>CM065691.1:48588430-48600930 GCA_017654935.2 Phymorhynchus buccinoides
ACTAAGAAATAGTTAGGCCCAGCAAGTCCAACTTCGGCTGGAGGCAATCTTTTTGAAAGTGTTTCTTCAGCGTGATGAAGTTGGCTGCCTATGGCGAAGAAGAAGAGGCCTAGCATGAGGGAGGTAGAGTCTAGGAGAATGAACCGGTAAGGCAGAAAGATAGATGACAGTAAGCAAAGGGAAAAAGTCAAAGTCAAAGAGAGTGACAGATTAGAGGACGTTACAAGCACACAACTTCCAGAGGGTGGGGGAACTATTTATACAAAAAGACCCTCCAGTATCCCCACGGGGAGAATTTTACTGAATGAAAACCCATGGCTGGGAAGGCTACCAATGGACAGCAACATCACCAAGCATTGATCTACAGGCATGGTAGTGGGGGCAAAGTGAGTTTCGCGGAAGAATATCCAACCGATTCTGCATTTCATTTGAAAGATGTCGACTGAAACTAAAATGATGAAGTTGGGCGTCAAAATGAAGAAGAAGAAGAAGAAGAAAAAGAAGCACTAGGATCACAAATCTGGAAACGTGTGGCGTGAGCTAGGCTGTGCACGACTGCTAACTTCGGCGGGAAGTTGCTTGTTCAGTCATTCACATCCGGTTCCGCGAAGCGATTGCATAGGTTGCAACGCACGTAATTTTAGGCACCTGAGCGAATTTTCACCCCGGCTTTTTTTTCCCGAGGGGTTAAATTTTCACTTTCACGGATTTTCAGCGATTCACGGAGGTCTACCATGCCTGGATCTAGAACAACCAAACATGCGCAAAACAAAAACAGTGCTTTAACTTCACGATGCCAAATGCAGTGATGTACCGAGGATCCAAAAGTGATCGGACAAACTGTCCTGAGACAAGAGAAATCAATAGGACAATGTCCTGGCTCTTGCAGAAATCAATAAGACAAAGCGTGCCAGTGCTAAAAATTTAATCAGACATTTGTCCTGACAGGGACGAACACAATAGGACATTTTCAATTTCAATAGGTCAATGGCCTATGACCGGGGCCTCGGGACATCACTGCAAATGTCCTTGACCTTGCAAGAGACTGACCTGAACGTCCATGACCTTGGGGTGGCCGTAGAGGACCTGCTCTATCTCGGTGGGGTACAAGTTCTCGCCCCCTCTGATGACCATGTCCTTCAGCCGACCCACGATGCGGCAGTAGCCCTCTTCGTCCATCACCGCCTGGTCTCTGCATAATAGAGAAAAAAGTATACTTTAACTCACTCGGGACGAATGAGCCGGATCCGGCTCATGGCCTGCACAACCGTTTAGGACAAATGAGCCGGATCCGGCTCATGAGTTTTCAAGGTTTTGATTTCTGGTGTGCAACCAGCTTTCAGGCGCCAACTCATAACCTACTTTCAGTTTGCTTTGACCTTGCCTCTCTTGAAATCAACCAATCATTCCAGACTTTACATTGATGTTTGGCTGTAGGTGTGTGGGAGCGGAGAGGTGTTTCAAAGATCGGAATGTGAAAATTTCTTTCTTTCTATGTGTTAGCTGACTTTTTTTCCAAAAAAACCTTCCATATAGTTTTCTCCTTTGAGCTCCTCCGAAATCGGAATGTGTCGGCTGAATGCAGCGAGGACACCAGTGAAAACTGGAAAACGGACACAAACGTACCGATTGTGGCCTTATGGCCCTGGAACGCAGAAGAAGAAGATTATTTCAGCGCGGAAAATACGGATGTACTGTGCACGTGCCCTGAGTCTTCCAATCCCATGAAAGATTAAGCTAAATGGTAATTTTTCATAACTGTAGAAGATTATCTATTGACAAGCTCTAGCTTTACTATTGGCTCCTACTACAGGCTAATTAATGTCAACCACTGATAAAAGCCATTAGTGTACAACAGTACGGTGTCTCACGGACAATTTGGCGCATCATAATGCAAAACACCCCCACCCACCAAAATTTTACACAAAATTATGATTTTGTTTTTACCATTTCTTAGTATAATATTGGTTCTTTTTCTTTATTTGTCCATGTTATCAGTCTTTAAGAGAGATATACATTCTGAAACATTGTCTAAATCCACATCCACAAGCCATTTGTTTCTTGTTTCAGCTTGAAGATACTAACTCTTTGAGAGACGTTGCAATGTTTAGTTTCTATGCTTTAAAATTACGTGAGCAATTGCTGAATATATGTCATAGTTTAGTTTCTTTGTTAGTTCAGTTGTTGTTTTTCAATTCATATCGTTTGTATTATGTTGGGCAACTCCTTTGTGTACAGGTCGTTGGCCTCACAATTAAAAGTTCCAAGTTCCGAGTACAGACAAACCTCTATTTTAAGACTTCCAAAATGTCTGGAAAAATCGGTCGTAAATTGGAGGGGTCATATGACAGAGGTTTTCACTGGCAGCCGTAGAAAGAAAAAGTTCAGCACAGTTCATACTCTCTTCTTCATGCACACATACAATGACATATTAAAACTGGATTTGGGTCTTTCCAACTCCATAGGATTGTGCAATCGATGTATTACAGTTTCACTTCGCCGACTTCTATTAATCACCTCCACTCTCGTCCAAAGTCAGTGGTTTTCTTTTTCAAAGTCAGTGGTTTTTTGTGCTTTTCCTACGCTTTCCGCCATCTTTTCTACAACAAGGGAAGCGACTCCGCTTTCAGGCCCTTGACCGTGGTTGTTTCCCTTTGCTCGAAGTCTATGCAGACGACAACAACGGTCGTAAAAACCAACAAAATGGCGGTCGTAAGTCGCATTTTAGAGGAAGTCGTTTAAGAGAGGTTGTTTACATAGTAAAATGCATCCGTGCCAACAAATCCGGTCTCAAATGAGAGGTGGTCGCTAACAGAGGGTTGTAAAATAGGGGTTTGTCTGTATAATATTGGTCACATTAGAAAGTGCCGGTATCCCAGCCTGGAAAAAAACAAAGTTATCACCTTATACAGTGGAGCCTCCCTTATAAGACTCCCTCCCACATAAGACCTACTTCTCTGAGACATTGCCCTTCTTTGTAAGTATTAAAATGACCTCTCTTATAAGAACCCTCCCTATAAGAGCTCTTTTTGGATGATGTTTGAAAGGTATTGTGAGGGAGGATACACTGTAGTTCATGAAATGTCATGGCACTTGTAGGCTTAACATGAAGACATTACTTTCAGACAGGCAGACTTTCCTGTGGGGATACCGGGGGTCTTTCGTTCAAATAGTTCCCCCACCTTCTGGAAGTTCTGTGCTTGTAATTTCCACTAATCTTTCACTCTCTTTGACTCTGCCTTTTCCCCTTTGCTTTCCGTCATCTGCTATCTTTCTGCCTTATTGGCCCATTCTTCTGCCTTTTTTTCCCCCCCAAAAAAAAAAAATCGTCCCAATAATTTTCTCCTTTGGGCTCCTCCGAAATCGGAGAAAGTGTTGGCTGAATGCAGCGGGGAGACCAGTGAAAACTGAAAAACGAACACATACGTACCTTACCCATTATGGCCATATGGCCTGGGAACACAGAAGAAGAAGAAGAAGAAGAAGAAGAAGAAGAAGACAGGCAGACAGGTCTGACACAGACCCACCTTGTGTGGTACCATCGGTCCGGTTTGACGCACTCCGCCGTCCCGTCAGGGTCGTCCCAGTATCTCAACATGGTGGTGTATCCCCGCGTGCACAGCTCCCCTGTGGTTCCCACCCCCACCACCTTCCCCTTCTCGTTGATCACTTTGGCCTGGTTACATTGGAGGAGGGGGAGAAAAAAGGGCCAATGTGGGTGTTATGAGAAAAACTGACTCCTGTGAAATATTGTCTCCCGGGATCAATGTTCTCTGGAGAAAATTGAACCATGGCATTATTTCAAGAGGTTTTTAGTTTCTATAGAGGAGAGAGAATCAGTCTCCTTTTTGATATGGTTGCATTGTCTCGGGAGATACCGGGGAGTCAATATTTGACTGGAGTCAGTTTTCTTTCAAACAAAGGCAGTTTAGAAAATCACTGATGTCTGATAATTGATCACTACTGGGATTTGAAAAATGGACACTTTCCTATTCTTACATGCGCACATGCGCACACACACACACGCTAATGCTTAGTACTTTGAAATGTTTTGTTTTGCATGTTGAGTTATTTTTCGAGTTGCTTTCACGTTACTTTTCATTCTGAGGACAGGATGAAAAAAAGCTGTCAAGCTTACTCCTTTATCCTCAATAAAGATAATTTTGACTTGACTTGACACACACGCGCACACACACACACACACACACACACATACATTTGTATGCATGAATGGACATTCAAACCCAAACACATGTGCACTCACAAAACACACTCACACACAACAAAGAGAGCGAAAAAGAAATACAGAAAAGAAAGTACAGAACATAAACAAAGAGAAAGAGAGACAGGCTATTTCTGCTTTAAAAACAGGAAGACAAGAGGCAATATTAAAACACTGTCGTACCTCGACATGACTGATGACAGTTCCCACAGACGACACCCGTTTGTCCACACTGCAGTCTCTTCGTGTCTGAAACGTCACCGGGCTTGTCTCTGTGGCTCCGTAGCACACCTGAAACACAGATCACTACAATAGAGATCCTCCGAAGTCGGAGTGTGGCTGCCCACGTGGCGGGGGAATCAAAAACGGTCACACACGTAATGTTCTCATCCCTAGCTGGTGCATTTGTTCCAGAGTGTTCAAGTGCTTCGGCTGTTGGGATTATCCCTGGAGTCTTTAAGCCAGGGTATGACAACAACAACTACAACAGAGAGCTCTACACTTGCTTCCTTCATCCAACAGACTCACATATTATGAATATGCGCAGACTCGCACACTTGTGCAGACACAAACACATACACACATACATAAGCACTGGGTTTATTTTTTATAAGGCTCCAAAACAGATCTGGCACACTAGATGATTACAGAAAAGTTACATTTGTAGTTCTTAACAGCTTACACCAATGCTCACGCATACACACACAGAGACACATATACGCGCCAATGCACATGCATACACAAAAAGATGTATGCGTGTGTGTGCGCGCCCACAGAGGCTCATCTTTGTACCTTCATAACAGACCTCTCCCTCCATTACCCTCTTTTTCTCCCCCCCCCCTCTCTCTCTCTCTACCCTCTCCCCCCTTCCCTCATTCCCTACCCCTCTCTCACCCACCCTCTCTGCTCCCCCCTCTCTCCATTCCCCCCTCCATCTCCCACTCACAGTGACTTCATGCATATTCATCTTCTCGATGACCCAACGCATCACTTTGATTGGACAGGGAGGCCCCCGCCATAATGTCTTCTTCTACCAGCCGCCGTGGTGTAGTGGTTAGCGTCGCAGACTACTGGCTGGGAGGTCTTGGGTTCGAATCCCATCAGAGGCGAGGGTTTTTTCGGTCCTGGACCGACTCCTACCCAGAGTGAGTGGCTATGGGCTCAATGGGAAGACTGAAACCACACAGTCGAGTTTCATCCGCTTAACGGATGCGATTCTGAGAGTGTTGCTCTAATTGCAAGACCAACACTGCAGGTGTCTGTAGTTCTCGGGCCTGGTTAACGCCGGGATATCATTATGAAAGGAAGCGTAGAATACAGCCCTGTCATGCAGTCTCAAACCGATATGGAACTCCATAGCATCATCATCATCATCGGCCTCATTTTCCATCAATCATAAAATTAAAAAAAATGTCTCAAATTCTGTGGCTTTGCATGCCCTGCTCTCATGGTGACCTCAGTTTCGGTTTCCAATCCAGTCTATGCCTTGGTGCGTTCGGGTCAAAGTCATGGGGATCAGTGTGTTCTGGGGAGCTGTCGACGGTGGACGGTCGTGGTGGCGCCCTCGGAGGAGGACCTCACTCACGCTGGCTCCGCGACTAAGAGAATAGTGTCGTCAGTAGGGGGCTTAGTAGGTGGTGTCCTGAACAGGCTCCACTGAACTCCACCGAAGTGACTCAGCAGAAGTGCAGTGTCTCCTCGGTTGGTTGCCTCCTGACGGTCTAACATAGATTCGCTCCCCTTGGACTGCTGGTCTCGGTTTCTGCGACTTGAACAAACCCGGGTGTAGCTGCGAATTGGAATTCGGAACGAGCGGCGTGGGAGCAACGCCACTGTACAGCTCTGAAGATGGGACAGAAATTTTTAAATAAAAAAAAATAATGTCTTCTTCTTCTTCTAATTATCCTGCCCCATGCCCAAAGTCTTTGCTTAGACTGCTATTGGCGCACAGGATGCATGCTTTGTGAGTTCGTGTCATCCATTCCACCAGGCACAACATGGCCTACTCCTACCGAATAGTGGAATGGGCTTTAACCCTTTCACTGCCAAAGTCGCATTTTAGCACCACAGTGATTTAACGCCTATGTCACTAAAAGGCATCAAATTGGGGTCTGTTATCCAAAGACCCTATTGTTTTAGTCTTGGGAAGTAAGGATAGATCTTATTTTATATATGCCACAGAAGAATCCCCAATACTGCATATGGAATTTGTTCTCTACCCAGGTAAATTTGATGGATTTTTTTTGGCTGAAATATGGCTGGCGGTGAAAGGGTTAATGTGCCTCCCTTTCTCCGCCACCCTTCCTCTCTCTCCTATGCCCCTCCCCTCCTCTTCTCTCTCCTATGCCCCTCCCCTCCTCTTCTCTCTCCTATGCCCCTCCCCTCCTCTTCTCTCTCCTATGCCCCTCCCCTCCTCTTCTCTCTCCTATGCCCCTCCCCTCCTCTTCTCTCTCCTATGCCCCTCCCCTCCTCTTCTCTCTCCTATGCCCCTCCCCTCCTCTTCTCTCTCCTATGTCCTCTCCCTCTCTTTCTTTCTCTCTCTCTCCATCCCTCACTCACAGTGACTTCGTGCATGTTCATCTTCTCGATGACGAGTTGCATCACTTTGATGGGACAGGGGGACCCCGCCATAATGCCTCCCTCTCCCCCTCCTCTCCTCTTTCTCTGCCCCCCTCCCTCTTCTCTCTCGTATGCCCCCTCCTTCTCTCTCTCCATCCCTCACTCACAGTGACTTGGTGCATGTTCATCTTGTCGATGATGCGGCGCATCACTTTGATGGGACAGGGGGACCCCGCCATAATGCCCCCCTCTCCCTCCTCTCCTCTTTCTCTGCCACCACCCACCCCACCCCTCTTCTCTCTCCTATGCCACCTCCCTGTCTTTCCTTCTCTCTCTCCATCCCCCACTCACAGTGACTTTGTGCATGTTCATCTTCTCGATGACGCAGCGCATCACTTAGATGGGACAGGGGGACCCCGCCATAATACCCCCCCCCCCATCCTCTCCTCTTTCTCTGCCTCCCCCCACCTTCTTCTTCTCTCTCCTATGCCCCCTCCCTGTCTTTCCTTCTCTTTCTCCATCCCCCCACTCACAGTGACTTGGTGCATGTTCATCTTCTCGTTGACCCAACGCATCACTTTGATGGGACAGGGGGACCCCGCCATAATACCTCCCTCTCCCATTCTCTCTCCCTGCCCCTCTCTCTCTCTTCTCTCTCCCTATCTCTCTGCAACCCCCCCCCCACACACACACACACACACACACACACACACACCTTCCTTCTCTCTCTCTCCATCTCCATTCCCCACTCACAGTGACTTGGTGCATGTTCATCTTGTCGATGACGCAGCGCATCACTTTGATGGGACAGGGGGACCCCGCACAGGATGCATGCTTTGTGAGTTCGTGTCATCCATTCCACCAGCACATGGCCTACTCCTACCGAACAGTGGAATGGGCTTTAACGTGCCTCCCTTTCTCTGCCACCCTTCCTCTCTCTCCTATGCCCCTCCCCCCCTCTCTCTCTCTCTCTCTCTTTCTCCCTATCTCTCTCTCTCCATCCCCGGCCATAATACCTCCCTCTCCCATTCTCTCTCCCTGCCCCTCTCTCTCTTCTCTCTCCCTATGTCTGATAGGCACCTATCTCTCTACCCCCCCCCCCCCACACCTTCCTTCTCTCTCTCTCTCTCTCTCCATCCCTCACTCACAGTGACTTGGTGCATGTTCATCTTCTCGATGACGCGGCGCATCACTTTGATGGGGCAGGGGGACCCCGCCATGATGCCGGTGTATAGCGTGCTGAGGTCCGTGCTGTCCAGACTGCTGTGGTTCAGCATGTCAATGAACATCGTGGGCACGCCGTATAAAGAGGTACACCTGTTAACCAAAAAGAAAACAGTTACATAGCTGCCAACTTTTCCCAAACAAAATCCTGGAGGGGGGAGAAGCTGATAAACTTTTGTTTGTCAAATTTTTTGTATTCGTCTCTAAAGACGGTCTTCCATTTCTTCGTCTTCTCCTTTGTCTTCGGCATCGTGGCGAGGTTACTTCAATGGCGGTGTGAGACAGGCCTAAAGACCGCCAAACAAAGGATTGCAAGAGGAAGTAGCCCCCGCTTCCAACATGCGCAGTACGAACTCTGCTCCGCGAAGCTTCCTGAAACCCAGTTTCGGTTTTCGGGTTTCATAACTCGTTTCTGAGGTCATCTAAGCTGGAAATTTCGAAATCCGGGAGTTTCACGTGAATTCCGGGAAGACCGGGAGAGGTCTACAATAGAGGAAGCTCCCGGATTTATCGGGAGGGTTGGCAGGTTACCTCATTTTATAGACTTTAAGGCGATACGTTTTCCTTCAGACTGGGACCCCTGTGCCTATGATTACCGCATTATTATTATAAGAATTTATACCCCCGTGGGGATACCGGGGGGGGGGGATCTTTTGCATAAATAGTTCCCTCACCTTCTGGAAGTTCTGTGCTTGAAACTTCCTCTAACATGTCACTTTCTTTGACTCTGCCTTTTCCCTTTGCTTACTGTTATCTACTATCTTTCTGAATTATTGGCCCATTCTCCTGCCGTTTTTCAAAACAAAAAATTCAAATAACTTTTCTCCTTTGAGCTCCTCCGAAATTGGAATGTGTCGGCTGAACGCAGCGGGGAGACCAGTGAAAACTGAAAACCGGACACGTACGTACTTTGCCCATTATGGCCTTTTGGCCTGGGAACGCAGAAGAAGAAGAAAGAATTAAAAGATCAGAAAATTGTGTTAAATTTAAGGGGGGGGGGGGGGGGGGGGGGGGGGGGGGAGGGGGAGGACTAGGGGGGGGTGAGTCGCCTTATAATATGATGCAGACTTTAACGCAATACTTTTGTTTTTCAGATTGAGACCCCTGTGCCTTTCAATATGAATACTGTAAATAATATTGTAAGAAACTATTATAAAAAGATCAGAAATGGTTCAACTTAGCGGGGTGCACATTATAATATGATGCAACTTATAGTCTGTAAAATATGGTTTATTCTCTGTGTGTGTTGAGCGTTGTGTGTTGTGTGTGTGTGTGCTTGCTTTTGAGTCAAATCAAATCAAAATCACTTTATTATCTCCCAAGGCGAAATTTCGTTACGGTGCCAGAATAACACTAACAGAAACATCGACATTCAGCATGCATGATGATAGGCACATTTTGACTTAAGCAAAGTCACATGAGTATTAAAAATATGTATAAAATGTATAAGGACAATGTGTGTGTGTGTGTGTGTGTGTGTGTGTGTGTGTGTGTGTGTGTGCGTGTGCGTGCGCGTGCGTGCGTGCGTGCATGTGTGTGTGCGTGCGTGTGTGTGTGGCTGTTCAGTGTGAGTCCAGCATCGAAAGCTTTGGCAGGGATGGCAAGCACTGCGATAGGACAAGACAGCACGTTCTCAGACAGACAAACAGACAGACAGACAGACAGAAAGACAGACACTAACCTCTCATCCTGCGCAGCCTGCAGAGTGAGTCCAGCGTCAAAGGCCTTGGCAGGGATGACAAGCACTGCGATAAGACAAGACAGACAGACAGAGACAGACAGAAAGACAGACAGACAGAAAGACACACACTAACCTCTCATCCTGCACAACCTGCAATGTGAGTCCAGCGTCAAAGGCCTTGGCAGGGAAGACGACAGTGGCGCCGTGGCAAGGAGCCTGCAGGCTGGCCATCACCATGCCAAAACAGTGGTACAGCGGCACCGGGCAGCACACGCGTGTCTCCTGAGAGAAAGTTTTGTAGAAATTTCTTACTTCAAAAAAACACTGTGTGTACACACATAAAGAAACTCTAGGGAGAGCTGGACTTCTTCTTCTTCTTGTTCTTCTTCTTCTGCGTTCCCAGGCCATATGGCCATAATGGGTAAGGTACTTATGTGTCCGGTTTTCAGTTTTCACTGGTCTCCAGGCTGCGTACAGCCGACACATTCCGATTTCGGAGGAGCTCAAGGGAGAAAAGTTATTTGGAAGATATTTTGAAAAAAAAGGCAGGAGAATGGGCCAATAAGTCAGAAAGATAGTAGATGATAGAAAGCAATGGGAAAAGGCAGAGTCAAAGAGAGTGGCAGATTAGAGGAAGTTACAAGCACAGAACTTCCAGAAGGTGGGGGAACTATTTATACAAAAAGATCCTCCCCCCGGTATCCCCACGGGGGTATAAATTCTTATAATAATAATGCGGTAATCATAGGCACGGAACACCTTCATTGATTCTGCCGTGTAGTATTTTCTTCTGGTGTCATAGAGGTCCCAACAATCAAGGAGAATGTGTTTGATTGAGACACGAGCGTCGCACGGCACACAGTAGGGAGGGTCTTCTCCCTTCAACAGAAACGCATGCGTAAAGTGTGAGCATCCCGTGTGTAACCGACACAAGACAGTTTCTTCCTCCCGGCCGCCAGCAGCCAGAGGAAGATGTTCCTTCAAGTTTGGACGTACAGAGTGGAGTCTAGTATCGAAACATTTTCATGTGTTAGTATTTGAACGTCTTAAAAACAACTTGTCCATACTATTTCTTGTTTTATCCGTTGTACTCTTGACAAAGAAATCACTGAATTCAAAATCATCAGAATTATTTATAATTTTATATACCTGTATGAGATCTCCTCTGAGTCTTCTTCCCTTGAGAAAAGGCAAATTAAAAAATTCTAATATTTCTTTGTAGTCGGTAGGTCATAGGTGTCAACCTATACGGTTTTCCCGCATTGCTGTACAGGAAAACCATGATTTTGGGTCTGTACGGCCGTACAACAGTTTCAATACGGGTAAAACTGATTTATACAGGCAGATCAGAAATCAGAGACAAACCGCGAAGTGATAGCATTTTGTGATAGCAGACGACAAAACGCGGACGCCAAGCAGCCGAACAGGAAAACGAAAGCAGCAAGCTAGATGATCGGTCATGCGCAGAGAGCGATTTGTTCGATTTGTTCTGGTAATCTGCGCATGCGTGGTTTCTTCAGAACTTCCGTGTGAGCGTTGTTTGAATCGAAAATGGCGGACGCTAATTCTTCCAGTTCTACGAACCCCCCTGTGGCCAAAAAGGCACGAGTTGGGAGTGGGAGACACTTGAAAGAATGGGAAAACCTGTCCTTTGAGAAAGGAAGGTACGCTCCCCTGCCAATTTTTCAATATATACAACAAAACTGCATGAAAACGATGTCTGAATATAATGTATTCACAGCCACTTTTTCACGGTTTTGCGTGTTCTGAAATTTATACGGTTTTCAGGCTTGAAATAAGGGAGAAAATTTTGTTCAATAAGGGAAATTTTGAAAAAAGGAAAATTGTGTTGACACCTACGGTAGTTGTAGTCTTACCCTATTGTGGTAGTCTAAAACCAGTCCCAGGTTGTAGCTGTTGTTCACAATGTTGTGATGGGACAGCGTGGCTCCTTTGGGGACTCCTGTGGTGCCCTTGAAACAAAACAGAAAGAAAGAGAGACAGAGAGGAGAGAGGAAGAAATTGAGCAAATTATCCTACAGAAAATGTTCTTTCTGATAGTTATCTTTTCAGTTCAGTCGTATTATATGTCAATGCAAGCAGTTTATAGTGACAGAATATGTACTTAAAAAACCTCCTTTTGGACCCTTAATAATGATTACCTGTTCTTTGGGGGCCATCTATGTTATGGATTTGTCAGTTTGAATGCGTGGATTCATAAAATAAAAAATTTGATTTATTTATTTATTAATTAATTGATTGAACAATAGAGGGATAAATAAAAGTGTGTGTGTTGAGCAAAAAGATGCCCAAAAAAAGACAGAAAAACAGATAACACGACAAAAAGGAAATATGAACACTTACTGATGTAAACTAGATGTTGATTGGGTCGCACTAACCGATGTAAACTGGATGTTGATTGGGTCGCACTTACCGATGTAAACTGGATGTTGATTGGGTCGCACTTACCGATGTAAACTGGATGTTGATTGGGTCGTCGAACTGAAGTGAATCCTGCAGGTCTGAAATGGCCTTGACCTCGGCAGGTCCCGAGGCCTCCAGAAGGTCGTCAAAGAGAAAAGCTCCCCTTCTCTTTTCATGGCCCATCATCACCAGTATCTGTAGGTCTGGAAGTCTATGAAAACATGCACGCACACGCACGCACACACGCACACGCACACAAACACACCCACACACACACACACACACACACACACACATGCCCACACACAATCTTTTCTGGGCCCATCATCACCAGTATATGTAGGTCTGGAAGTCTGAAAACACACGCACACATGCACACGCACACGCACA
>CM065691.1:48605930-48623430 GCA_017654935.2 Phymorhynchus buccinoides
AGAGAGAGAGAGAGAGAGAGAGAGAGAGAGAGAGAGAGAGAGAGAATACAAGTCTTCACTGCATGTGTGTGTGTGTGTGTGTGTGTGTATGTGTGTGTGTGTGTGTGTGTGTGTGTGTGTGTGTGCGTGTGCGTGTGCGTGTGCGTGTGTGTGTGCGTGTGTGTGCGTGCGTGTGCGTGCGTGCATGTGTGTGTGTGTGCGCATGCGTATGTGCGTGCATGCATGTGTGTATGTCAGTCCATCTGTCTGTCTGTCTGTTTGTCTGTGCATGCCCATAATTTTAATTCATAACACAATTAACCCCCTTCTACGAGATTGCAAAATGAACACAATCCTTCACAAGTCATACACAATTAACTCAGCAGTAGAAGCAGTAGACAATAAAACTAGAATTATTGCCGTGTTTTTCATCATCTTTAATTAAACATTCAAACTAATCAATAAAAACAATGCACAGCAAATGAACATGATACAACAGAAAGTTTGAAAGCATTGGTGTTTTGTGGCTTTTTTTAACTCAATTCAACAGAAACATATAAGTCTTGCGTTTCAAAGTTCAAAGCACATTGAAAAATATATACCGCACCGACTTCCAAAAGAAATGAAAAAATATCAGACCGTTTTAAATACATTAGCTGTGTTATCTGTAAGCTTCTTTTATTATCAAATACAGAGGAACCGCACTATTAAAGGGGCACCCTGACGGATGAGTTTTTGCAAGAAACACGTGGAGATCACCAGAAAGACAGCCTTTTCAAGGATCGGAACACTCACTTTGCTCTGGTTTCCTTATAAATTAAACCGTCAAAACGGCGATTTTTCCTTGGCGGAGATGCCGGAGAGAGTAGCCATTTTGGATGGGGTGGGTGGAGGTCACTCATTGTGGTTGAAGTGTTTTATTTTTTTGTAGTGCAATAAAAAAAAAAGAATAAAAAAAAAAAGGAACTATTTCCTTTGTTGTGAGCGAAACTCCTTTAGATAAACTGTATAAAATAAAATAAATTAAAAATTACAAAAAGGCTTGTATTGCGAAAAGTTCGTGCAAACAATTTGGTCTAAACACAGGCGGCCATTCAAAAAGAGACTTCTCTTTGGGTGAAATAATTTTACTTCCAGCACCTCCGCCAAGGAGGAATCGCCTTTTTAACGGCTTGATTTCTGGGAAACCAGAGCAAAGTGAGTGTTGCAATCTCTGTAAAGGGTGTTTTCCTGCTGATCTGGACGTGTTTCTTGCAAAAACTCATCCATCAGGGTGCCCCTTTAAGATTTTGAAAAATCAGGGTGTTTTTTAAATTTACTTTATAGGGAGGGGTCTTAATAGGGAGGTGGACACTCAGTAGTCTGGATATGAAGGGGGGGGGGGGGGGGGGTCGGTGAACGTTTTTGGGATCACATCTAATAACAGGCATCAGAACAGTCTGAAGACCAATCCTCTGAAAACCGTGGTAAAAGAGCTATCAAGGCCCTAGCCTGAAGAGGGACAACACTGAAAGGAGTTCCCAACATCATCAAAAAGGCTTAATATAGTGATAAATCACATTAAAATGCTATTTAACCCTTTCGCCGCCAGCCATTTGTCAGCCCAAAAAATACCATTAAACTTAACTGGGTAGAGAAAATAAAATATCTGCAGTATGGCAAATTCCTCTGTGACATATATAACATTAGGCCTATCCTTACCTCCCAAAATTAAGAAAATAGGGTCTTTGGATAACAGGCCCTGATCTGATGCCTTTTGGTGACATGGGTGTTAAACCATTGTGGTGCTAAAATGCGACATTGGCGGTGAAAGGGTTAACACAAAGAATAACACTCAAGAAAAAGGCAAAAACCTCTGACAAGAGAAGCCAATCCTCTGTCAGAAATTCTTAATCCTCTGAAATCCTCTGATCCTCTGACAATTCTGATGCCTGAGTAACTTTGAGGGAGTCTTAATTAAATAAGGAAGGTCTGACTCTTAATAGGGAGATTCCACTGTAACACATTGTAGTCTAAGGATCGAACTCTAGCATCAAATGGTTTTTTAGGTATTAGGTACTTTGTAGTCACAGAGACGTCTCTGTGAAATTGGGGTTGCTCCCACCTGGAGAGCGTGTCGCAGCCAGAGGCGCGCCACCCAGGTTTTTTGCATGCGATTTTTGTGTGACTGATGAGGAAGGAAAGGGAGGGGGTAAATTTTGACCAAATGACAACTTTTTCGTTGCTACTGGGATTAACGTGTGCTAAGTGCATGGGCACATGGAACCTCAGTTTATTGTCTCGTCCGAAAGACTCCACGTTCAGACCGTAAGTCCTAGTGCAAAGTGAGAGGAAAAATCCCCTGTACCCAGGTTCGAACTCGGGTTTACTTGACACAAGGCGAACGCGATACCTCTGTGCCACTCTACACAAATATCCTGGTCATTCACAAAAGACTAAACTGAACAATTATGTTGTTGTTTTGTTGTTTTCGAACCCTGGCTAAAAGACTCCAGGGATCATCATCCCAACAGCAGAAGCGCATGAACACCATGGCACAAACGCACCAGCTAGGGATGAGAACATTACGTGTGTGACAATTTTTGATTACACCCGCCACGTGGGCAGCCACACTCCGACTTTGGGGGATTTTGGAGACTGATGATGTTATGCTAGGAGCTTGTCATGGCTCAAAGACCCCCCACATAACGTGTCACATTCCCTCTTATGCTAGGAAGATTTCTTAAGATTTATTACTGGCTATAAGAGGGGTAAAACACGTAAAAAACGTTATTTTGATACGGGACATGGTGGGTCTTTAAGACAATCCCCGCATAACCATGCAAGGCATATGAACATTTTGATGTAGCCTTGGTGTTCTAGAACAAAATTTATTATCATACAGCTTTCATACTCACTTTCGGCTCACAACGCCAGGCTGTGCTATCTAAGTAAAACCACAATAAGCAAGTGGATAGAGTTGCAAGACTATGCATTATTACATGTATACATTTCATGTACATATAAATAAACTAACCTTTCTCAAAGCAAACTCCAGCTCATGCTTCCTATACATTGGATTGATGTTTACCTGCAAAACGAAAAAGTCGAGGAGTTTGTATGAGATGTGTACAAATGCAACGAAAGTATATGAAATGTCTACAAATGCAATGAATGTATTATACAATGTCTACAAATGCAATGAAAGTGTATAAAATGTCTGCAAATGCAATAAAAGAGTACAAAATGTCTACAAATGCAATGAAAGAGTATAAAATGTCTACAAATGCAATTAATGTCTACAAATGCAGTGAAAGTTTATAAAATGTCTACAAATGCAATGAAAGTATATTAAATGTCTACAAATGCAATGAAAGTATATTAAATGTCTACAAATGCAATGAAAGAGTATAAAATGTCTACAAATGCAATTAATGTCTACAAATGCAGTGAAAGTTTATAAAATGTCTACAAATGCAATGAAAGTATATTAAATGTCTACAAATGCAATGAAAGTGTATAAAATGTCTACAAATGCAATGAAAGTATGTCTACAAATGCAATGAAAGTATGTCTACAAATGCAATGAAAGTATGTCTACAAATGCAATGAAAGTATGTCTACAAATGCAATGAAAGTATGTCTACAAATGCAATGAAAGTATGTCTACAAATGCAATGAAAGTATGTCTTCAAATGCAATGAAAGTATGTCTACAAATGCAATGAAAGTATAGTGGAACCTCCATTATAAGACCTTCAAAAATCATCCAAAATGAGGTCTTGTAAGGGAGGGGTCTTATCAGGGAGGTAATTTTAATACTTACAAAGAAGGGCAATGTCTCAGAGAAGTGTAGGTCTTATGTGGGAGGGAGTCTTATAATGGGAGGTCTTATAGGGGGGGGGGGGGGGGGGGTCCACTGTATATAAAATGTCTACAAATGTAATGAAAGTATCAGTATGCGTGTCAATATATGAAACAGATTTATGTCTAAAGATCAAAGGAACCAGTCCAATGTAATTCACACATGATGTGATGCTTCATAGCTTATTTGTATTATCATTTGTTGAAGGAGAAAAACAACAACAACACAAACCAATACAGTTGAGATCACATAGTAGAACGCACATATATACATGCTCGCGTGCATGTACCATCAGCAAGCAAACACACACACACACACACAGACACATTCACACAGATGTAGACACACACATATACACACACACACACAAATTATAGATTAAAATTCTCTCTCTTTCTCTCTCTCCCCCCTTCTCTCTCTCTCTCCACTTCTCTCTCTCTCTCCCTCTCTCTCTGTCTCCCCTTCCCCTCCATCCCTACACCCCCATCTGCCTCTCTCACCCTTCTCTCTCTCTCCCCCTCTCTCTCTCTCTCTCTCCCCCCTCCCCTCCCTCCCTACACCCCCTCTGCCTCTCTCTCCCTCTCTCTCTCTCTCTCTCTCTCTCTCTCTCTCTCTCTCTCTCTCTCTCTCTCTCTCTCTTCTCTCTCTCTCTCTCTCTCTCTCCCTCTCGGGGGCGTGACAAAAATGGCGGCAAGTAAACATCTGTTGTGAGTTCTTCCGAAAATCAGTTGGCTAGTTTAGGTATTACAAGGTTTGCTACTGACATATACATAATTTCAAGTGACTCGTAAAGTGTTCGAATGGACATATGACCATACATTATGATAGATTTGGTGTTGTGGCGCGCTCGAATTGGAACTTTCGGTGGCGTAGTGTCAGTTGGGAAATCTGGGTCATGGGGTCGCCATTCAAAACAACAGGTGAAAGACGGCAAGCTAGGCCTGTCAGTGTGCGACATTGTTGTGCTGTGGGCTGTGGCCTGTTTGGCCATAGCTATGGTGCACAGTGTGGAAGAAAATGTTCAAGACCTTCTCTCTACGGACAGTGTTTGTGTGTTGGTGGTGGGAAACAACGCAAAAGGAACTTTAGCTGGTGAAAGTGCGTTCAGTGACTGTGGCAGCCAGGTAGGCCTAGGCCTACACACACCTGCTTTTCCGATTGTACACGCCCTTCTGTCGCTGTATTCTACATACGCTGTCCTGTGCCAGAGGCGTCTCATCCTCGCGGGAGACATTGAGACGGACCCTGGGCCCGAATCTCCGCCAAGGCAGCAAGATGAAATTGAAAAATCTTCAACACCAGTCAGTGAAGGTATGTCTATGACAGCAGAGTTCACAAATGAAATTCTACAAGCGATAAAACAGCAAAGCTTGGAACATAAGGCACAAAACGACACAATCAAAGAACAGAATGCTGCAATGATGACCGAACAGAAAGAACAGAATGCTGCGATTAGGGCTGAGTTGGGTGAAATTAAGCACGAACTGATCAAAGTGAAAGACAAGTGTGAGGTGATCGATCAGCGGTGTGATGGCCTGGAGAAGGAAAACAAGAAGCTAACAGATAAAGTGACTGTGTTAACGACCAAGCTGAACAACGTGACAACAGACGTGACACACACCCAGAAGAAGACAGAACGCGCATTGCAGACAGTGGAGGCGCTGACAGAGGAGGTGAGGAGCATGGCAGAGGAGATCGACAGACTGGAGTCCTTCTCTCGACGTGACAACCTGAGGCTGTACGGCATCCCCCAGTCCAGTGACACTGAGAGCTACAGCCAGTGTGCCCAGGCGGTGATCACGGCCCTCAACAGCGTGGACGGCGACAAGAAGTGGGTGGAGGGGGACATAGTGCGAGCCCATCGTGTGGGACAGGCAAGACCAGGACAACCGAGGCCCATGATCGCCAAATTCCGGAACTGGGCTGACAAAATGACTCTCCTTTCAGATCGTGATCTCAGGGGCAGGCTGGAGAACACAGGCACGCGTCTCTCAAACGATTTGACACGGCGTCAGTCCAGCATGATAGCCCAGGCCAGAAAGGACAACATGTCAGCCTACTTCTCCAAGGGCAGGCTTTTGGTCTGTCCGAAGCAACCAGACCCGAGGACGTATGCTCAGGTGACGGCAGGGACAACACTACCGACGACAACGCAAACAACGACTATGATGGCGATGACGGGGGCGGGGGCGATGGCGGGGGTGATGACGGGGTCGATGACGGAGGCGATGAGGAGCGACACACTCAATGACAACAATCGGCAATCACCCGCGCGTAGCCAGCTACACACAACAAACACGCGTGTCGAAGACGGGGATTCCCCTCCTGTGGACCACGTGACTACGACACCCAGCCGGCGATCGTCGCCTGTACAACGCGCAGTGAACTCGGGTGCAAAAGCTGGCCTGACTGGTGACAGTAGTGGCGAGGACACGGCTAGTTTCATGCGAGAAGCACCTGGGGTGAAGGGTGGGGTGAAGGGTGGGGGGAGGGGGGGACATAACAGTCGTGATGCATGTGCAAAAAGGGGTGGGCTAAGCGGGCAACGACAACAAACCGGTTTACGTAGCTTCCTGACTGACAATACTAGTGGCAGTAAACAAAAACATGACAACGCGAGAAACCTTCGATCAACTAGTAGTAGTAAATAGCATAAGGCCGACCAACGGACACTGAACTTTTCCTTTCTAAATTATAATATAGAAAATCTATCTGGTAAAGTACACGATGTTTCTTTTGTTAATTACGTTAACGCATTTGATTTTGTCTGTCTAACGGAAACTTTTACTAACGATTCCTTTAGTTTTGATGGTATTTTCCCAGACTTTATCAAACTGCATGCTCCTGCTAAGAAACTGTCTCACCATGGCAGACATTCAGGCGGCGTCCTTCTCCTTGTGAAAAGACAGTATAAGAAATGTGTGGAACAAATCAGAATAGACTGCGAAAATGCGATTGTCATTAGAATAAGAAAAAGTCTGTTGAATGTGGATAAGGATGTAATTATGGTGGCATGTTACATTGTTCCTGAAGGGGGGCCAGCCTACGATCAGTTAGAATTGAATAATGGCATACATATACTTGAGGAGAGTTTATTACAATGTGTGGATAAGGACGATGTGTATGTAATAATGTGTGGTGATATGAATGCCAGAACGGGAAATGAACAGATGCGAATGGAGAGTATGATTAATTTTCTGCCTGGTGAGAGTGAGAACGAGGACGAAGAGCTTTGTGTGCGTGCGTCTAAAGATATTGTTACAAATAATTTTGGTCATTCACTTTTGGATTTATGTTTCTTGTTCGATTTATACATTGTCAATGGATCATGTGCTAGTGATGTGTCTGGTGAGTTTACATTTGTGTCCCCTCAGGGGGCGAGCGTTATCGATTATTTCATTGTCTCAAAGGAACTGGTGGAAATGTGTGATTTAAAAGTGGGTGATAGTTTATATTCTTGGCATTTGCCGGTAGAAATGTCTTGGAGAGGCCGTAGTTTTGAAAACTTTGTATTTAGACCATTACAGAAAGAACAGAAAGAAGAGAGAATAGTATGGTCTGAAGCGCATAAAGATATGTATGTGGACGAGTTAGAATCAGAGGCATTTAGCGAGAGTATAGAGTCAGCCAAACAACATCTTGGCACTGATGTCGATAGGGCCACTGAGACTTTCATTAAGGCAATGTTTGGGGCAGCGGCCTGTATGGTAAGAAAGGTGGGGGGGCTTAGTAAACAATTTAACGATTGGTATGATCAGGCGTGTCATCAAAAAAAGAAACAAGTTAAACGGCTCCTCCAGTCATATCGTAGAGCAAAATCACCTACATATAAAGCTTTACAAAGGAGTAAATACGTTGAAGAAAGGAAAGAATATAATATGTTACAAAGGCAAAAAAGGGAAGAGCATGACGAAATGAAACTTAGAAGGCTTAAAGAATCAATAAACGATCCAAAGCTTTTTTGGTCAACAGTAAGATCAGTGAATAGAAAAACAACTATCTATAATGACATCAGTCAGCAACAATGGTTCGATCATTTCTTTACTGTCTTTAATGACTTTGATGACACTCCCATGCACGAAGAAAATGAAGAGTTAGATATTGATGAAAATGATCAGCCTTTATTTAATGATCCGATAACTAGACAGGAAGTGATAAATGGCATTAAACATCTGAAAAATAATAAAAGCGCTGGTCCTGACAAACTTGTGAGTGAAATGTTTAAACACTCGAACACGACAATAGTTGATTTTCTAGTTGACCTATTTAATACAGTCTTTAACAGTGGAACCTTTCCCCAGGAATGGTGTAAGTCGATAATAGTACCACTACATAAAAAGGGAGACACCAATCAGCCCGATAATTATAGGGGAATTTCTCTAACAAATATTATTAGTAAAATTTATACTTACATTTTGAATAAAAGACTAACCAAATGGACAGAAAAGGAAGAAAAAATAATAGAAGAGCAAGCAGGCTTCAGGAAAGGCTATAGCACGATCGATCACATCTTCACATTATATGCATTAGTTCAAAAGTACTTACTCCAAAACAAAAAAATATATATCGCTTTCGTGGATTTCCGCAAAGCTTTTGATTCAGTGAATAGGAACATACTTTGGGATACTCTTAGAAAAACTGGCCTAAATGGGAAAATGTACAATGCCCTTAAAGGAGTCTACACTTCAGTTATAGCTTGTGTTCGTGAAAAAGGTGAATACTCAGATTATTTCAATTGTCCTCGAGGGGTCAAACAGGGATGTCTGTTGAGTCCTCAACTTTTCTCATTCTTTATTAACGAATTAGCGATAGAAATTAACAAAAAAAGGGCGTCACGGCATTCAAATGATACAAGATGCAATAGAAATTTTCTTAATGTTATTTGCAGACGATATTATTTTGCTCTCAGATACAATAGTTGGTTTGCAAAATCAGTTAAATTCCCTTAAGGCAGAGGCAGACCGACTTCATTTAACTGTTAACATGGACAAGACAAATATTATGGTTTTTAGGAACGGGGGCTATCTTTCTAAATTTGAAAAATGGTGGTATGGTAATATGGAAGTGAAGATCACAAATAGTTATAAATATTTAGGCCTGGTATTCACAACCAAGCTAAGCCTTACTGCAGGATGGACAGAAATGTGCAGAAAAGGAAAGAAAGGGGTAACAAATATACTTAAAACTTTAAGGAAATTAAACTCGAACGATCCATCTATTTTCTGGAAACTTTTTGACACACAGATCACACCTATATTAACGTACGCAGCAGAAGTATGGGGAACTCTCAATAATAATCAATTAGAAAATGTCCATACTCTTGCAATAAAACGTTTTCTTAGTGTGCCGTTACATTCTTCTAACAGCATGGTGTATGCGGAGATGGGCAGGTATCCTTTGTTTGTTCATACTAATGTTAAATGTATCAGATATTGGTTAAGGCTTTTGAAGTTACCTTCGTCAAGACTGTGTAAGCAAGCGTATCTAATGTTATTACAGCAACATGAAAATGGGAAATTTAATTGGGTTTCAAGAGTCAAGAAATTACTAATAGAAAATGGGTTTGGGATAGTCTGGCTGAACCAAGAAGTAGGTCACGATAAAGCTTTTATCTCTGAATTTAAAGATCGAATGACGTGTATATCTAAACAAAATTTGCACTCCCACATGGAAGAAAGTCCTAAATATGAATGGTTTATCTCGTTCAAAAGCAACCTTGAAGTTGAAAAATATATAACAGCTGTTACAGATAGATGGCAACGAAGTGCACTTGCAAGATTTCGAACCAGAACATTAGGCCTAAATGGTAACAAAAAATGTTTTTTGCATAATACAAATGTAGATAATGTTTGTCCTGTTTGTAAATCCAATCTTAAGGAAGATGAGTATCACTTTTTATTTCAATGTGAAGGCTATAAACACATTCGTGATAAATGTATTATTTTTAGTGACCCTGTAACACAAAGGCGTAGCTTGGTGAATGTTTTAACGCTAGAAAACGGGCTATTAATTAATTCGCTAGCAAAATATGTTGCTGAATCATATAAACTCAGATCACATTCACTCTCAGTTTGATACCCTATTACAAATTGGCTTATTTAGTGCCCGCTGGTCATTATGTATAGGACGATAATGACTTTGGTTTGATGAAAATATGCGCGCTGAGCGTATATTTTGTACTAGTATTTTATCTTTTCATACTTTGAGATTGTGTGAGAATTAATGTGATTATTTGTACTTATATTTTTCGTTTGCATTTTCCTTTATTTCATTACACCCCTCATGTCATGATGGCTCTGTAGCTATTGACATTAAATCATCAATTTGTCAATTGTCTCTCTCCCTCTCTCTCTCTGTCTCCCCCTCCCCTCCCTATGCCCCCCTCTGCCTCTCTCTCCCTTCTCTCTCTCTCTCTTCCCTTCTCTCTCTCCACTTCTCTCTCTCTCTCTCTCAATCTTTCCCTCTCTGTCTCTCCCCCCCCCCTCTCCCTCCCCTCTACGCCCTCTCTCTCTCTCTCTCTCTCTCTCTCTCTCTCTCTCTCTCTCTCTCTCTCTCTCTCTCTCTCTCTCTCTCTCACACACACAGACCAGAATGAGTCCAGCTCTGGCAGTGGCGTACTGTGTGAGGACCCACTCCATGGTGTTGGGCCCCCAGATCCCCACACGATCCCCTCCCCTCAGACCCAGGGACAACAGGCCCGCCGCCAGTTGGTCCGCCTGACAGTGAAACCACCACAGAGACAACATTCAACTGCTAATGAGTAGAACAAAGGAACTGTGTAGTCTTATATATAATCTTATCAGTTATCTAGTCAGAGTCCTGAGCATAACAAATGAATGGTATCTCTATGGTATCCCTCTATGTAGCTTGCAAATTTATATACATGGTGTGTGAGTCAGAGTGTGTGCAGATGACATAGTTTCAATTTAGCCATGTTGTTTTTAGAATAAATGAAAATGATGGATTTTAATAAAGTTAAGACCAAGATGAAAATGATGTCTCGGTCATAGACACATATGGGACATTTATAAATACAAAGATGGTGGGAACAATACTGGCTGCAATGCCCGGAGGCAGTGCAACACCAGTAAAGTCCCGAGTTTTTAACAATATAGATAGGTGTAGCAGTAACCACGCCTCGGTTAAACCTCATCGGCTATGGTACCGCCACATTGACAGAGTAAAGTTAAAACCAATAATCAAGGCAAAGTTTCTCTTTCCATGGAAAACACTAAACAGAAGGTTTACACTTGATCTAGGATTTTTTAAATTTTAAATCACACACTTTACTTCCCCACAAAAGGATATTAGCTGGTAGTTTTATCAACACACTGTTCTTTTTGTTGTTGTTTGTTTTGCTTAGTTTTTCTAACCCTACCTTTTCATCAAACACTTTCAACAATAAAACTTATGTAAAAATAAACCCACAAACATTCCTATACTGTACTTAAAATGAGAGGACTGGGTTTGGTCTTGTACTTACTTCTCAATCAATTGACATATGTACCTCAGTGAACCACAATAGATACACGTATGTACAGACTTAAACTAGTACTAAATGTGTACTGTAGTGTAGACAGGCGATAATAAAAAAAGAAGAAAACAAACCACTTTTTTTTTGTTTTAAATGTAAGAGGCAGTGGTAGAAGCAGAAATCTGTATGGACCGATTTAACTATACCACCTCGTTAGCATGGATGACTTTTTCTGTTTTCTTTCCCCATCTTTGATTTTTGACATTTACACTATTTCCCAAACTGTAAACTATGAGGCACATAATATTATTAGGCAAATCAACCACATTTTACAGAAAATTCTGGTATTCTGGTATAGTTTATTACTCAGGCATCAGAAGAGTCTGAAGTCCAATCCTCTGAAAACTGCAGTACAAGGGCCATCAAGGCCCCAGACTACAGAGGGGCAACACTGAAATGAGTTCCCAACATGACCAAAAAGGCTCAATATAGTGATCAAATCGCTTCAAAATGCTATTTAACACAAAGGATAACACTCAATAAAAAGGCAAAACCTCTGACAAGAGAAGCCAATCCTCTGTCAGAAATTCTTAATCTTCTGATCCTCTGACAATTCTGATGTCTGCTTACTATATTATAGTCATACTATAAGGGAGTCTTACTCTGGGGTAACAGCATTGCCTCAATCCCTTCCCTGCCTGCTATGAGATAGTCTCCTAGTGTATGATGTCATTGATGATGTCATAACTTTTGATGTCATAGCCCTGGGATGATAGGTTTTGGTTTAGCTAAGCCAGGAAAGATATATCTCTAGACCATTTTCTCAGATTGAGTCTAACAGATTTGTTTTAAACTTTATAATAAGAAAATCGATAATTTCTCAGTTTTCCTGTGGCAGTGAAGGGGTAAAGTGCGTTGAATTACTTCTTCTTCTTGAATGTCTCAGAGTCTGCAGAACACGCACAGTACCTTAGATAACAGTTGTTGGAAGGACAACCGGTGACTGTCCTGACAGAAGACCATGGCCTCTCTGTCTGGGTGTTTTTCCACACAGGCCTGCAGCAGCTGACCGATGGTCACTCCCAGCAGGGGGCGCTCACCGACACTGTGGCTGTAGCTCCACTTCAGTTTGTCAGGGGACAAAGCTGGCGAGGCTGTTGACAAACACCTAAGACACAGAGAGAATATATTTCAAATCATACATCAACAACAAAAATATCTAGAATTAAAATAGGACTCACTGGCAATGAGGCCACACACAAAAAAATAGTTGTGGTTACGGTATCCCGACCTACCCTAATTTTTTCGGCCGACCGTATGATTTTTTTTTTTCCGGCCTCATCAAAACAAAAAAAAGGAGAGAGAAAGAGAGAGAGAGAGAGAGAGAGAGAGAGAGAGAGAGAGAGAGAGAGAGAGAGAGAGAGAGAGAGAGAGAGAGAGAGAGAGAGAGAGAGAGAGAGAGAGAGAGAGAGACGCAAGTTCAATCAGGGAATGCCCATCAGAGGACAGAACTCTAACGCGCTGAACGTCCACGTGTCGTTGCAAAATGGTGTCATTTGCCATTTCAATGGAGCCATGCGCTCATATTTCTGAAAATACGAGGTTGATAAGCACTTTCAAAGCATCTTACACACTCGTGGATGTGGTTCGGGACATCCATCCGGATGTAGGAAAGGAAAACAGAATAATTTATTAATATGTAAAATAAATTCAACAACAAAAAAGGTTAGGGCCTACCTACCTACCCTATTTTGGGGGGCCATGTTACCTTAACCACAACTTTTTTTTTCTTTGGCCTAAAATGGGTTGCTCATTGACACTGTGATTGTAATTCCACTTCTATTTGTCAGGGTACAATTTTAGACAACATACACACACATACATGTACACACACACACATATACACACACACACACACTGTATGTACACACACACACACACACACACACAAACACACACACACACAACACACACACACACACACACACACACACACACACACACACACACACACACACACACACACACACACTCACACACACACACACACTCACACACACACACACACACACACACACACACAACACACACACACACACACACACACACACACACACACACACACACACACACACACACACACACACACCATTAACATTCTTGCCTGTGAGGCTACATCTCATATCAACAATTGTTATCCCAATCATTTCAAAAATTTTACTGACGGTTCTTTACTAGACAATAATGCAGGCTGTGGATTTGTCATTCCCAATTTAAAAATCGAAAAATCTTTTTATCTTTTTATCTACATCCGATAATTCTAGAAAGCTATTTGAGTTGCTAAATTCTGACTATGTATCTTCTTTTGATAAGATTTGTATTTTTGGTGATTTTAATTTTCCAGATGCTAGGTGGAATGAGATTTGGAATGGGGTGGGTAACTTAACTTATGAGTTTGTAGAAAGCACAAGAGATGCTTTGTTATTCCAGAAAGTGAGTCAGACAACTAGACATAGACACAACCAAAGATCTACCATGGACGATTTAGTGTTTGTGAATGAAGATAATTTAATATCTGATGTAACACATATGGACCCTTTAGGTAAAAGTGACCATGATGTTTTATATTTTGATCTTTATGTAGCCAGAACAAAAACAATCCCCAAAAGGAAGTACAGATTTGAGCTAAACAAAGGTAATTATAAAGCTATGAGGGAGGAGACTAGTGAGTTTGACTTCTCAGTATTGGAGGAGTTAAATGTTGAGGACACTTGGGTAGCTATTCGTGATGTGATAAAAAATAGCATGGAGAGTCATATACCTAAAATTCCTATCACAGCAGGGGAAACTAAACCATCTTGGATAAATAAAAAGGTGTTGAAGAAAGCTAGAAAGAAACATAAACAATATTCTAAATTCTTACAAACTAAAGAATGACAAGCTTATTTAGCGGATAAGCAGAATGATAATAACAAGGGGCCAGCCTATAAGAAATATAAAAAATCCATAAATAAATGTAATAAATCAATTAAAAAAAGCAAGGAAAAAATATGAGAAAAGCATTGCTGATAATTGTAAAGTAAATCCTAAAGCGTTTTGGAAATATGTAAATGAAAGATCAAAGACCAATGTAGGAGTGAGTGCACTGAAACGGGTGAATGGAGACTGCTGTTACTGATGAAGATAAAGCAGAGGTTCTAAATAAAAAATTTGCTAGTGTGTTTATAAAAGAAGACATAACAGATATACCTAATCTAGAAGAGTGCATTAATTCTAATGGGATATCAGTTTCTGACATAAGAGTTCAATCAATCAATCAATCAAAACATCTTTATTATCTCTGAAAAGAGAAATTGCGTCCAGGTGCCACGATTATAACATAGACATTGACATTAAACATACAATAAAATACATTGAACGGTTATAATATGGCATAGAAGATTAAAGGTATAGAGCACACATGCATTATCATATTTACAAGCACAATTTAAAATGCAAAGAAATGTATGATATCTAATTGAACAAAGACCAAAATCACAGTCATAAACGTATTGCACACCTTCAGGGTACACACTCCATTTCGTCCCCCCCCCCCCCCTCCCCTCCCATACACTCACACTTTACTTAAACACACATGCTGGCGATCAGTAAGAGCCAACAATTTTGAAAGATTCATGATGGGTTTAAGAAATGGATAGAGGAAGGGATAAAAGATTTCTGGGCCCTGGATTTCAGTTTAAAAGTTCTGTAGCTGCGTCCTGATGGTAAAAGATCATAGTGTTTGTTTAAAACATGAGAAGTATCAATTGCAATCTGCCTGGCCTTTTGCTTTGCGCGTCTTTCATACAACTCTTGCATTCCAGTCTCTCTCATCCCAACAACCTTGCTGCACACATTCACTACATCGTTCAACACTTTCTTGCTCCCCACATTCAAACTCCCGAACCAACAAATAAAAGACACAGTGAGTAAGGACTCAATGCAAGAGCGATAATATGTGTGTAAAATACCAGAATCAATGCCAATATTCCTAAGTCTCTGTAAAATAAACATTCTTGATTGGCATTTCTTGTGAATGCACTCTGTGTTTTTATTTAAAAGTCAGTTTGTTGTCTAAAATGGTTCCTAAATATTTATATTCAGTAACTCTGTCCACAGCTTGACCATCAATGACCACACTTGGAACAGGCAGCGGATCCTTTCTAAAATCAACTAACATTTCTTTCGTTTTTACAACATTAAGATCCAGATAATTTTCTTTGCACCAGAGGGAGAATTTGGCTATTTCATCAAAATATTGAGAGTCAGAATTAGAAAGATCTTGAATAGCAGAATCGTCAGAATATTTAATTATGGGAATATTTCCAGTACCTTGACAGTCATTTGTGTACAGGGTGAACAGAACAGGAGAGAGGACAGTACCTTGGAGAGCGCCGGTTGAAGTAGAGAGTTGAGAGGAGAGTACAGACTGATAGCGGACTGATTGGGTTCTGTTGAGGAGAAAGTTCACAAGCCAGAGAGTCAGTTTAGGATCAACATGGAGGTCTAACAGTTTCATGGCTAAAAGGTGCGGCTGGATTGTATTAAAAGCTGAGGAAAAGTCAATAAAAAGAACACGAACAAAAGTCTTTGAATCATTTAAATGAATAAAAGCGTTGTGAAGCAGAGTTAAAATCGCATCATCAGTACCCCTGTGAGACTTGTAAGCAAACTGAAGAGGGTCTAGATATTGATTAGTAAAAGTTAAAAGGTGTCCAAAAACAATTTTCTCAAAACATTTCATCACAACAGAGGTTAGGGCGACAGGGCGATAATCATTTAGAGCAACAGGGTTCCTTTAGCAGTTGAAAAAAAACTTAGGGAGTTAGATGCTTCAAAAGCACAGGGTCCAGACGGCATACCTCCACGAGTTTTAAAAGAATTAGCAAAAGAACTATCCCTTCCACTAACCTTACTCTTTAATAAGTCCTTAGAATCTGGTGTGATTCCCACTGACTGGAAACAAGCTGATGTAACTGCCATTTTTAAAAAGGGTTCCAGATCTGATCCTGGAAATTATAGACCTGTTAGTTTGACATGTATAGCATGCAAGATCCTTGAGTCATTTATTAGAGATGCGATTGTAAATCACATGCATGACAACAAATTGTATACAAAATGTCAACATGGCTTTAGAAGTAAGAGATCATGTACCACCCAGCTTATGGAAGTCATGGAGGAACTAACAGTGTTATTAGATAATGGTTATCCAGTGGACATAATTTATTTAGACTAGAAAGGCTTTTGATAGTGTACCACATAATAGATTATTAATGAAAGTTAAGTCTTATGGCATAGTTGGAAATGTTCATAATTGGATTAAGGACTTTTTAACCAATAGAGCTCAAAAGGTTAGGGTTGGAGACAAATATTCATTTGTAGCCAATGTACTCAGTGGAATCCCTCAGGGTAGCATACTTGGACCCATTCTCTTTACTATTTTTATTAATGATCTTCCTGAGTGTGTAGAATCTCCATGTAAAATATTTGCTGATGATACAAAAATGTTTAACAAATCATGTAACTGTCAATTACTTCAGCAAGATTTGAACAAACTACAGGACTGGACTACTAAATGGAATTTATATTTTAATACAGATAAATGCAAGGTTATGCATGCTGGTAGGAAAAATCCAAACAAAGATTATACTATGACTAAGAACGATGTCCCCGTTTCATTAATAACATGTGAGAAGGAAAAGGATTTGGGAGTTATATTTGATAAAGATTTATCTTTTGATGCACATATTCAAAGCTGCGTAAATAAAGCGAATAAAATGATAGGGTTAATTAAAAGAACATTTATTAATATTGATTATGACATATTTACCAAACTATATAAAGCACTAGTAAGGTCACATTTAGAGTATGGCAACAATATATGGTATCCTAAATATAAATATCAATCGGTAGCTATTGAAAAAGTTCAACGAAGGGCTTCAAAGCTTGTTAAAAAATGCAGAAATATGACTTATGAAAACAGACTTCTTTATCTTAATCTCTATTCCCTTAAAGGTAGAAGAGTCAGGGGAGACCTGATTCAAGCATATAAAATATTTAATGGTCATGTTGATTTGTCATGGGATGATTTCTTTAAATCTGTACAATATGATATAACAAGGAATTCATATGGTAAGGTTTTCATTAAGCGATATAACACTAACA
>CM065691.1:48630930-48646213 GCA_017654935.2 Phymorhynchus buccinoides
AAACAGAGACATCATCATCCTTCATGGATGAAAAACAATTGAGCCCAATCCACTTGTTCTGCATGGTTTCTGTATGTATAAGAAACTACTATACGTGATATTAGACTAATTTTAATCCAAATACATTCAAACTTTACTCTCTCTCTCTCTCTCTCTCTCTCTCTCTCTCTCTCTCTCTCTCTCTCTCTCTCTCTCTAATAATAATAATAATAATAATAATAATAATAATAAGCGGGCACTTACATAGCGCTTTTTATCGAGCACAAAGCGCTTTACAATCAGCATTGAAACACACACACACGCACACACACACACACACACACAACAGACCACGCACGCGAGTGAACGCGTTCTTGCACACAGACATACACACACAGGCCCACACACATTTCATCAAACACACAGAAAACACATTATCACTGAAACGCACACAAACTTACTCAAACATACACTTGTACAGACACGCGCGCACGCACACACGCAAGCACGCACACGCGCACGCACGCACGCACGCACACGCACACACACACACACACACACATATATACATACACACACACACACACACACACACACACACACACACACACACACACACACACACACACACACACACACACACACAGGATGATGAAAAAAAGCTTTGTCAGCTTATTCTTTAACCTTCAATAAAGATGATTTTGTATTGACTTGACTTGACACACTTTAGTTCTGTATGACATAATAAAAAAATTCTTACCTGAATAAGGTGCTGCAAAAGATAATACGATCAAAACATTAATTCCAACGACATAATAGCTTGTACATGTTACAAACTGATTTCAGTGTTCAATGAGCATCAACAACTGCATTTTCCCCTCCTTACCCCCCCCCCCCCCCCCCCCCCCCCCCCCCCTTTTTTTTGTTAACAGGGGTATTGTGTCTTTTATATCAGCATGGAAACTGCAAGCATGTGCCAGTCACTCGTATCTAACTAACTTCCAGAGAGCAGAAGAAGCAAATGCTGTTCTGGAGGGATGTGCTGGAATTATGAGAAGGTCTTGCCCAGATAACATTCCCACTCCCTCGGCCAAGAGGACGTAAGGGATGCTGACGTTGGAAAGAGTATCCAAAGGCCTACTAATCTTCAAGGCTGCAGCACTAAGAGTCAGAGCAAATGGCCACCAGTTAAAAACTTAATCAGTGGGTTATGACCAACAACCGTTTTTTAATTAATCCAGAATGATTGTTTTGTCGGATATGCATCGAAGGCCAAAGAGTTTCATTTGTAAAAAATAATAAAAATGGTAGATATGTGAATAGATTATATTCTTTATAGATGGGAAAACAAAAACAAATATACAGACAAATCAATATATCAACAAACTGACATTAAAAATAATAAACCCTTCAATCTTAACCTAGGCATATAGTTCCCCTTAAAAGGAGTAATTAAGGGTAATACTAAATATTATTAAAGCACAATCGAACGGCTAACACTACTGCAATGTAACTGCTTTGTTTAGCTGCATGATATTTACCTACCAGTTAGACATTTATCAGGCAGCTAAATAGTGTGTCTTAACTGGCAGATTGTCATGCAAGCGGCCCGGCCACCAGGCCCTCTACTCACCGATTGCCGCGCCCATGACGGATGGAAAAAACAACCGTTGATGGTAAAGTCTGCAAGATCACGATCTGCATACCAATACATCCTCCTGGTTAGAGTCAGTGATTACAGGACATAAGAACATGGGAGAGCGAAACAGAACAAAAGAGAACAGAGCAGAACACAGTGGAGGAGAACAGAGAAACGGAAGAGAGTAAAGGTCAGGTCAGTCAGATCTTCAAGGCAGCCAGGCCTCGCGGCCTCTTGATGTGCCCTTTCTTTTGATTGTTTGTTTTAGTGATTTTGTTTAGCAATTAGATTGGCATAGCTGTGACGCTTTTTGAGCAATCATTGTTGTCTTAATCATAATTGTATTTAAATGCATCAATTTTGGGATCACTATCTCAGAGGTTTTTGAAATGGCTAATGTTGGAAGCGAGATTAGTTTGTGCAGGGAGATTGTTCCAGTACTGAGTGACTCTGCTAGAAAAGAAGTTTTTCCTCATGTTAGTTATACTGTATTGGGTTAGTATTTTTAGTTCACTGTTACGGGTAAAAGAAAAGAGAAGATGAAAAACAGAACAAAACAGACAAGAACAACAGAACAGAACAGAGCACGACAGCCGACAGGGAGGGCAACGAACAGGGCAGAACGGAACAGAACAGGTCAGGTCAGGTCAGAGAATGAGGACAAATAGGCCTCTTGGCCTCTTAATGTGTCCTTTCTGATTATTTGTATTCTTTTTCATGATTGGCATGACTAGGACGCTTTTAGATGTGTTAATCATATAGGCCTACACATTTCAATTGTTGAATCTTGAGGTCTTTATCGAGGAGGTTTTTGAACTGATTAAGGTTAGGTGCCAATTTGATATGTGCTGGAAGAGAATTCCAGTATTTAGTGACTCTGTTACTAAAGAAATTCTTTCTAATGTTAGTTCTGCTGTATTGGGTTAGTAATTTCAAATCATTATTCTTAGTTTTTGAGTAGTTAGAAAGTTGTAAATGTTTGTTAGTAATATCAGAACTGTGAAAATTTTTATAAACATTTATTAAATCACCACGTAGTCGCTAATATTTTAGGGATGGTAAATTCAGTTTATATAACCTGTCACCATAATCTAATTTTCGTAATGCTTTTACCAGTTTCGTTGCTCTCCTTTGAACACGTTCGATAGCCTGAGACTTGGTTTTTAGGAAAGGATTCCAAATTAAGTTAGAACAGAACAGACTCGATCGTGGCATAGCAGAGCAATCTTCAACAACAACAAAAAGAAATTCTGCTTAACGTCCTCCGGTCTGGAACAGACATATATGGGACATTAGTAGATATAAAAATGGTGGGAACGATCCTGGAGGCAATGCTCGGAGGCAGTGCAACACCAGGAAAGTCCCGAATTTTTAACAATACAGATTCTTCAACAAGATAAAGGCGGATGGGTAAAGTCGGGAAGGAAGCAGACCAGAACGGAACAGACCAAAAACCAGAAGAGAACAGAGCTGGACAGGGCGAATTACTTTTGAGGAAAAAGTTTTGAAACTTGACACCGTTGGAAAAACTTACAAAATCATAAAAACGCGAGAAAACCCCCAGTAAGACCTTGAGAATCAAACAAGTTTTGTAATGTAGGCCTATGCGTAGACTCCTCGGAACTCCCAAATTACTCTTCTCCGCTAAATTGTCTTTCTAAATTATTTTTAAAGTTTTCAAAATCACAAAGTTGTTCTTGTTGTAGGGCCTAGTCTAGTTTTGCATTAATCCTAGAACTTAGTATTATACAAACACGTTTGAGTGTTTCGTTTTGACTCTCAACCTGACCGGGTAAAGAAAAATAAACAAACAAACAGAAGAAATAACAACGGTTTAAGAAATGTTTTAATAGTCTGAAATTGAACACGAAGCTGAAAAAAAGACAATTTCATAATAACGTTTCACGGAAAACTATAAATATAAGACTAAAGTGGACCCTACGTTAAACACAAAAGAAAACAACAAAATACAAAACAAAATACATTTAAAGTAACAGGACCGAACAGAATCATTCTCTATCAAATCAACAAATCAACAGAATGTTCCTTTTGATTTTGACTTTTAAGCGCAATTTTTGGGTGCAGTTTGTTTAAAAATAACCTTACGCAAAAGACTATAAGTACGTGCTTAGGACTAAAAGTAAATTTATAATATATAAACTTATCACATAAAAACAACAACAGAACAGACCATAACATCCTCGTTCCATGGAGTTCGGCTCAATTGCACGGAGTTTTTAAAAATTTGTAATCATCATACCCAAAAACCCAAGTAAGTCATTCTGAAACGTTTTCGTTAACACAAGAGGCAAATGAACTGAAGAAGGATTTCAACTACAGCTGCTGAATGACTAATAATTACTAAAAACAAATTACTGCAGGCTTTCAAAATAACGTTGGAGTAAACTAATTAAGTCAGTTGTTGAATCTTGAACTGCTGGTTTCCGATTCTGCGACCTGAAGAAGCTGGGGTGGTGCTGCGAATTGGGATTCGGAATGAGCGGCGTGGGAGCAACGCCACTGTACGGCTCAGAAGATGGGACAGCAAAAAAAAAAAGAAAAAAAAATCTGTTGTTGAAGAAATCCACTTCTTCCAATTCTTCAACAACAGATTTAATATTTTATTCCAACGTAATAATTACCAAGTTCTTTACAGCTGCTGCAGCTAACTAGTGGGGGTCTTACTTCAGCCAGGAGACGAAAAACACAAGAAGGACTATCTTCAGGCCGATCTTCCCCACTCCAAGTTCTATAGGGGGTCTGAGGACGGGGGCGCAAACCATCTGCGTTATAACAGGCGTTTTAGCAAACGTGGCACGTGCGTCACGGGGATTTGGTGGTTTATTTCTACAGATGGGCAGCTTTTCTTTCACGTGACACGCAATCTCGGCGTGTATTGATCTGAAAATAAACATCACAGGGGTGTTTAGTTAGAGTCTATCAGTAGGCCTAGTAACAGGTTTAGGGGTGGTGGTGGTCTAGGGTGGGTGAGGGGAAGGGGGGTGGAGTGGGGGTGGTGCTCATTGTCGCTGAGTAAGGCTACAAGCCCACCGCCCCCAATATGCCCGTTATTTAATTATTTACTCAACTTATATCACCTGCACAAAATTTGAAGTGATTATGTGGCAGCGGTTCACAAAATACCGTGTCGACAAAGAAAGAAACAAAGAAAAATAAAATGAAATTATTATAATACGAACACAAACGATTGCAATGAGCGCTTCTGGCTACTACCTACTACACGGGTGATCACTCTACTGGCTTATATTACTTCCCTTTTTTTTAATAGAAGGCAAACTCTATTTCTTGATGCGTGCGGGGGAGAGAGAGAGAGAAAGAGACAGACAGAAAGAGAGAGTGAGTTGGGTGTTGCCAAGAAACTGCCTTCAAATCATAACTTCACATAAACGGCTCATTTCCCCCCGCCACCCCAGAAGTTATTGTGCATTTTAAAAAACACTGACCCACCACGATTAAGTCCCTTGGTTTTTTTGGGTAGCTGTGACCCACATACAAATTCCCCCAGCTTCAAATTGAGACTGCTCTTTAAAATGATGTTTCATTTCGAATTTGGGGGCATTTGTACGGGAGTCAAACATGGTCAAAACAAGATTTCTTACCAGCTATAGGAGGGAAAGCACGTGAAACCCGTGATTTTGTCACGTGATCTAGTTGGTCTTTAAAGGAAGGGCGAGAGAAGAAATTAACGAGGGTGGGGTATGTGAGTGGGGAGGTGGGGATGTTCTTCTTCCTATTGGGGATGTTTGTCCTGCGTGTGTGTGTGTGTGTGTGTGTGTGTGTGCGTGCGTGTGCGCGCGTGCGTGCGGCGTGTGTGTGTGTGTGTGTGTGTGTGTGTGTGTGTGTGTGTGTGTGTGCGTGTGTGTGTGCGTGTGTGTGTGCGTGTGTGTGAGTGAGGGTGGGGGAGGAGGTATGGGCGTGCACGCGCGTGCGTGTTTTAGTTTTAAATACACATCTGCACCGTTGCTAAAGATCCTGGCATCAGACAAGTACTGAACTTTGCGTGCGTTTAGAAAAGACGGAACAATTTCATTTAAACGAAACAACACGATGGCAGAAGAATAGAGAACCGAGGGATAGATGTTAGAGAAGAAATAGACAAGAACAAAGCTAAACCTGAGCGGGTTGAAAGTTTCCTGGCATGCTTATCTGGGTAAGGTCAAGGTCAACCACATCTGTGCTTTGCACCACAAATGACCTTGCACAAATGCCAATCTACAAAGACATCAAAGTTTGGGTCTGTAACAGCAATAATGTCAACGAATGATTTCACTGATTTGGTTTCACTTGTCCGATTGCCAAGGTCTACGGTCTTGTCCTTGACCTTGACTCCAATCGGTATGCAAGATTCAGGCTAACCATAAGGCAATGCACCTACTTAATAGCAAGTTTGAACATCATATTACTAACAATAATTATGAAAGCTTTGGCTACAAGAAGAAATCTACGTTTACAAGATCAACCTTCAACACGTTTATAGTTTTTCTATTGGACCATTTGTAGGCAGTGATCCAACACCACACGAAATTTTAAGTGGTTCTCTCCACTTTAAAAAAAAAACCGCCTTGAAATAATGGCGATATATTGACAATTAGATGCTTTGGGGTTCAAAATTTCAAAGGTTCAGTTGGGATGGTGAGATGGAGATGAAAGAAGGAGACATCGTTGTATGATTATGGCAAGGTGGTCCTCAGTTGGGATGGTGAGATGGAGATGAAAGAAGGAGACATCGCGTTGTATGATTATGGCAAGGTGGTCCTCAGTTGGGATGGTGAGATGGAGATGAAAGAAGGAGACATCGTTGTATGATTATGGCAAGGTGGTCCTCAGTTGGGATGGTGAGATGGAGATGAAAGAAGGAGACATCGCGTTGTATGATTATGGCAAGGTGGTCCTCAGTTGGGATGGTGAGATGGAGATGAAAGAAGGAGACATCGCGTTGTATGATTATGGCAAGGTGGTCCTCAGTTGGGATGGTGAGATGGAGATGAAAGAAGGAGACATCGTTGTATGATTATGGCAAGGTGGTCCTCAGTTGGGATGGTGAGATGGAGATGAAAGAAGGAGACATCGCGTTGTATGATTATGGCAAGGTGGTCCTCAGTTGGGATGGTGAGATGGAGATGAAAGAAGGAGACATCGTTGTATGATTATGGCAAGGTGGTCCTCAGTTGGGATGGTGAGATGGAGATGAAAGAAGGAGACATCGCGTTGTATGATTATGGCAAGGTGGTCCTCAGTTGGGATGGTGAGATGGAGATGAAAGAAGGAGACATCGCGTTGTATGATTATGGCAAGGTGGTCCTCAGTTGGGATGGTGAGATGGAGATGAAAGAAGGAGACATCGTTGTATGATTATGGCAAGGTGGTCCTCAGTTGGGATGGTGAGATGGAGATGAAAGAAGGAGACATCGCGTTGTATGATTATGGCAAGGTGGTCCTCAGTTGGGATGGTGAGATGGAGATGAAAGAAGGAGACATCGCGTTGTATGATTATGGCAAGGTGGTCCTCAGTTGGGATGGTGAGATGGAGATGAAAGAAGGAGACATCGTTGTATGATTATGGCAAGGTGGTCCTCAGTTGGGATGGTGAGATGGAGATGAAAGAAGGAGACATCGTTGTATGATTATGGCAAGGTGGTCCTCAGTTGGGATGGTGAGATGGAGATGAAAGAAGGAGACATCGTTGTATGATTATGGCAAGGTGGTCCTCAGTTGGGATGGTGAGATGGAGATGAAAGAAGGAGACATCGCGTTGTATGATTATGGCAAGGTGGTCCTCAGTTGGGATGGTGAGATGGAGATGAAAGAAGGAGACATCGCGTTGTATGATTATGGCAAGGTGGTCCTCAGTTGGGATGGTGAGATGGAGATGAAAGAAGGAGACATCGTTGTATGATTATGGCAAGGTGGTCCTCAGTTGGGATGGTGAGATGGAGATGAAAGAAGGAGACATCGTTGTATGATTATGGCAAGGTGGTCCTCAGTTGGGATGGTGAGATGGAGATGAAAGAAGGAGACATCGCGTTGTATGATTATGGCAAGGTGGTCCTCAGTTGGGATGGTGAGATGGAGATGAAAGAAGGAGACATCGCGTTGTATGATTATGGCAAGGTGGTCCTCAGTTCCCTGAGCAGTTTTGGTGGTGTATTCTTGGGAACGAGGGTTTGTGTGACGAGGTAATGGGTAAAAAGGCTAAGCCTCTAGGGAAGACTTTTAGTGTGTTAAATTTTCAAGTAGAAAATTTGCCTTTAACCCACTTCTCTAGGGTATGGGAGATGAGCAACTTTCCCGGCCCCTTTTCATCTAATAAATTTATATTTGTGCCCGGGTTCTGGCTCGTATGATTGTAAGAAATACAAGTGGTTGATTTGCTCTTAATGGCAGACAGAGAGAAGTAGGGTTTTACATGAAATTACAAGACTCCCACTCTCATCAGTCTGACCAAAGGGTTCAGGATTATTTGACACTTGTATTTTATTTACTCACAAAATCTGCATAAGATTATGCAACAATAATAATAAAGCAGCTCAATGGCGCCAAAACAAAATATGAATGAAAAACAATGAAATCCGAAAGGATTTACAAGACTTTTGTCTTTCTAGAAGGTTAGCCCCAAGCGAGAAGGGTTACTAATTATCTTCAGTGTCCGGAGGAAAGTTCAAATGATTGGCGCGGTCCGCTGGACTTAGCTGTTGTCAAGTTCCTCCGTAGTGATCGGCGAGTGCTGGGTTGGCTGGGCTTGCTCGTCAGGTGAGAGTAGCTCCCAGTCGTTCCGGTTACGGCTTCGCGGGATGGCACGGTTCAGGCGTGGTCTCCTCGCGGATTCTGGGTGCGGGTCGTCTTGGCGGCGTTCCCGTCTTGGTGCTTGTGAGTCCGGGATGATCGTCCGGCCCACGATGCCCTGCTGATAATCACAGGAGAAGGTGGATGTAGGTCTCTATGGCTTAGAGACAAGGGGCTTCAGTCGGCAGGGAATTAGTGAATCCCAACCGGCTAGAAGGCTTCCCTTGTACAATAGCACTAAGAACACATAATCTGAATTTCAGTTAACAAACTGAGATCAGTAAAACATAAAAGGTGATCAAGCCAACATCACTCTCCATCCAACACCTGGAAAGGAATGGTATCATAAAGTGCAAGATTGCAACCCACAGGTTTCCTACTAAAAATAGACAAAAGGGTTAGTAGGCATAAAATCCGGTTCTGGTACCAAAAGTGTTAAAGTCAAAAACACACACACACACAAAATAATCAGTGCACATAAATAGAACAGAATGTTTACCACTTCTTTTCAATAACATATCTATCTACTCCTTATTCATCATTGAACATAGGATCTAGATCAAAGATAGGATCAAACAAACCAGATCTCAATCACCAGCCATCAATAATACTCACTAGTTGGGCTATATGACAGGCTGTAAGAGGTTGAGTCTGCAATGTTGCTCTAGCTAGGTTTCAGCGTCTTGTGTGAAAACTTTTTCTCACTACTCCAATTATAGCCTTCACTTTCAAACAATGAAAGCCTGTGGTTGGTTTATAGCAATTGACACGTCACAAGATGATGCTATAATTTTATGCATACTCGTACCGAACAATCACGCGCCGGTTACATTGTTATCACGTCATTCCTATCCTTCTCGTGCTCGGAAGGGAAAATCGTCTTCAAAGGACACCGACTGTTGCTATCACTTTCTCGTGATGGGGAACGGAGATAAGGGGGGGGGGGGGGGGGGGGGGGTAAAGAGATAACCTCTGTAGGTGGTACATGCTGACAGGGGAGGTAAATCGGGATTCAAAGAGACAAATGCCTTAATCGGCGTTCTTTTGATGGTGGATGGCAATTAAAGTGGCGGCCGGACAGAGAAATGAAAAGGAGAGGGGGGGGGGGGGGGGTAGATAAGAAACGGAGAAAGTGGGTCGCGCGGGACACTTACGTCACAGTTTGAAGCAACAGTCACTAGGGCTTTATACTACGTCTTGGCGACACGAAAGAGAGCGATAATTTTCGGACTGACTTGACCATGCCACCTTATGACTAGTCAGGGGCAGATAATTTTCTGTGGCTATATACTAATAGTTCCTGACAGGCAAGGGTGATTATCTCAGTTAAGTAGGTGGCATTCGCATCTCAGTGCTCGCGGAGACAGGGACAGAGAATTTTCAGTATAAAGCCTCATTGTTTGCCAATGACACTAGTCTAGCTTGCATGGGTGAAAGCGGAAAAGTGTCTCATTCCTGAAATGACACATTTCAATGGACTCTGAATCTTCCCATTCCAGAGCAACAAATCTCCATTCCTGAAGTGGTGGCCGCATGCGTGACTTGTGTGTCTGTGTGTATGTGGAGAGGGGTGGTGGTGGTGGTAAATATTGCATGGTTATAGCCATATATTTGTCTGCCATCAATGACAGGACATAACACTTTTTATTTTATAAGACCATTGTTCCTGATGACAAGAAGGCCATTACTGAAGTCTCTTCCTATCAACTTTTTCGTTCCTGATTCCAGGAGCATTCCTGAACTGCTTTCACCCATGAGCTTGCTACACTACTGAATGATCCCCTCATTAGAGCAGCGAGCATCAACCCAGACTCAGTTTGAAAAAAAAATTCCCAATGAATCAAACTCTGGAAAATTACATTTCATGAAAATATATAATACTGAACTTCTCAACAGTTCTCGCAACCACACTCAAATTTTACCCCTTAAATTTGGAACACAGCTTTTAGAACCAGTTCAAAGTCTCATCCACATCAAGAAGCAGTTTTTCAGGACAACTGTAAATGGGATACGCATAGCATATCTAAACTAGAGTACATTTAAAGACTCACAATGTCAACATGCTAATAGGAATTGTTCGGAAATAATTAAGGGGAGTAATTTCATGGTGTGTGGGAGTGATCTTGTCTAATTCAATCGGTCAAACAGGGGAAGTCACTCTACCTTCAGCTCTCGTAGCCTATCAGACTCGTGTGTTTGAGCAGACATACAGCACTCAGAACACGTACGTGCGTCATTCTAAAAAAAATATGTCATTTATATTTTTACGTCACATTTTGCAAGTTTTATCAGTTTGTGGCTACTGGCCACCCCTAATGTTTCTTTTAAAAAAAAAAGTTTGCAAGTCGCTGACTCGCATCCTGCGGTTTCAAGCTTCGACGCCATTGTTGCATTGTTGCTATGGCATTTGACCGAGTAATGGAGGTAAGCAACTTTAATTTTCACGAAGTGCTCTCCCCTAGGTTTTTTTCTAAAATCGTCTATGCTTGCCTTAGAAGCTACGCATAAATTAACCTACTTTGGCTATACGGCTATTTTATGGTTCTTCTTCTTCTTCTTGCAGTAGACAACCGCCATCATCTTTTTGATGGTTCTGTTGTGTGTAGAAACTGGGGACTTCGGTCATGTAGATGTTGCACAGTTCAATTGCACAGACACCCAGTCAAATGCACTTGAAGCACTTCATCTGGAAGCGATGCATATCACTGAATCATCATGGGAGGAATTGAATCATGTTTTTGCCTATTAATGAAATAAGTTAAGTGACAGACAACTAAGTTGTTAGATATGGGGGGGTATGCGGAGATACAGAAAAGACCTTGACTTTGAGTATGACCTTGACCTTAACTAGGCTGTGTTTTTATAAAGATTTTGTAATGGCTAAGCGGTTACGTGAGATGGTAATCAATCAAGTTAACAGAAGTTAGTTTATTCTATGCTTGTGGTATTGTATAACATGACATTATGTATCATCATCATTTGTCATTGTTGGAATTTCCTTTCTCATCAGTTGATGTGTCATTATTGTGTATTCATTTCATCGTGTTTTGTCACTACATTGGTGATTTATCCAAATGACATCAAGATCAATATCATGGTCAAGTTCACGGTCAAGATCAAGGTCAAGCAAGGTTAATGTCATGGTCATACTCAAGGTCAATGCATTTTCTGTATCCTTGCATGCCCCCCCCCCCCCTTCCCCCCCAATAAGTTCCATATCTAACTACTAATCAACTAGGCCATCGTTTTATTAAGGAGATACATAGTGTAATAAAAAGGCACTCACCACTTCAAATGAGAAGAAACGTGTTTCTTTCCCTGTCCCCTTTTTTAACAGGGGCCAAGCGATCGAATTGGTCCTGTTGTGACCTTTACCTAGGTCTAATTCCCTTACAGTTTTCTCTCAAGCCTCTTTTGTTGCAGCTTGTTTTAGCCCTATATCTACCTACCTACCTTCTTTTACTAGGCCTAATTCAGTTTGGGAGTGACATAAGGGTCATTTATAAATTGTCGCCGGCGACATATGTTTGGCAGACGACAATTTGGTGTGTAACATGGGTTTCCTACCATTTGATAGCCAATGAGAACCCTTCTATTCATAGGGCTATCCCAGAATGCTTCTTTATGCGCCATTATTGTAGACGACAGCCTAGGTCCTACAGACAGCATCATGGACGATTCACAGAGCCAGAAGAAAGTGATTATATGAATTTTTATTGCTAGTATTGTTTCAGTTGAATGTTTTTACCCTCTTTGTCCGTCATAGTATTGATGAAAAGCTTGACATGTGTTTTGTTTTAGAGAAAGAAATGAGGCAATGATCGCAGACATCGTCTGATCAGTGACTGATTTTGCGTGATCATCATCATGATCAACGACGACAAAATGACTTTCACTAACTAATTTTAATTAGCTGATCATAATTATCACAATCAAACGTAATGATTGATCATCATCAAGTCCATCGGTTTCATATCGGTTAAATCCTAGATCGGTTTCCGTGGCATCATGTTGGTGTCCCGTTGAACTGTGAACGGGCGCTGGCTGGCCAGGTCACTAAAATTAGAATAATTGGTTTTATTGTTGTTGTTTAAGTGTGTTTTTTAAAGATGTGCTTTGTCGCAGTCAAAAAAGTCGCTCAGTCAAATAAATCGCCCGCTACTATGAGAGTGTGTATTTGCGACAACCAGAAATTTCACTTTTTCTGTGCTTGAACCATTTGATTTACACTAACCCTAACCCTAGAAAAAAGTGAAATTTGTGGTTCATCCTCAATGTCGCAAATACACACTCTCATAGTAGCCGGGCGATTTATTTGACGGAGCGACTTTTTTGGCTGCAACAGTGCTCTCCCCAAAGTTTCGTCGATATAATGCCACAGTGTGGCGCTTTCGACTATGATCAAGAAGTAGATGCAAAGTGACGGCGAATGCCTTATGAAAGAACTTGGAAGTGATCAGAGTATCTGGTCAACCGGTGTGACGTTCTCGCCTTGGATTTGTTCTCAACATTCCTGCGCATGCGCGAAATTGATCACGTGGTCTCCAAGAACGAATGTGATCCGCGGCTTCGAGATAACATGATCGAATCGTATTATACAGTCGTGCTATTTTAGCTGACGTGTGGTTGGCCCTTTAGAGTGCTTCACAATCTGCCGCGGTGTCTAAACACCGGAAAATGCCGAAAGGTGAATGTCAGATGGTCTCGGATGTTGAGCGCCGATGTGTTTGCATATGTATGCATGCGCGCGCTGCTTTGTTTGTAAACACGTCGGTATGACGGTGGTATGACGTGATTTCTATTCTAGTGTGTGGGATAGCCGAACTATTGACCCGAAAGTGTGTCACTGGGACCGTATTAATCACTTTGCTATTTCGGCAATTTCACTTTCCATTGTAATACATTTTGGGGTTTTCTGTACAATGTTTTCATAATTCAGCCCTACCATTCGGTGTTTTTACCATGTCTGCATTCACCATTCAACATTTGTAGGTATGTTTTGACCATTCAGTGTTTAGACATTCCCATCTGCAGAGCTTCAGATTGTTTTCAAACTCCATGGGTCATATGACCCCTGCTTACAGAAAATGATGGGTCAATTTCCAAAATAATGGGCCAATAATGTGTCACTGTAGTATTTAGTACTATTACACTTAAATTTTGTTACATTACAAACTTCATGGGTCATCTGTTTCAAACTTCATGGGTCAGATGACCCCCTGGCTGCACAAAATGAGGGGTCAAAATCACCGTCAATACGGCCCAGGCCCGCCAACTGTCTGAATCTTTGAATTTGAATTTCAGCAAACTTGATTGTTTGATGTTGGGATAAGTAGCCATGTGGTGCCATGATTTATTGCACTTTGGTCAAGTAAGCAAGTAAAGCTCTGCAGTTTGGATTAATCAAGAGCCTTAGCAAATATTTTTTAAAGAAATAATAGTGATTTGCCTTTGTTTTAGATCGAGGATTGCAAGCCCGAAAGCGAGCACATCAACTTGAAAGTGACGGGGCAGGATGGGAGTGTGGTGCACTTCAAAATCAAGAAAAACACGCCTTTGAGAAAGTTGATGGGAGCCTATTGTAACCCGCCCCCCCCCCCCCCCCCCCAACGCGGGGGAGTCCAACAGCAAACCGTACCAACCATAGTATCCACAAAGGATAGACTGACGCAACCACATCATGTTGTCAATCAAAATTATGAAACTAAAATCTGTGGCCACCCAAAAAAATTTACAATATTTTAATTTAATTTAATAGGGGTACTTATATAGCACCCTTCTAGGTAAAGCCTACTCAGGGCGCTTTACAAATTAAACTTCACTAAACCACCATTCACGCATCAAATATAATTATGCAACTAACAAACCAGACTGCATCACTCCCTCCCTCACGGGCACACACATGTGCACGCGCGCAAGCATCATGCACACACGCATACGCAATCACACACAGACACAGACACGGGTGCGCGCGCACACGCACACACACGTGCGCGCACACACACCATTTTCGATACAGAGCTACAGTTTAGAAAAGGTGCGTTTTCAAGTTGGACTTGAAAATGCTGACGAAGAATTAGCATGTTTGAGAGACAGGGGTAGGGTATTCCATACAGGAGCTTGAAAAGAGCTTATGTTTAGCTTAGCTTATGTTTTATTCCTTTACTACACTCTAGTTTTAAAAAAACGTATAATTGTTTTACTTTTTTCTTATTTAATTGATCTTTTATGTGACTGAATGTGATTTAGAGAAAAAGGTGCAATGCCAATACTACTGTACAGACAAACCTCTATTTTAAGACTTCCAAAATGTCCGGAAAAATCGGTCGTAAATTGGAGGGGTCGTATGACGGAGGTTTTCACTGGCAGCCGTAGAAAGAAAAAGTTCAGGCACAGTTCATACTCCCTTCTTCATGCACACAAACATTGTGCCATCGATATTACAGTTCACTTTGCCGACATTCTTTAATCACCTCCAGCTCTTGTCCAAAGTCAGTGGTTTTCTTTATTCAAAGTCAGTGGCTTCGTTCATGCTTTGTCCTACACTCTCCGCCATCTTTTCTACAACAAAGGGAAGCGAAATACGCTTTCAGAGCCCTTGACCGTGGTTGTTTCACCACTTTTTTGCTTGCCGGAAAAAATCTATGCAGACGACCAGACAACGGTTGGTAAAAAACCAACAAAATGGCTGGTCGTAAGTTGCGTTTAAGAGGAGGTCTTTTACATAGTAAAATGCATCCGTGCCAAACAAATCCGGTCTCAAATGAGAGGTGGTCGCTTAACAGAGGGTAGTAAAAATAGGGGTTGTTGTACTACGTATTTTTTTAGGAATACTATTAGGGCAATTAATTTTCTACAGAC
>CM065691.1:48646713-48669213 GCA_017654935.2 Phymorhynchus buccinoides
AAAACGCAATGAACCACGACTGTGACAAATGCCGCGGTGTACTGCAGTACATAGGGGTGGGTGGGTGGTGTGTAGGGTTAGGGTTATTATTCCAAAAAGATAATTATCTGAAAAGGTTAATAAAATACAGCTTTATGTTTGGTAAGAAAGGCAAAAACGGAAAAATGGAATTAACCGAGAAATGCGGGGGGGGTGGCACATCTTTACCTTTGCCGTTAATTCTTGGCCTTTGTAAAATTCAAAACTGTTCCTCAAAAGCATTTGCTAGTATGAAGATATAACTGTTCCAGCTACAGTTACTGAAACTGCTTAGTGAAGGCTTATGACTCCTAACAAACTGTATGAGGTTTTTAGTTTGATCTCTCCTGTTTATTGTGGTAGACTCAGCCGCCTGCAATTTAAACCTTTAAAGATGAGTTCTCGATGAAGTGAATAGTTTAATGTGCGTGTATTCCCCCATGGGGATACCGAGTGGTCTTTCGTACAAATAGTTCCCCCACCTTCTGGTAGTTCTGTGCTTGTAACTTTCTATAATATATCATTCTCCTGTGCTTATAACTTTCTATATCATTCTCTTTGACTGCTTTTCCCTTTGCTTACTCAAGTTACTGTCATCTATCTTTCTGCCTTACTGGTCCATTCTTCTGCCTTTTTTTTTTTTTAATAGAAATTCTTATACAAACTTTTCTTTTCCTGAAGACGGACATGCTGGGCCTAACTGTTCCTTAGTTAGGTGCATAGATGCGCATTTGTGTTCATATGATGGGAAACTGAGTGATCGAAGAAGAAGAATGCGAGTGTATGTGCATCAGTATGAAGAGAGAGCGTAATTTAAATGACTGGACATCTAAAATATGATTGTATGCTTTAATAGAAACCAGCTAACTCAAGCAGGTACCACACAAATATTGGATACTTCACTCTTTTGTTTATCCCAATCAGGGCTCGCAATCGTCCAGCAAAACAAGGGGTCCCAGGGACTCCTTCACTTACAGTATAGAGGGTCCTAGAGGCGGGATAGAGGGTCCCAGTGGCATTGCGAATGCTAAATATAATTTTTCTAGTGCATCCCCAGGACCACCCCCTGCACATTCTTTTAGAGGGTCCTTTAGAATTTTAGTACTTCATAGACCCCCAAATGGGGGTCCCTGGGATCCCTGCCAATTCAATCATTTTTATTACACATGGCCTTTTTAAAATGTAAAAATAGTGCTAGTGGCTTTATCAAAGCTTTCAATCTTGACTTACCAGGTTTCCACTGTAGTTCTGGAAAGGACAGTTGATAGATCGATCTCTCGAGGAAATAATCGATTCATCTTTCGGCAATCTTGTACTTTAGTCACCCCCTCATGTTTTCTATCCTGAATCCTGCTGTATTGTTTTATGAAAACAGCCCTAGGCTGATCGTAACCCTATCCCTTTCCCGAAAATGAATGAATGATGCTTCTCAGTGATAGTTATCAATGCGAAAAATTTGAAAGGGGTGATATGTGACTAACGTACAAGATAGCTGATCTTTTGACAGTAATAAATACGGTTTAGTTTGACAAAGAAGCGGGTCTCTTTTTTTCTAACATTTGAATTTTCCTTTGCAGCAACCGCATCATCCCGAAGAAGATCAACTTGCGCATCGAGCACGTGAAGCACTCCAACTGCCGCCTGGACTTCCTGAACCGCGTCAAGCTGAACGAGGAGAAGAAGAGGGCGGCCAAGCAGAAGGGGGTTGAAGTGCAGTGCAAGAGAGAGGTCTGTTCAATAAATAGCTTACATGTTATGGTGCATGATTGAGAAAAACAGACATAATGGAATTGTGTACATTGAGGTTATGCTTTTCACAAGATGGGCTTAACATTCCTAATAAACAAACAGAATGTAAATATCTTTGAATTTGGATACATTTGAAGCTTAGCATACAAAATACATTGAAGAAAAGCAAAACTAATGTAACCTTTCGTGCATTGAATCTTCTTCACAGACGTGAAGAATCAAAATGATAGCTTGATTACCAGCCACGAACGAAGAGAGCGAAGCTGGTAATGTTTTCACTGCTGTCTGTGGCTATCTATGTCTGTATGTATGTATGTTACCACGATAGTGTTTTAACGGAGGGACCTAGGAAGCTCAAATTTTGCTTGTGGATGGTGGATAGGTAGTTAGAAGATATCTAGTCCAAGCTCCAAGGGAAAGAAATCTTGAAGATGGTCATCAGTCGAAGTTAAAGGTCACTGGAGCCGTTTTTTTGCCAGACACAGTCCAAGGGAAAGAAATCTTGAACAGAGGGACGTTGAAGAGGCTCAAATTTTGCATGCAAATAGGTAGTTAGGATATTTAGGCCAGGTTCAAAAACAAAGTTCAAAGTCAGTGGAGCCTTTTTTGTGCCAGACATGGACCAAGGGAAACAACACTTGCATTGAAACAGCCACCACAATGCAACTTGTTACTTCCCTTTACTTGTGTAATCACAGGTAGTGGTTGACCTGGTTTTCTCATTCACTTATGTAAATTTTGTCAGTTGAGGGTTAATGTTAGGGTTGTCGTTTCTATATTATTCTCCCTCTATTTACCCTCTTAAAGGTTGTGTGTGTGTCTCTCTCTCTTACCCTTGGGAAATAAAGGTATCTGTGTGGTTTAAAGCTTGAGGAGATGCTTTTTTCAGACAGTTTTATATATATGCATGTGTTTTCAAAAAAAATTGCCACCTGATCACCAATAAGGGCTCTTTACCCATTGTGATCACCATTGAACAATGCAGGCATGGGAATTGTCAGTCTTGTTGGCTGATTTCAGTTTTTTTTGATGGTCCTCTTCATGCAAGTTATTTTTTTTGCAAGTTTCAGCTTTTTTGATGGTCCAAGAGGACAGTTATTATGACATTTTGGCCAGAAACTGGAAAAAAAAAGAAGCCCAATGAGTAAAACTAAAGTTATTGGTTCTTTTTATGGCATCTTAAATGAATGCAAAATGAACTAAATATATCAGTCTTGTTCTCTAATACTACTTTTTAAGGCTTAGATGAAAAACAGAAGCTATGAGAAAATACTGTTCATTTTCTGGGGGCTGTATCCCAATCACTATTTTCTCAGAAATCGGTTTTCACTTTGGTTTTTTTTATATATTCTAAATTGTTCCTATGGCCTGCTTCCAGACCCCAATTTTCAGTATGCATTTTTGTCTTCTCTAATTCCCATGCCTGCAATGTCTCCTGACCTGCCTGCATAATGATTACTAATCAGATGTGCCTTGTGCTTGGTTGTGTTTCAGCCCCAGAAGCCCAGGGATGGCCACTTTGTGTCCACCAAGTACAACAAACCTCAGTGGATCCAGCCCATCCCCTATGAGATCATTGCCTAAATTTTTTGTCCAGTAAATGCTTTTGATCCGTCATTATTCTGCCTTTTCATTGTTCTTTTTTGTGTGGAGTGTGGATGCATGGTTGATATTTTTGTGTGCAATCATGTGGATGCATAGTTAGGTTTTTTTTGGGTGGGTAATCCTGTACGTATTTGTTTTGCATGCTCTATGTTTTGTGAGTGTATGAACTCGTGAAGAATTAGTATTGTTACTAAGAAATTTAGAGACCGAAACATTAGATTCACAAAAGTTTCTTATATAAATTCATGATTGGTTTTATAATCAAATTCCTAATATAACATGCTACATCAATTCATTTCCACAGGCCTGGAGTAACAAAACTTGTTATTCATTCTCTTGTGTATGGATTTACCAGAAATTGCGACATGACAATTTGTGGCCACTGGGTTCTTTTCCATGTGTGAAATGCATGGAGCACTTGAGGACCTTTATCTTTTCCAAATGATAACACTCGGATTCCCCAGTTTCAGAGGATAGGCAGATTTTCTAACTATCTAGTACAGTCAAACCTCTATTAGTATTATAAGACCTCATGTAACAGATTTTTTTGGCATAGATGTATCTTACCATAAGTTAAACTACCGGGTATTAAAACGACCCCCGTTTTAAGACCTCTTATTTAAGACAGATTTTACCTGACTTCTTGGAAGTCTTAAAATAGAGGTTTGTATACTTCATAAACTTACTTTTGAGGAAAACGTGCATGTGACAGACCTGCCTACTGCTACGATTGGCCATAGCAGCTATGAAAAATAAAGCTTTGCTACGGAGCTACAGCAACCTTAACGTTGCTACGGAAAGAAAAAAAATTGCCGCCGCATTTTATTTTTGGTTATGCCGTTCCCGTTTTGTCTGTTTCTGAGAGCAGATGCCGTGTCACGCGCGATAACCTAGTCACTTCCATTTTTATCAAAGTGACTGCGCATGCGTTCTTATTACTTTCTCTGAAAAAAATGGTGGACTCCAGCAGCAGCAGCGATTCGGGAGATGTTTCAAACGAAGAAAAACGAACCCAAACCAGAAAACGAAAATCATCTGGCACACCATCTTGTTCTAAGAAAAAACATCGGCCTGCCGCACAAGTTTTCAAAATAGCTTACACGGAGGAGTGGGCCTGCATCGTCAGAAATTGACTCGGTGCGAACCATGCTCACTGAGTCACTGCAACCTCTGCCATGCGGACTTCTCTGTGAATCATGGCGGTAGAGACGATTGCCGTCAACACGTTCAATCGGCGAAACATAAGCAGTGCGTTTCGGCTCAGGAAGAGAACAAATCGATTGCCGTCGTTTGTGGATGCAACAGGAAAATTTGCCATGCTACTGAAAATTGATGGCTGGGCTACTGATTGGGAAAATTCCAAGTAGGCAGGTCTGATGTGACGATGTGTGTGTGCAAGCAAGCTCGATGTCCTCCCAATAAGCCAGACAGGTTAGAGATATCACAGACATCAGAACGGCCCGCGGATCCGCGGTTTTGGTAGCCACTGGACGCGGTTTTGGCACTGCCGGCCGCGGTTTGTAGTTCATGAGGCAGCGCGATCTTATTCTCGAATGGTATTCTTAAACGGTTTGTTTTCATACTGTGCCTTCGGAAACGAAAAATCGCGGCCATGTTTGTTTTTTCTTCGAGTTTAGGGCTCTCTAGACTTACTTTCACTGTTTCAGAGTTTGTTTTGATGACAGTGATTGTGATTTGGGTTTTAAATGAGTCGATTTAGAGGATATGATCGTGGGAGACTACGATGATGTGAGAACTTTGAACTTTTCCGCGAGAAATCGGGTAGCGAATGATCGCAATGATGCCGACTACGGACTAGTTTTGTGGGGTCCAACTCGATGTCGACTAGAGTCATGGCGAGTGTTGTTCGTCCGTGGATTGGACTCTGGAGTATTCTGATGCCTGTATCAACCAGAGGAAAAGGCAGATGGCAGGGCCATATAAACAGTACTCCCAGTTCAATGCTAAAGAACAAAACATAAAAAATCTAGTCCTTTTTCCCAACTTGGGTTTAAATCCATCCTTTATCATTTGACTAATCAATTTCCTTACAATATTCTTTCTTTTTTAAAAATTAACTGGGAGTATGTTTATATGGCTCGCCACTTGGTGAATTTGTTTCTTTTATCCAATGACATTGCATCGCCTAAAATCTTTATCCTTGTCAAATAGTTTTCCAGTGAATCTCAAATCAGGCACTAATGTTAGGACTTGAGTAAAACCATTTTGCTAAGTTTTCTTAAGATTGATTCAGTAGTTTAGGCGCTGTTGAGTAACGTTGACATCATCAGAAAGACAACCTTTTCAAGCATCAGAACACTCACTTTGCTCTGGTTTCCTACAAGTCAAAACAGTGATTCCTCCTTGGCGGAGAGAGAAGCCATTTTGGATGGGGTGGGTAGAGGACACTCGGTGGTTGAAACTTTTTCTTCTTTGTATTGTAGTGCAGTGGTAAACTATAAAATTTTAAATAATAAAAAGGCTTGTATTGTGGAAATTTGGTGCAAACGATTTGGTCTAAACCCAGGCTGCCATTACAAAAGAGACGCCTTCTCTTTCAGTGAAAGAATTCGACTTCCAGCACCTCCGCCAAGCAAATGACAGGGCATGTTGACTTGGGCGTGATTTTAATTATTCTATTCACTTTTCATACCTGAACAGTCCTAACCCTTTAAAATTTATTGGAATGCGCACATGACCTACCCCATTTGAACAAGTCCTGGGCCTGTATTCACGTTGAGATAGCATGAGACTTAGCATCATGCTAACTTAGAAGCTCTTCCAAAAGTCCTATTAAATCCTATAAGACATTGGAAGAGCTTCTAAGTTAGCATCATGCTAAGTCTCGTGCTATCTCAACGTGAATACAGGCCCTGGTTTATTCATATGATTTAAACAAAGGTCCACACACACACACTAAAATTACCACTAACATGTAGAGACCACTTAGAGGATACATCTGGCCTCTTGTTAGTGAAAAATGGTTTCAAATTGATTACCGGTATAAAACAGCGTTATATTTATTACTGTAGTTTAGAGGAAATGCTTTCCTTGGCTGTACCTTTTTAATCTCCAAGGCCTTTGGGGCTGTGATCAAACTGATTATTTTAAATTTGAGACAGGGGTTACGAAGCTTAGCTTTGCAGCCTCTTTTTGCCGGAGATTTATACGCAACTCTATTTCACTGTGACGACACAGGCCCTAAATGGAATGTTTCTTTGACGTTTATCGCCCTGACGTCAAAACATATATTGTATCATGATGCTTCTAAAGCAACTTACTAACAAATTAGTTTGAATTGATTTGAGTGTTCTGAGTTTTTGAGGTTGTTGGACTTGAGTTCAGTGCTTTGTTTTTCGCAGCCATTTTTAAGTAGATGGGGTCTTGCAGCGGAAATCAATGAAAGGTATAACAAGACTTTATACTGAAAATTATCTTCCCGATTCGTCACTAGGTGGCGCTTGCACATAGGCCCTAAAGCCCGCACGGCCTAGGGATCCATTGTTGCTAGGTCTACTCTCTCTAGCTCATCTCTCTTTCTCTCACTCCTCTCTATCTGTCTCTCTCCCTCCTCTCTCTCTGTGTGTCTCTCTCTCTCCTCTCTGTGTCTCTCCTCTCTCTCTCAAGTGAACAGAGGGCCTCGCGTGAAAACGCCACCTACATAAAATTATCGCCCTTGGTCAACACAAAGCAGTATAAAGCCACATTTAACACGTGTCCAGTTCATGCACCCAACACAAGCACATTGACATGGGCATCATGCGATTGTACTTCCTTCACATTCAGGGCCAATGTCGTCATTTCCTATTTTCACTCAGTTCAAAGCAAAGATTCTAAAAGGGTAAGATGGACTACTTAGTTACAGCGAACCGGGCTGACAGAGTTATCATTAGTGGGGTAGTTATACACCATTTACAGCGGCGGCTATCCAAAAACTCAGACTGGAATTTGAACGGAGAATTCATTCGCGTTTAAAAAGGACATAACAAGTGTTTCTGTCCTCGCTACTCACATAGGGAAAAGAGACCGGATGCTTGTCTTCCCCTATAGTCTTTGTTCAAAGTCTTGTTTAGCAGACAATTTTTTTTAAATTTGATCATTATTTCAAAAACCAAAGAATACAGTGGAACCTCCCTTATAAGACCCCCCCCCCCCCCCCCATAAGACCTACTTCTCTGAGACATTGCCCTTTGTCAGTATTAAATCATTTTGGATGATTTTAAGGTCCTATAAGGGAGGTTCCACTGTAGTCCCGAAAATTCGCCTTTTCACTTCATTTATAGCATTTATTCATGTTCATGTAAACAACACAATTGAAATTTTGTATATCTTAACACGTTTACACTTCCATGACTCTTTAACATGTAAACTAGCACTGACTTTTCTGACTTGGAATTTTTAAAATATGTTGCACACACCCATGCTAATGCATGCATAAATTAACATATCTGCATATTCAACCATTCAGCATACAGACAAATATGCAAAGGACACACGTGATAACAAGTTCAATATTTAATAATAACATGAAGCAGCAATGAATACATGAAAATGATAATGGAGATGTCTTGCTAAAATGAATAAAAGCCTCAAGCTCAAAATAACCTCTCCCCCTCCTCCCCTCCCATGTTACCACGCGTGATAAAGGATGAAAATGAACTCGGCCTTAGAGGTCATGGGAAATGATGCCGACATTCTGACGGCTGAACTAGATTTCCTTTGAAAATGAAATAAAAGTGCTCAATATGAAAATGAATGAAACCAGGATTTTTTTGGTCAATAACATGAATTACAACATAGTACTTTTTGATCATTTTTTTTCTCCAGTAACCTATTTCAGGGTAAAAAGGTTTCCTTTGAAACATTTAAAAATTGTAACCCCGCAAATCTCCCCCCCCCCCCCCCCCCAAAGTAATCTTTTAAACAATGTAAAACCAATGACAACTTAAACTACAAGATAAACTACCCCCCCCCCCCCCCTCACAACACACTGACACCCTACCACCACCACCCTCCATTATGGCTATTGAGACCATTCCTTTCAAACAAAATCACGTCAATACGCTAACAGTGACGTAACCAGCATACTTTCTGCTAAATATCAGCATTCATCTGCCCGACACCAAACATACTTGATTTTTTTTTTTAAACCACACATGCACAACAAACAAGACTAAAAAAAAATCTCAAACCAAATTTTAAGACATAAAACCAAAAGTTAAAACGTGAAATGAAACGGACTGACTAACCTACTCAAAAAATGTATTCTTATACTGAGATTGACTTAGACAACCGTTTGGTATGTCTGTGGAAGGTGAACGATCTGTTTATTCAAACAACACAAGCACAATGTAATATATACGTTGCGTTGCCACCGTTTTGCGTCCGAGACTCGACTGACAGGGAAGGATGGGAAAAAAGTGAAACACATCTTGTTCACCAATGATGGCATCCTCCCGTCTGTTGTTGGAACACATCTATCGAGTCGCCGTCTTCCATCTCCAGCTGGGAAAAAACCAACAAACACCCTTATTTAAGTCAGGACACCATGCGCATGATTTTACTTTTTAGGCCTTGTACACAATCCGTAAATAAGTAAAAGAAAGAAGGGTAAAAATGTACGGATTAGGGGAAATTCGGACACGTGCGCAAATCTTTTCCCTTCTTTATTTTACTTATTTACGGAGATTTACCGAATCTCTGCATGTACGTGTACGTACCCCTATGCATAACTTACAGGCATCAGTATTGTCGGAGGATTTGCACACTTTTAGAGGATTGAACATTCACACCTGTTTACTCTTTTCGAGTAGTTTTCTATTCAATTTGGACCTCTTCTGCTCTTCAAAACTGAAAATAATTCTTGATTACTGCTCATTTTCGGTTAACATTATTTGATGGTTTAATGAATAAAACTACACATTTTGCACCAAAACTACTCATTTCAGCTATCCAGACTACTCGAGACTTGTGTAGGGGGTAAACAGGTCTGGAACATTGCTGGCAGAGGATTTATTTGTGACAGAAGTTTCACCATTGTTTCTTGGGGTAATCTTCACTGCCAACTAGCACTTAAAGTAATTTCTTCATGAATTATGCCTTTTTGGTCATGCTGGGAACTGATTTCAGTGTAGTTCCTCAACCCTCTGGGGGCCTTGATGGCCCTTTTACCGAGGCAGGGATCAATCTTGTCACAGGACATCATAGGTCATTTGACCAGTTCGAAGAAAACATCATAGGTCATTTTCATAAAACGATGTCATAATATAAAAAGAAAGAAAGGAAATAGAACTTGAGTGCAACAAAAACATTCTGTTGCACTCAATCAGTTTCACAGACATGTTCAAAAAATGACATCAGAAGTTTTTTAGTTTTTTTTAATATTAATTGTTTTGGCATGAGAAAAGTAAGTACAGCAATATGCAACAGAAAGTAATAATAATAAGGCCAGCAATTATTTTTTACAGTCTTGTTTCACCCAAGTCAGTCTGATCACTATGAATCAGTTGCAGCGCACATCAAAATCCTTAAAATTGCTAAGACATTAAGTATATATAATAAGTCATGAATATGACCACTTGCCTGCAAAAACAATAGGTCATGTCAAAATGTTACCAGTCAATGACTGATGACCGGTGCTAAGAATAATCCCTGCCGAGGTTTTCAGAGGATTGGACCTCAGACAATTCTGATGCCTGGACTTCTTTTTCTGCATTCCCAGGCCATAATGGGTAAGGTACGTATGTGTCCGTTTTTTAGTTTTCACTGGTCTCCCCGCTGTGTACAGCCGACATTCCGATTTCGGAGGAGCTCAAAGGAGAAACATTTGGAAGAATTTTTGAAAAAAAGGCCCCCAAAAAGTAGATGATAGAAAGCAAAGGGAAAAGGCTGAGTCAAAGTGTGTCAGATTAGATGACGTTATAAGCTAGAACTTCTAGAAGGTGAGGGAATTATTTTTATGAGACCCCCCAGTATCCCCATGGGGGATGCCTGGACTTAGTAAGTGAGGATTTTTTGACATGTGAGGCTTGATAAGCTTCAATTGCCTTTCTTGTCTTACTGCAGAGCAGCAATTGTTATCCCATTGAAAGTTTTGCATTAATTTATGCACCTCTTCATAGGGTCTATAGTCCCTACCCCCCCAACAAAGAGAAGTGATAAGCAGCAAAATATAAACTGAGGTGACATGAACTTGCATTATATTAAAAATAATACTAGAAGCATATAAAACTACCTGGGTTTACTTTTTGAAAGGGTTCAAAAACATTACTGTCACAAATTACATTTGTATCAAGTGAATCTTTCTCTTCTCACTCATTACATTACAAGTGATCCATTACCTTAATTTAAAAACAAAACCAAAAAAACAAACATAACTTAAATTGGTGTTCCAAGGTTTTTGTTTTGTTTTTTTACTTTTTCACATCCCCATTAATTAAACTGTTTGACCACAGAAACATTTCCTGTCTCCCAGTTCTGCGTGTCAACTGTGTTTCCTCAAATCAACAGATTTACAGCAGAAGTGGGAACATTAAAGATGTCAAAAATCTCCTTACCACTGATGGTGTGTCTTCGTCGTTGATTGGATTTCCGTCAAAACGAAACCGGACTGCTCCGGTTGTAATACCCTGCACACCAAAAGTAGTTTTCAGTTTTAGTTTTACCAATCATTTGCCACTCGAGTTGAAGGGAAACAACAGTTTCCAATGTAATTGACAGGCTCTCGTTGCACTTTCACTTCTGATTAAACTTCATGACCTCTATAACCAGCAAAATGCATCCTTCTCAAATTGTCATAATCCGGTGATGCCGGCTTTAGGCAATAAAAAAAATCCTGAACTCCAGGACATCCTGACAGCAGGAGCATCCATGAAAACACTGTATTTATCTGAATATAAGCCGCGTTTGGAACCCCGCCCCCTCCATTTTTACACAAAATTCAGATTTTGTTATAAAGTTTTCTTACTATTACTAATACTATATTAGTATACAATACAAGGCATATTATAAGGCACATGGGGCTCTGTCTGAGAAAAGTATTGCCCTATAGTAGTCCGAAAAATACGGTAGTACAAACAAACCCCTATTTTACGACCCTCTGTTAAGCGACCACCTCTCATTTGAGACCGGATTTGTTGGCACAGATGCATTTTACTATGTAAACGACTTCCTCTAAAACGCAACTTACGACCGCCATTTTGTTGGTTTTTACAACCGTTGCTGTCGTCTGCATAGACTTCGAGCAAAGGGAAACAACCACGGTCAAGGGCCTGAAAGCGGAGTCGCTTCCCTTGTTGTAGAAAAGATGGCGGAGAGCGTAGGAAAAGCACGAAAACCACTGACTTTGAAAAAGAAAACCACTGACTTTGGACGAGAGTGGAGGTGATTAAAAGAAGTCGGCAAAGTGAAACTGTAATATCGATTGCACAATGTATGTGTGCATGAAGAAGGGAGTATGAACTGTGCTGAACTTTTTCTTTCTACGGCTGCCAGTGAAAACCTCCGTCATACGACCCCTCCAATTTACGACCGATTTTTCCGGACATTTTGGAAGTCTTAAAATAGAGGTTTGTCTGTACAGTAGTATTGGCATTGCACCTTTTTCTCTAAATCACATTCAGTCACATAAAAGATCAATTAAATAAGAAAAAAGTAAAACAATTATACGTTTTTTTAAAACTAGAGTGTAGTAAAGGAATAAAACATAAGCTAAGCTAAACATAAGCTCTTTTCAAGCTCCTGTATGGAATACCCTACCCCTGTCTCTCAAACATGCTAATTCTTCGTCAGCATTCATTTCAAGTCCAACTTGAAAACGCACCTTTTCTAAACTGTAGCTCTGTATCGAAATGGTTGTGTGTGCGCGCACGTGTGTGTGCGTGTGCGCGCGCACCCGTGTCTGTGTCTGTGTGTGATTGCGTATGCGTGTGTGCATGATGCTTGCGCGCGTGCACATGTGTGTGCCCGTGAGGGAGGGAGTGATGCAGTCTGGTTTGTTAGTTGCATAATTATATTTGATGTGTGAATGGTGGCTTAGAGAAGTTTAATTTGTAAAGCGCCCTGAGTAGGCTTTACCTAGAAGGGTGCTATATAAGTACCCCTATTAAATTAAATTAAAATATTGTAAATTTTTTTGGGTGGCCACAGATTTTAGTTTCATAATTTTGATTGACAAGGTATTTTACTGTGTCCACTCACCGCTCGGTTACAATAGGCTCCCATCAACTTTCTCAAAGGCGTGTTTTTCTTGATTTTGAAGTGCACCACACTCCCATCCTGCCCCGTCACTTTCAAGTTGATGTGCTCGCTTTCGGGCTTGCAATCCTCGATCTAAAACAAAGGCAAATCACTATTATTTCTTTAAAAAATATTTGCTAAGGCTCTTGATTAATCCAAACTGCAGAGCTTTACTTGCTTACTTGACCAAAGTGCAATAAATCATGGCACCACATGGCTACTTATCCCAACATCAAACAATCAAGTTTGCTGAAATTCAAATTCAAAGATTCAGACAGTTGGCGGGCCTGGGCCGTATTGACGGTGATTTGACCCCTCATTTTGTGCACCCAGGGGTCATCTGACCCATGAAGTTTGAAACAGATGACCCATGAAGTTTGTAATGTAACAAAATTTAAGTGTAATAGTACTAATACTACAGTGACACATTATTGGCCCATTATTTTGAAAATTGACCCATCATTTTCTGTAAGCAGAGGTCATATGACCCATGGAGTTTGAAAACAATCTGAAGCTCTGCAGATGGGAATGTCTAAACACTGAATGGTCAAAACATACCTACAAATGTTGAATGGTGAATGCAGAATGGTAAAAACACCGAATGGTAGGGCTGAATTATGAAAACATTGTACAGAAAACCCCAAAATGTATTACAATGTCAATGGAAAGTGAAATTGCCAAATAGCAAAGTGATTAATACGGTCCCAGTGACACACTTTCGGGTCAATAGTTCGGCTATCCCACACACTAGAATAGAATTCACGTCATACCGCATCATATCGACGTGTTTACAAACAAAGCAGCGCGCGCATGCATACATATGCAAACACATCGGCGCTCAACATCCGAGACCATCTGACATTCACCTTTCGGCATTTTCCGGTGTTTAGACACCGCGGCAGATTGTGAAGCACTCTAAAGGGCCAACCACACGTCAGCTAAAATAGCACGACTGTATAATACGATTCGATCATGTTATCTCGAAGCCGCGGATCACATTCGTTCTTGGAGACCACGTGATCAATTTCGCGCATGCGCAGGAATGTTGAGAACAAATCCAAGGCGAGAACGTCACACCGGTTGACCAGATACTCTGATCACTTCCAAGTTCTTTCATAAGGCATTCGCCGTCACTTTGCATCTACTTCTTGATCATAGTCGAAAGCGCCACACTGTGGCATTATATCGACGAAACTTTGGGGAGAGCACTGTTGCAGCCAAAAAAGTCGCTCCGTCAAATAAATCGCCCGGCTACTATGAGAGTGTGTATTTGCGACATTGAGGCATGAACCACAAATTTCACTTTTTTCTAGGGTTAGGGTTAGTGTAAATCAAATGGTTCAAGTACAGAAAAAGTGAAATTTCTGGTTGTCGCAAATACACACTCTCATAGTAGCGGGCGATTTATTTGACTGAGCGACTTTTTTGACTGCGACAAGCACATCTTTAAAAAACACACTTAAACAACAACAATAAAACCAATTATTCTAATTTTAGTGACCTGGCCAGCCAGCGCCCGTTCACAGTTCAACGGGACACCAACATGATGCCACGGAAACCGATCTAGGATTTAACCGATATGAAACCGATGGACTTGATGATGATCAATCATTACGTTTGATTGTGATAATTATGATCAGCTAATTAAAATTAGTTAGTGAAAGTCATTTTGTCGTCGTTGATCATGATGATGATCACGCAAAATCACTTTAATCAGTCACTGATCAGACGATGTCTGCGATCATTGCCTCATTTCTTTCTCTAAAACAAAACACATGTCAAGCTTTTCATCAATACTATGACGGACAAAGAGGGTAAAAACATTCAACTGAAACAATACTAGCAATAAAAATTCATATAATCACTTTCTTCTGGCTCTGTGAATCGTCCATGATGCTGTCTGTAGGACCTAGGCTGTCGTCTACAATAATGGCGCATAAAGAAGCATTCTGGGATAGCCCTATGAATAGAAGGGTTCTCATTGGCTATCAAATGGTAGGAAACCCATGTTACACACCAAATTGTCGTCTGCCAAACATATGTCGCCGGCGACAATTTATAAATGACCCTTATGTCACTCCCAAACTGAATTAGGCCTAGTAAAAGAAGGTAGGTAGGTAGATATAGGGCTAAAACAAGCTGCAACAAAGAGGCTTGAGAGAAAACTGTAAGGGAATTAGACCTAGGTAAAGGTCACAACAGGACCAATTCGATCGCTTGGCCCCTGTTAAAAAAGGGGACAGGGAAAGAAACACGTTTCTTCTCATTTGAAGTGGTGAGTGCCTTTTTATTACACTATGTATCTCCTTAATAAAACGATGGCCTAGTTGATTAGTAGTTAGATATGGAACTTATTGGGGGGGAAGGGGGGGGGGGGGGCATGCAAGGATACAGAAAATGACATTGACCTTGAGTATGACCATGACATTAACCTTGCTTGACCTTGATCTTGACCGTGAACTTGACCATGATATTGATCTTGATGTCATTTGGATAAATCACCAATGTAGTGACAAAACACGATGAAATGAATACACAATAATGACACATCAACTGATGAGAAAGGAAATTCCAACAATGACAAATGATGATGATACATAATGTCATGTTATACAATACCACAAGCATAGAATAAACTAACTTCTGTTAACTTGATTGATTACCATCTCACGTAACCGCTTAGCCATTACAAAATCTTTATAAAAACACAGCCTAGTTAAGGTCAAGGTCATACTCAAAGTCAAGGTCTTTTCTGTATCTCCGCATACCCCCCCATATCTAACAACTTAGTTGTCTGTCACTTAACTTATTTCATTAATAGGCAAAAACATGATTCAATTCCTCCCATGATGATTCAGTGATATGCATCGCTTCCAGATGAAGTGCTTCAAGTGCATTTGACTGGGTGTCTGTGCAATTGAACTGTGCAACATCTACATGACCGAAGTCCCCAGTTTCTACACACAACAGAACCATCAAAACGATGATGGCGGTTGTCTACTGCAAGAAGAAGAAGAAGAACCATAAAATAGCCGTATAGCCAAAGTAGGTTAATTTGCATGCGTAGCTTCTAAGGCAAGCAATAGACGATTTTCGGAGAAAAAAACCTAGGGGAGAGCACTTCGTGAAAATAAAGTTGCTTACCTCCATTACTCGGTCAAATGCCATAGCAACAATGCAACAATGGCGTCGAAGCTTGAAACCGCCGCAGGATGCGAGTCAGCGACTTGCAAACTTTTTTTTTCTCGAAACATTAGGGGTGGCCAGTAGCCCCAAACTGATAAAACTTGCAAAATGTGACGTAAAAATATAAATGACATAATATTTTTTTTAGAATGACGCACGGTACGTGTTCTGAGTGCTGTATGTCTGCTCAAACACACGAGTCGACTGATAGGCTACGAGAGCTGAAGGTAGAGTGACTTCCCCTGTTTGACCGATTGAATTAGACAAGATCACTCCCACACACCATGAAATTACTCCCCTTAATTATTTCCGAACAATTCCTATTAGCATGTTGACATTGTGAGTCTTTAAATGTACTCTAGTTTAGATATGCTATGCGTATCCCATTTACAGTTGTCCTGAAAAACTGCTTCTTGATGTGGATGAGACTTTGAACTGGTTCTAAAAGCTGTGTTCCAAATTTAAGGGGTAAAATTTGAGTGTGGTTGCGAGAACTGTTGAGAAGTTCAGTATTATATATTTTCATGAAATGTAATTTTCCAGAGTTTGATCCATTGGGAATTTTTTTTTCAAACTGAGTCTGGGTTGATGCTCGCTGCTCTAATGAGGGGATCATTCAGTAGTGTAGCAAGCTCATGGGTGAAAGCAGTTCAGGAATGCTCCTGGAATCAGGAACGAAAAAGTTGATAGGAAGAGACTTCAGTAATGGCCTTCTTGTCATCAGGAACAATGGTCTTATAAAATAAAAAGTGTTATGTCCTGTCATTGATGGCAGACAAATATATGGCTATAACCATGCAATATTTACCACCACCACCACCCCTCTCCACATACACACAGACACACAAGTCACGCATGCGGCCACCACTTCAGGAATGGAGATTTGTTGCTCTGGAATGGGAAGATTCAGAGTCCATTGAAATGTGTCATTTCAGGAATGAGACACTTTTCCGCTTTCACCCATGCAAGCTAGACTAGTGTCATTGGCAAACAATGAGGCTTTATACTGAAAATTCTCTGTCCCTGTCTCCGCGAGCACTGAGATGCGAATGCCACCTACTTAACTGAGATAATCACCCTTGCCTGTCAGGAACTATTAGTATATAGCCACAGAAAAGTCTCTGCCCCTGACTAGTCATAAGGTGGCATGGTCAAGTCAGTCCGAAAATTATCGCTCTCTTTCGTGTCGCCAAGACGTAGTATAAAGCCCTAGTGACTGTTGCTTCAAACTGTGACGTAAGTGTCCCGCGCGACCCACTTTCTCCGTTTCTTATCTACCCCCCCCCCCCCCTCTCCTTTTCATTTCTCTGTCCGGCCGCCACTTTAATTGCCATCCACCATCAAAAGAACGCCGATTAAGGCATTTGTCTCTTTGAATCCCGATTTACCTCCCCTGTCAGCATGTACCACCTACAGAGGTTATCTCCCTTTACCCCCCCCCCCCCCCCCCCCCTTATCTCCGTTCCCCATCACGAGAAAGTGATAGCAACAGTCGGTGTCCTTTGAAGACGATTTTCCCTTCCGAGCACGAGAAGGATAGGAATGACGTGATAACAATGTAACCGGCGCGTGATTGTCGGTACTAGTATGCATAAAATTATAGCATCATCTTGTGACGTGTCAATTGCTATAAACCAACCACAGGCTTTCATTGTTTGAAAGTGAAGGCTATAATTGGAGTAGTGAGAAAAAGTTTTCACACAAGACGCTGAAACCTAGCTAGAGCAACATTGCAGACTCAACCTCTTCCCAGCCAGTCATATAGCCCAACTAGTGAGTATTATTGATGGCTGGTGATTGAGATCTGGTTTGTTTGATCCTATTTTTGATCTAGATCCTATGTTCAATGATGAATAAGGAGTAGATAGATATGTTATTGAAAAGAAGTGGTAAACATTCTGTTCTATTTATGTGCACTGATTATTTGTGTGTGTGTGTGTTTTTGACTTTAACACTTTTGGTACCAGAACCGGATTTTATGCCTACTAACCCTTTTGTCTATTTTTAGTAGGAAACCTGTGGGTTGCAATCTTGCACTTTATGATACCATTCCTTTCCAGGTGTTGGATGGAGAGTGATGTTGGCTTGATCACCTTTTATGTTTTACTGATCTCAGTTTGTTAACTGAAATTCAGATTATGTGTTCTTAGTGCTATTGTACAAGGGAAGCCTTCTAGCCGGTTGGGATTCACTAATTCCCTGCCGACTGAAGCCCCTTGTCTCTAAGCCATAGAGACCTACATCCACCTTCTCCTGTGATTATCAGCAGGGCATCGTGGGCCGGACGATCATCCCGGACTCACAAGCACCAAGACGGGAACGCCGCCAAGACGACCCGCACCCAGAATCCGCGAGGAGACCACGCTTGAACCATGCCATCCCGCGAAGCCGTAACCGGAACGACTGGGAGCTACTCTCACCTGACGAGCAAGCCCAGCCAACCCAGCACTCGCCGATCACTACGGAGGAACTTGACAACAGCTAAGTCCAGCGGACCGCGCCAATCATTTGAACTTTCCTCCGGACACTGAAAATAATTAGTAACCCTTCTCGCTTGGGGCTAACCTTCTAGAAAGACAAAAGTCTTGTAAATCCTTTCGGATTTCATTGTTTTTCATTCATATTTTGTTTTGGCGCCATTGAGCTGCTTTATTATTATTGTTGCATAATCTTATGCAGATTTTGTGAGTAAATAAAATACAAGTGTCAAATAATCCTGAACCCTTTGGTCAGACTGATGAGAGTGGGAGTCTTGTAATTTCATGTAAAACCCTACTTCTCTCTGTCATTAAGAGCTTATTTCATTGCATACACGATGTCTCCTTCTTTCATCCAAGAGCAAATCAATACTTGTATTTCAGACAAATCAGGAACCATACGAGCCAGAACCCGGGCACAAATATAAATTTATTAGATGAAAAGGGGCCGGGAAAGTTGCTCATCTCCCATACCCTAGAGAAGTGGGTTAAAGGCAAATTTTCTACTTGAAAATTTAACACACTAAAAGTCTTCCCTAGAGGCTTAGCCTTTTTACCCATTACCTCGTCACACAAACCCTCGTTCCCAAGAATACACCACCAAAACTGCTCAGGGAACTGAGGACCACCTTGCCATAATCATACAACGCGATGTCTCCTTCTTTCATCTCCATCTCACCATCCCAACTGAGGACCACCTTGCCATAATCATACAACGCGATGTCTCCTTCTTTCATCTCCATCTCACCATCCCAACTGAGGACCACCTTGCCATAATCATACAACGCGATGTCTCCTTCTTTCATCTCCATCTCACCATCCCAACTGAGGACCACCTTGCCATAATCATACAACGATGTCTCCTTCTTTCATCTCCATCTCACCATCCCAACTGAGGACCACCTTGCCATAATCATACAACGCGATGTCTCCTTCTTTCATCTCCATCTCACCATCCCAACTGAGGACCACCTTGCCATAATCATACAACGCGATGTCTCCTTCTTTCATCTCCATCTCACCATCCCAACTGAGGATCACCTTGCCATAATCATACAACGATGTCTCCTTCTTTCATCTCCATCTCACCATCCCAACTGAACCTTTGAAATTTTGAACCCCAAAGCATCTAATTGTCAATATATCGCCATTATTTCAAGGCGTTTTTTTTTTAAAGTGGAGAGAACCACTTAAAATTTCGTGTGGTGTTGGATCACTGCCTACAAATGGTCCAATAGAAAAACTATAAACGTGTTGAAGGTTGATCTTGTAAACGTAGATTTCTTCTTGTAGCCAAAGCTTTCATAATTATTGTTAGTAATATGATGTTCAAACTTGCTATTAAGTAGGTGCATTGCCTTATGGTTAGCCTGAATCTTGCATACCGATTGGAGTCAAGGTCAAGGACAAGACCGTAGACCTTGGCAATCGGACAAGTGAAACCAAATCAGTGAAATCATTCGTTGACATTATTGCTGTTACAGACCCAAACTTTGATGTCTTTGTAGATTGGCATTTGTGCAAGGTCATTTGTGGTGCAAAGCACAGATGTGGTTGACCTTGACCTTACCCAGATAAGCATGCCAGGGAACTTTCAACCCGCTCAGGTTTAGCTTTGTTCTTGTCTATTTCTGCTCTAACATCTATCCCTCGGTTCTCTATTCTTCTGCCATCGTGTTGTTTCGTTTAAATTAAATTGTTCCGTCTTTTCTAAACGCACGCAAAGTTCAGTACTTGTCTGATGCCAGGATCTTTAGCAACGGTGCAGATGTGTATTTAAAACTAAAACACGCATGCCGCGCGTGCACGCCCATACCTCCTCCCCCACCCTCACTCACACACACGCACACACACACACACACATACACACGCACACGCACACACACACACACACACACACACACACACGCGCGCGCACGCACACACACACACACACACGCACACACACACAAGCACGCGCACAGACACTGAGAGAGAGAGAGAGAGAGAGAGAGAGAGAGAGAGAGAGAGAGAGAGAGAGAGAGAGAGAGAGAGAGAGAGAGAGATGAGCCGTTTAGGTGAAGTTATGGTCCTTAACCCGTGACGCCAAGTGGCTTTTATTTGAAGGCAGTTTCTTGGCAACACCCAACTCACTCTCTCTTTCTGTCTGTCTATTTCTCTCTCTCTCCCCCGCACGCATCACGAAATAGTTTGCCTTCTTTTTAAAAAAAAGGGAAGTAATATAAGCCAGTAGATTGCTCACCCGTGTAGTAGCCAGAAGCGCTCATTGCAATCGTTTGTGTTCGTATTATAATAATTTCATTTTATTTTTCTTTGTTTCTTTCTTTGTCGACACGGTATTTTGTGAACCGCTGCCACATAATCACTTCAAATTTTGTGCAGGTGAGATAAGTTGAGTAAATAAATAGCAGGCCTATTGGGGGCGGTGGGCTTGTAGCCTTACTCAGCGACAATGAGCACCACCCCCACTCCACCCCACCCCTCTCACCCCAGACCACCACCACCCCTAAACCTGTTACTAGGCCTACTGATAGATTCAAACTAAACACCCCTGTGATGTTTATTTTCAGATCAATACACGCCGAGATTGCGTGTCACGTGAAAGAAAAACTGCCCATCTGTAGAAATAAACCCCCAAATCTCCGTGACGCACGTGCCACGTTTGCTAAAACGCCTGTTATAACGCAGATGGTTTGCGCCCCCGTCCTCAGACCCCCTATAGAACTTGGAGTGGGAAAGATAGTCCTTCTTGTGTTTTTCGTCTCCTGGCTGAAGTAAGACCCCCACTAGTTAGCTGCAGCAGCTGTAAAGAACTTGTTAATTATTACGTTGGAATAAAATATTAAATCTGTTGTTGAAGAATTGGAAGAAGTGGATTTCTTCAACAACAGATTTTTTCTTTCTTTCTTTTTTTGCTGTCCCATCTTCTGAGCCGTACAGTGGCGTTGCTCCCACGCCGCTCATTCCGAATCCCAATTCGCAGCTACACCCCAGCTTGTTCAGGTCGCAGAATCGGAAACCAGCAGTTCAAGATTCAACAACTGACTTAATTAGTTTACTCCAACGTTATTTTGAAAGCCTGCAGTAATTTGTTTTTAGTAATTATTAGTCATTCAGCAGCTGTAGTTGAAATCCTTCTTCAGTTCATTTGCCTCTTGTGTTAACGAAAACGTTTCAGAATGACTTACTTGGGTTTTTGGGTATGATGATTACAAATTTTTAAAAACTCCGTGCAATTGAGCCGAACTCCATGGAACGAGGATGTTATGGTCTGTTCTGTTATTTTTTTATGTGATAAGTTTATATATTATAAATTTACTTTTAGTCCTAAGCACGTACTTATAGTCTTTTGCGAAAGGTTATTTTTAAACAAACTGCACCCAAAAATTGCGCTTAAAAGTCAAAATCAAAAGGAACATTCTGTTGATTTGTTGATTTGATAGAGAATGATTCTGTGTACTTATAGTCTTTTGCGAAAGGTTATTTTTAAACAAACTGCACCCAAAAATTGCGCTTAAAAGTCAAAATCAAAAAGAACATTCTGTTGATTTGTTAGAGAATGATTCTGTTCGGTCCTGTTACTTTAAATGTATTTTGTTTTGTATTTTTTTGTTTTCTTTTGTGTTTAACGTAGGGTCCACTTTAGTCTTATATTTATAGTTTTCCGTGAAACGTTATTATGAAATTGTCTTTTTTTCAGCTTCGTGTTCAATTTCAGACTATTAAAACATTTCTTAAACCGTTGTTATTTCTTCTGTTTGTTTGTTTATTTTTCTTTACCCGGTCAGGTTGAGATTCAAAACGAAACACTCAAACGTGTTTGTATAATACTAAGTTCTAGGATTAATGCAAAACTAGACTAGGCCCTACAACAAGAACAACTTTTTGATTTTGAAAACTTTAAAAATAATTTAGAAAGACAATTTAGCGGAGAAGAGTAATTTGGGAGTTCCGAGGAGTCTACGCATAGGCCTACATTACAAAACTTGTTTGATTCTCAAGCTCTTACTGGGGGTTTTCTCGCGTTTTTATGATTTTGTAAGTTTTTCCAACGGTGTCAAGTTTCAAAACTTTTTCCTCAAAAGTAATTCGCCCTGTCCAGCTCTGTTCTCTTCTGGTTTTTGGTCTGTTCCGTTCTGGTCTGCTTCCTTCCCGACTTTACCCATCCGCCTTTATCTTGTTGAAGAATCTGTATTGTTAAAAATTCGGGACATTCCTGGTGTTGCAC
>CM065691.1:48674213-48689213 GCA_017654935.2 Phymorhynchus buccinoides
CCTCTGCATTTTGTTGTTTATTTTGTGAAAATGTCAAATCATGTTGAAAAGCCTACTTAGTTTGGTATGGTTTTTTAAATTATATTATCCCATGTGTTATGTGCTGGGACCAGACAGCATGTTTGTTTTACCCATCCAAGAATCAAGGAAAGCAAGAAAACCGTGCATTTACAGCTGTGGGCCACTGGTCCATCCCCTCCTCTTTACTTGCAAAATGTGTTTCTTTCGAGTGTGTACAAGGCAAAGCAAAGCTAATTCTGAATTGAAACAGTTCTGAACTGCACTAACAACAAGAAAGTGACAAGAAAATTGAAGAGGTGATGTTTGCAAGTGTGTGTGTGTGTGTGTGCGCGTGTGTGTGTGTGCGTGTGCGTGCGTGTGCGTGTGCGTGTGCGTGTGCGTGTGCGCGTGCGTGTGTGTGTGCGTGTGCGTGTGCGTGTGCGCGTGCGTGCGTGCGTGCGTGTGTGTGTGTGTGTGTGTGTGTGGTTGTGATTAATATTTAGATTCGCATAACTTGAACTGCACAGATTTGACTCATCAAACGCCAAAACTCATTTCTTAACCCTTTGAAAACCAGAGAAAATAAGGAATACAAAAAAATCATGACTTGAAAAAGAAAACTAGCTGAGCCAATCTGTCAAAATGGCCCACTTGACTGTTTTAACGCAAAGTTAAACCAGAGTTATTCCCCTTCATCTGATGACGTCGTCAGTGACCGACGTCATCAAGCCGTACGGTACATGATACGTTATTTGGCAGTCAAATGAGCGGCTTAGCTGTCTTTTTTTGCCACCAGGTGGCATAGCGCTCGAGTGGGGCTAATCCTCTCTATATTCTTAGTTGGGGATAAAGAGAGAGAGAGATAGGGAGGAGTCCCACCCTCTCTCTCTCTCTCTCTCTCTCTCTCTCTCTCTCTCTCTCTCTCTCTCTCTCTCTCTCTCTCTCTCTCTCTCTCTCTCTCTCTCTCTCTCTCTCTCTAAGCACAACTAAGAATATAGCGTGATAAGCCCCTAGTGGTTTGACTGCCCCCTGGCGGTCAAATCATCGCCATAAGTTGACCATTGTTTGTCCCAACAACAGGCCTTACTGAGATCCTACTCGTGTCACGTGCACAAAGCATGAAGTTGCTGGCCACTATTTTGGACATCCGCAATCTTGAAAATCCAGAAAAAAACCCACAGCTATGTGGTAGGTCAACCGCATTTGGATATGTTTTCTAAATATGTTATGTGACGATGACAAAAACCACCATTTTGGACATACGCAATCTTGAAAATCCAGAAAACCCCCCACAGCTATGTGGTAGGTCGACCGCATTTGGATATGTCTTCTAAATATGCTATGTGACGATGACAAAAACCACCATTTTGGACATACGCAATCTTTAAAATCCAGAAAACCCCCCACAGCTATGTGGTAGGTCAACCGCATTTGGATATGTCTTCTAAATATGCTATGTGACGATGACAAAAACCACCATTTTGGACATACGCAATCTTGAAAATCCAGAAAACCCCCCAGCTATGTGGTAAGTCAATCCCATTTGGATATATCTTCTAAATATGTTATGTGATGACAAAAACCTTTATTTGTTTCTAACACGTATCGTTGATCAGGTTTTGTGTGGGTTTTTTTTTCTCTTCTAAAGTAGCGGAGATGCTATTGGGGTGGACATACTGACTTCAAGTGGCCTGGAGACGGTCAGAGGCCAGTACTACATCGACTATGCCCGTGCTGTCATATTCTATCAGAATCAGGAATCTACTAATAATATCGAGATACACGAGTCGAACACATCTATGGTAGCAGCCGCTGTACAGGCAAGTTCTTGACCCTAACGAAGACAGAACTGCTAGCACAGAATTGCATGCATTTTTGTTTGTGGCTCAAGCCAGAGAGAGAGAGAAAAGTAGAGATTTAACGCCTTCTGGGCCAAAGGGCCATTTGGGGCACTTTAAATTATAAGGATCCTGTGTGGCAAAGAAAAAATGGTGTTTTACGTCCTCTCGGTCATAGACACATATGGGACATTTGTAAATACAAAGATGGTGGGAACAATACTGGCTGCAATGCCCGGAGGCAGTGCAACGCCAGTAAACTCCCGAGTTTTTATCAATATAGATATGTGTAGCGGTAACCACGCCTCGGATAAACCTCATCGGCTATGGTACCGCCACATTTAAACCCTGTGTGGCTCAAGCCACAAACCTATAACTCTGTCGATCGGTCGGTCGGTCGGTCGGTCCAAAATTGTCGCACCTCAAATCGAGGCTGCACTTCAAATTGAGGCCGCTCTTTAAAACGATGAGTATAAGTAGGATACATAGTTTTAAATGTTTTCCAAAAGTTACGAAATAGTGCAGAGATAACATTCTGGTTTACAGATTAAAATTATTGAAAAGCCAGGGGAGGTGACTCATGATTGGAGTGGTAAAAATAGACCGCGTGCCACAAACTATTGCGAATTCGCGCTTGTTTGTTTGTGGCTCAAGCCACAAACCTATAACTCACTTTGTCGGTCTGTCTGTCTGTCTGTCGGTCGGTCGGTCTGTCTGTCGGTCCAAAATTGTCGCACATATTGTAAAAGAGAAAAATTACTTTGGCATAAAGTAACATTTCAGTTGTCGTATCTACAGTCCTTAGGTAATGCGAGCGAAAATGGTGTTTTACGTCCTCTTGGTCTGAATCAGACACATATGGGACATTTGTAAATACAAATATGGTGGGAACAATACTGGGGGCAATGCCCGGAGGCAGTACGAAACCAGTAAAGTCCCGATTTTTTTAAAATTAATACAGATAGCTGTAGCGGTGACCACGCCTCGGTTAAACCTCATCGGCTATGGCACCGCCACAAGTATACCTTAAAAGTCCTGGTCCTTAGGTAATGAAAGAATTGTATACTGAACAGAGCACATGAATCTTCATTTTAAAGCGTACAAAATAATAAACATACGTAATACAGACACTGCAACAGACACGACGAGTATGCGGTGCTTCTTTCGATGAGTATAAGTAGGATAAATAGTTTTAAATGTTTTCCAAAAGATATAAAAAGTTACGAAATGTTGCAGAGATAGCATTCTGGTTTACAGATTAAAATTATTGAAAAGCCAGGGGAGGCGACTCAGTGTATGTAATGATTGGAGTGGTAAAAATAGACCGCTGCCACAAACGATTGCGAATCCGCGCTTGTTAAGGATCGATTCACACGCGCAAAAACTCACGGACGAGTCTGTCTGTCTGTCATGTTGGCATAATTGTATACATGCATTTTCCGTTTGGCTTGTTTCTTTTGTAAGGGCAACAATGGGTGAGATGGGGACTTCATATGTGATGATGAATTGTTCTTGTTGTTTGTCTCACATGTGAAGTATTTATTGCTCTTCTCTCTCCAGCTAATACACTCGCCGTATCAGAAACTGAAACTGTTGTTGTTGTTGTCTTACCCTGGCTTAAAGACTCCAGGTATCATCCCAACAGCCGAAGCACTTGAACACTAAGGTACAAATGCATCAGCGTGTTTGACCGTTTTTGATTACCCCGCCACGTGGGCAGCCACACTCCGACTTCGGATGATTTTAGACTGATGATGCTATGCTAGGAGCTTGTCATGGCTCAAGACAATCCCCGCACAACCATGCGGAGTATAGTCATAACAACATTTTTGATGTAGCCTTGGTGTTCTAGTTTATGTCAACTGGTCTGACACAGCCTCAAGCCAAGGCAAAGAAAACCGAAACTCAATCAAATGTTTTTAAAATGTTGACGTTACTGTCTGCTGATATGCACTGAGGATGGACAGGTGATAGGACAAACTGTCCCGAAACAAGAAAACCAGTAGGACACAAATGTCTGGCTCTTGCACAAATCAATACAAGGTCACCCAGTGTTAAATTTGAATAGTAGTAGTAGTAGTAGTAGTAGTAGTAGTAGTAGTAGTAGTAGTAGTAGTAATTAGGGCTAGAAGTGGGCCTCGCGGCCCTTTGACGCCCTTTCTCGTTTGTGACTTTGATTTGTTTCAAGGTGGCTTGCTTTCTACAGCTAAACTATAAAGTTTAACAAAAATATGGAATGGACCTTTTTTTTTCTTTTCTTTTTTATTCATCGAAAGTATTATACAAATTTGACATCATTGTGTCTTTGTCCAGAAGATTTTTGAATATATTTATGTTAAGTGCAGTTAGTTGACAAATTATTCCAGTATTGAACAACTCGGTTAGAAAAGTAAAACTTGCGAACGTTAGTAACTGATCGTCTTAAGAATAGTACATTTGAATAGTACATTTGTCCTGAAAGGAGGGGGGTAGGGGGGGGGGGGGGGGGGGGGGGGGGGGGGGTAGGGGGTCACGGGATATATCACCGTGTCTGTCGTGTTCTTTTATGCTTTGATAAAGTACCATGGTCAGGTTTCAAACTTTTCCGTTGTGTGTTCCTGTGCTAGTCCAACGGGTTAACGCCGGCTTGGACACACACTGACCACAGCTTGGCTTTCCTGGTGGTCACGGGGAACAAGGTGGACATGCAGGAGGAGGCTGGTCATCTGGTCATCGGTGAACGTGACTCACAGGAAGTCGATGACGTTGACTACCACATAGAGATCAAGTTCTTCCCGCGCACCGACCTTCATCGCAAACGCCGTGGACTGGAAATCATAGTAAGTTCATATAATTTTACGATAGCTGGGAGGGAATTTAATCGTGCACTTGGTGACAAGTCTTTGAAAATTGGCGTGGGGTTGGTACATGTTTTCAAAAACCACCGCAAGCAAATTGTGCTTGGTCCGTTATGACCTATTTTTCCAGAAACCAATATGGCCGCCTCTGAAGGAAGAATGGATTAAATTAAAGTACTTTTAACAGTAGGCCTATACGGCTACCTCTGAAGTCGGAGTGTGGCTGCTCTCGTGGCGGGGCTATCAAAACCGGTCACACACGTAATGTTCTCATCCCTAGCTTGGTGCGTTTGTGCCATAGTGTTCAAGTGCTTCGGCTGTTGGGATGATCTCTGGGGTCTTTAGGCCGAGGTACGACGACGACGACGACAACAGTATAAGGCTTGTGAAATATTAATTTTTCTTATGTTTTTTTAAAATTTTGTGTAACGGTATCTAGGATCCATTAGATGTTGGAACGTAATTTTCTAGGTCAAAGTCAATTTCAAGGTCGTTTTAGTTTCAAATTGTAGTATTTCTGGGTGCAGCTAATAGGCGAGCAGACCAAGAGAGGGCAGTGGACTGATATTGCACTGAAGGTACTATATATATACACAAGCCAATTTTGGTTCCAAGTGACGCAGTAGGGTGCATTCCAAAAATTGGATATACACCACATGTAGCACAATCATGAGCGCAGATGCGTCATGCTGCCGTTATGCGCCTAAGAAATATATCCAGCTTTTTTTCCCAAGTGTTTCTTGAAAAAAGCGCAGGAGAGTGGACTGGTAAGGTTAGGCAGAAAGATTGTAGATGACAGTAAACAAAGGGAAAAGGCAGAGTCAAAGAGAGTGACAGATTAGAGGAAGTTGCAAGCACAGAACTTCCAGAAGGTGGGGGAACTATTGATACAGAAGACCCACCCCGGTATCTCCACGGGGGGTGGGGGGTCATTCTTATTCTCTAGAATGTGGCAATGACAAAAGGAAAGAAAAAAAAAGGAACATGTCGGGTGGGGTATGGTTGAGGATATAGGGAGGGAGGGAGGGAGAGGGAGAGAGAGAGAGAGAGAGAGAGAGAGAGAGAGAGTGAATGATTGTGTGTGTGTGTGTGTGTGTGTGTGTGTGTGAGAGAGAGAGAGAGAGAGAGAGAGAGAGAGAGAGAGAGAGAGAGAGTGTGTGTGTGTGTGTGTGTGTGTGTGTGTGTGAAGAGAGAGAGAGAGAGAGAGAGAGATAGAGAGAAGAGAGAGAGAGAGAGAGAGAGAGAGAGGAGAGAGAGAGAGAGAGAGGAGAGAGAGAGAGAGAGAGAGACCGAAGACTGACAATGTTTATTCAACAAGAATTGAGACTTTAGGCTAAGCCTATTGAGAGAGAGAGAGAGAGAGAGAGAGAGAGAGAGAGAGAGAGAGAGAGAGAGAGAGAGAGAGAGAGAGAGAGAGAGAGAGAGTCAGTGATAGAGAGAGAGAGAGAGAGAGAGAGAGAGAGAGAGAGAGAGAGAGAGAGAGTGTCAGTGAGAGAGAGAGAGAGAGAGAGAAGAGAGAGAGAGAGAGAGAGAGAGAGAGAGAGAGAGAGAGAGAGAGAGAGAGTCAGTGAGAGAGAGAGAGAGAGAGAGAGAGACAGAGAGAGAGAGAGAGAGAGAGAGAGAGAGAGAGAGAGAGAGAGAGAGAGAGAGAGGATTTTAAGGGAGAATCTCTTAAGCTCTACACCTGTATATAGTTAACTACCATAACATTAACTAACTAGCAATTACCTGCATTGATTAAGCCGTTCCCTTGACGTTTCCATCAGTCGTGTGGTCATCCACTTGTGCTTAATCGCTACTTCGGACCACTTGTGTTTTCGACAGCCACCGTACAATTTATCCCATTCTTTTCCTATACTCCTCATTCAAAGTTAAGGACCACTAGTTCTAGTCATTCTATTTTCTACTTTGAGGTATTGTATATAATAATAATAATAATAATAATAATAATAAACGGGCACTTATATAGCGCTTTTTATCGAGCACAAAGCGCTTTACAATCAGCATTGAAACACACACACACGCACACACACACACAACAGACCACGCACGCGAGTGAACGCGTTCTTGCACACAGACATACAGGCCCACACACATTTAATCAAACACACAGAAAACACATTATCACTGAAACGCACACAAACTTACTCAAACATACACTTGTACAGACACGCGCGCACGCGCACGCGCACGCACACGCACACGCACACACACACACACACACACACACACATCGAACTGGTGTGTAAAGTTTTTGTGTATTATTAAATAGCAGGTTTTTATTTACGCACGCACGCACACACATACACACACGCACACGTACACAGACACGTTCACCATACACACATACCCCCCCCCCCCCCCCGCCCTCCCCCCACATACACAGACAGACACACACACACACACACACACACAAACACAGACACAGACACACTCATATCCCCCCCCCCCCGTCACTTCCACCATGCTCGCATACACATAACCCCACCCCCCTACACACATCGAAACCAACATGTACTTATTCTATCAGCGTGGCGTTATTATGGACGTGTCGAAATGTTTCGTGCAGGTGAACGGGGAGAGTGCGGAGAACCTGACCTTGACCCCTTTCCCAGGGTCGATCTGTTCCTCTCTGGAGGACTCTGCGGGCTTTAAGGACAGACCCCAGGGCTTCACCAAGAACATGATGCTGCTGAAGGCCGCTCTGGATCAAGACCAAGATCAGACCGAGTACGTGCTAGGAGGGGGTGGGGGTGGGGATGGGGAGCTGGAGAAAGGGACAGTAGGGCCTATGGGCCAGAATCTGGCCTGTCCGAATCAGTTCCAACTATCAACTTCAAAGAACTTTATTGTCTCAAGACTGAGAAATTAAATTGTGGCAACGCCTGCGATTCAATCACACGAAAACACAAACTTTATGAGATATCGAAAGCATGCAAAACAACATAAAAGAAACTATTAGTATGCAGAATCAAGCACATAATAAATCGATGAAATCATTTCCAGACATGAAAACACAAACTTTATGAGATATCGAAAGCATGCAAAACAACATAAAAGAAACTATTAGTATGCAGAATCAAGCACATAATAAATCGATGAAATCATTTCCAGACATGAAAACACAAACTTTATGAGATATCGAAAGCATGCAAAACAGCATAAAAGAAAATATTAGTATGCAGAATCAAGCACATAATAAATCGATGAAATCATTTCCAGACATGAAAACACAAACTTTATGAGATATCGAAAGCATGCAAAACAACATAAAAGAAACTATTAGTATGCAGAATCAAACACATAATAAATCGATGAAATCATTTCCAGACATGCTAAGATACAAACGGTACATAAAACATACGCGATATCAACACAGTCCCCAAATATGCTAAGATAACAGTACAGAACAAGTGCAACGCCGAGCGGCTGCAAAGTCCCCTCGCAGCATCGCCGAGCTACTCCGAAATCGGAATGTGTCGGCTGTACACATACATGAAAACGCATCAAAACAGCACGTAACTACATCAAAACGCATCAAAACAGCACGTAAGTGAAGACTTTTTTTTATATATAGCCTTGTGGTTCGGACCCGTGATTTGAGCGCGCGCGATCATGCGCACACGCGCGCACAGAAAAATTCATGACAAATGTGTTATAGACCATTCCTCAAGAAATGTTGTGAAAAAAACCTGCATTAAAATACATGCAAAACTTCGCGAGATATTAGCGATTATGTGTTTTGGGGTTTGAACCCGGTAACTGGCACGACCTTGACCTTAATCAATGTAAAACTAAATGCATCAGTGGATAGCTTGCATCTTGGCAAACTAGTATACCAAATTTGATGATGATAGACTGAATAGTTTTTGAGAAAAACGGACGAATAGCCGGACGGACGGAGGCATGCCGGACGGACACCGGACGGACACCGGACGGACGGACGGACCAGACAAAAACAATAGCTCCCCGAACCTTCAGCTCGGGGACTAAAAAATTCAATACTAAAATATGAAACAGTACATTAAGGTATGTGCGTGCATGAACTTATTAATGATTTTGTGTGTGTGTGTGTGTGTGTGTGTGTGTGTGTGTGTGTGTGTGTGTGTGTGTGTTTTTTCATGTTTGTTTTCCTTCTGTTTTAGGATAATAACTATAATATTCCTTACCCGAGCGAGGCAACATGTTGCTTGTTGCTTTTTAGCGAAAGTTTTCAATGAAAGATCTTGCAGAGGAGATCGCGCGCGCGCGCGCGCGCGCGCGTATGTGTGTGTGTGTGTGTGTGTGTGTGTGTGTGTGTGTGTGTGTGTGTGTGTGTGTGTGTGTGTGTGAGAGAGAGAGAGAGAGAGAGAGAGAGAGAGAGTATGGGTATGTGCGTCGATGTGTGTGTGTGTGTGTGTGTGTGTGTGTGTGTGTATGTGTGTGTGTGTGTGTGTGTGTGTGTGTGTGTGTGTGTGTGTGTGCTTTGTGTACGCGTGTGTACGCTTGCATGTGTATGTCTGGGCGTGTGCGTACGTGTGTGCTTATTTGTGATATTACAGTATGATCATTTTCATGTCAAGTAGGCCCCTACTGGCAGTGTTCCACCAAGTTCATAACATCGATGCGTTGTTAATGGATTGTCTTCTTCGCAGGGCTGTGTGTCAGGATATCTTCAGCACCTACAAGACCTGTGGAGACCTGCAAGAAACTGCGGTGAAACAATGCTACCAGTACCTGAAGCCCAGGAAGGCGAAATGTCTGGAGAGAAAGGGTTCGCCTGACCAAGTCATCCAAACCTTCAACCTCTGCATGCAGTACGAGTGTGGGGAAAGAGCCGGAGACGACGCCTTCAAAGAGCTTTGCGGTTAAAAATGACGAGGAACTATAGGGGAAGACGGGGTAAAAAGCCCATGGGCGGGTAAGAAGCAAATTTCAGTCACATTTTGCCCATGAAACGAGTGTTCGTCTCATGGGCAAAATGTGACTGAAATTTGCTTCATTTCATGAGATAATTGGCATGGGTTTCTTACCCGCCCATGGGCTTTTTGCCCCGTCTTACCCTAAATGTCCTAGTGCATGAAAAAAAGACACAGACATAATGAATTTTTGGCCACTAATTGAGATTTTGTTTTTCAGATAAGATTCATAGTCAATACGTAGGAAATAGAATTAAATAATATTGGCTAGTTTTGATTTTATATCCATTTGAAGTTTGACAATCGAGATAAATCATTTGCAGAATTTGCAACTTAAAAGACAGAGCTTTGGCTCTTCGTTTCTATTGTTTGTGACTTGATTAAAAAATAATCAAACAACCAGAAATCATCCAGAAGTTGTTTTTCAGATCGTAGATGCGAGTAGTATGTATAAATATCGACATAAATATGCCTGAAACAGACAATTGGCATTTCCGGAGTTGTTGACTATTTTTCGGCCTTTGCTTTAATTAAAGCATTCAGAGCGACTTATGTCTCGGGGGGGTTTCCCCCCACGCACCATCACAACTAATGGTGAAAAGGTTGTTCTGGCAACCTTTGCGATTGAAATTTGTGGTTGAAATTGATGAGCAAATAAAACGATGATGAAAAGGTAGCTCTCAAGTTCTGACTACCTTTGCGATTAAAGTCGTCTTCTCGCTTGCCTTTCTCTTTGCTTGAGAAATTGTTGTCAAAGAGTTTTGAGGTTAAAAAAAATGGATGATGAAAATGATGATGAAATGGTAGTTCTGAAGTTCTGACCGCCATTGTGATTAAAGTAATCTTCTGCTTGCTCCGCTGGCGTTTTCTTTGCTTGAGAAACTCGCTGTCTGTAGATTATCATAGGACAAAGTGGCCTACATAATAAAATAATCAAATATTTTCTGAATGATCTTACCCGAAAATGGACAGAAAAGATGCGATAAATGCGTAACAATAGGTTATGCCCTTGTCACTCCCCTCCCCCCCATCCCTTTAAAAAGGGGCACAATGACTTCAATACAGATTCAGAGACCATGATTATTATACACAAAAAAACCCACATCCGGACTTTTATGATATTGCAGTACCTCCAAGATCGTCCACCACACCCCCCCAACCACTATTTTTATTAATAAAAAATGCCCCATATTTCAGGTCGGAGGCCGTTAAACAGACTTTCAGTTCAGTTCTTCTTCTTCTTCTTCTTCTTCTTCTTCTTCTCATTCTTCTTCTTCTCATTCTTCTTAATTCCCAGGCCATATGACCATAATGGATAAGGTACGTATGTGTCCGGTTTTCAGTTTTCACTGGTCTTCCCGCTGCGTACAGCCGACACATTCCGATTCTGGAGGAGCTCAAAGGAGAAACATTATTTGGAAGATTTTTGTGTGGAAAAAAAAGGCAGGAGAATGGGCCAATAAGTCAGAAAGATAGTAGATGATAGAAAGCAAATGGAAAAGGCAGAGTCAAAGAGAGTGGCAGATAAGAGGAAGTTACAAGCACAGAACTTCCAGAAGGCGGAGGAACTATTTTTCACAAAAGACCCCCGGTATCCCCACGGGGAGATTAGTTCAGTTCAATACAGATATATTTTGTGTGTGGTCACGGTGATAAATTATCTCAAGGCGAAAAAGGCTGATTCTTCTCCCGCACATAAGACGTGATCCTCAATTTTTTTTTCTCCATTTTTAACACTTTTCCTTTCTTCTATTGCTTTTGTTGTTAATGCTGGAGTTTAAAATGTTCAACAATATATAGGGAAGCCTCCCATGCATGTACGTCAGGTTGATAGAGAAAGAATAGGACTGTTTTGGCATCATCTCGAAATGAACTCACATCGGGTGTTTGACAGAATGAATATCAATTTGATATTTATGGTATATTCTAGTCACAGTGACTTATGTCTGTAAAATTCGGGCTGCTCTCTCCTGGAGAGCGCGTCACCGCAAGCGCAGCGCCTACCCATTTATTTATTTGTTTTGGGGGGGGGGGGGGGGGGCAGACTTGGGAAAACTAGCTATCAATTTGGTCATACCAGGCAGCGGGATTTCTCCCTGCTCTTACCGACATTTAACCACCGTGGGATTTTTACGTGTGTAAAGCGCACGGGTCACACTATCTTTTTTAAGTCCCCATCCGAAGGACTCGATGTTCAGTTCGATTTTCCTGTCGAACTAGAAAGAAAGGGCGAGGCCGGGATTCGAACCTGGGTCACTCACGCTGCAGTCACGCGTTGAATTTGGCAGGTGAACGTCCTAACCACTCTGCCACCTTTCTGCCACTTTTTTGTGAGCCTGCACATTCATAATAAATAATAACCTGATAGTCAAAACACAATAAAATTCAGTCATTAGATTTTCACCATGCACAATTATAAAGTAAAATCAGCAGCCATGTGAATTTCCATGCGCATCAACAACAGCAACAACAAAAGTGACGAAAGCAGCTGCGCCTGTCAAACCTGGATCTGATCACAAAAAGTATATTCATTTTTACATATTAATTTAACCCTTTCACCGCCAATGTCGCATTTTAGCACCACAATGGTTTAACACCCATGCTGCTAAAAGGCATCAAATCAGGTCCTGTTATCCGAAGACCCTATTTTCTTAATTTTGGGAGGTAAGGATAGGCCTAATGTTATACATGTCATAGAGGAATTCCCAATATTGCAGATACTTTTTTGTTCCTCAACCCAGTTAAATGTTATGGTATTTTTGGGCTGAAAAATGGCTGGCGGTGAAAGGGGTAATTTACACACACACACAAACTTTGAAACCACCCGTGAACATTTTGAATTAGTTGTTGTTAGCCTTGCATTTCTTACTGCAGTTCTTGAGTGGCTTGAGGGCTTTAAAATTAAGAGCATTGAAATTATAACTGAATAATGGCGATTACTGACTACGTATTGACATCTTTAGATGAACTATATGGTAGAAAAACATCCATACATTTCTGTTTAAGAAGCCAACCAATCTTGGGGAAGTATTTGTCTGCTAAGTGATGAAGTTTGTTCGTTTGCCGTGCCTAATAGCTGTCGGTACCAGTAGAATAGAATTCTGCCACTTCACTCACACACACATACACACACACACGCGTGCATTGACATGTATGCTGCGACACACACACACACACACACACGCACACGCACACGCACACACACACACACACACACACACACACACACACACACGAGACAGAGAGAGAGAGAGAGAGAGAGAGAGAGAGAGAGAGAGAGAGAGAGAGAGAGAGACTTGCACGCGTGTACACACATGCATGCCGCGGCGCACACGCACGCACACGCACACACACACACGCACACACACACACACACACACACACACACACACACACACACACACACATTATGACATACACACACACACACACATTATGACATACACACACACACACACACACACACACACACACACACACACACACACACACGCACACACTGACACTGACACACACACACACACGCGCGCGCGCGCGCGGCGCGCACGCACACATACACACACACACGCACGCGCGCGCGCACGCACACGCACACACGCACGCACGCACACACACACACACACACACACACACACTTGATCTTGGTATAAACTATTGTTGACAGTCTTTGCTAAACAAAAGTATTGCGATGGCTTGAAGTCAAAACGAACTGTCTTTTAGATAGTCCATTGACAACATTATTATTGAACTTATTACAAAAACTAATAACTTGTATAAAAAAAAGACTGCTGAAATATAAAAAGCTAAACCCCCTTTATATATTTCTGCAGTTATTGTTTGATACAAGTTATTAGTTTTTATAATAAATCCAATAATACGTCAATGGACTATCTAAAGGTAGTCCGTTTTGACTCCAAGCCATCGAATTACATTAATTTGGGTCATTAATTTTTAGGATGACACCGAGGTAGAAATGATGGTTTGGTGGCAGCTTGCCTTATTGGAATGTTGATCTTTCCTCTCATAAAAATACATTAATTAGTCCCCGAGCCGAAGGTTCGGGGAACTATTGTTTTTGTCTGGTCCGTCCGTCCGTTCGTCCGGCGTCCGGCGTCCGTCCGTCCGTCCGGCTATTCGTCCGTTGTTCTCAAAAACTATTCAGTCTATCATCATCAAATTTGGTATACTAGTTTGCCAAGATGCAAACTATCCACTGATGTATTTAGTTTTACATTAAGGTCAAGGTCGCGCCAGTTACGGGGTTCAAACCCCGAAACACATAATCGCTAATATCTCGCGAAGTTTTGCATGTATTTCAATGCAGTTTTTTTCACAACATTTCTTGATGAATGGTCTATGACACAGTTGTCATGAATTTTTCTGTACGCTCGTGTGCGCATAATCGCGCGCGCTCAAATCACGGGTCCGAACCCCAAGGCTATATATAAAAAACTATTCAGTTACGTGCTGTTTTGATGCGTTTGTATGTAGTTACGTGCTGTTTTGATGCGTGTTTATGTATGTGTACGATTTCGGAGTAGCTAGGCGATGCTGCGAGGGGACTTTGCAGCCGCTCAGCGTTGCACTTGTTAATTTGTTGTTTTCAATTAGGCTAAAAACTAATACAGACATCGAACAGGTCCTTTAATGTCTAGGCCTAACACACAGTCTGTTTAGCACTTACTCATTCAAAAAACGTTTTTAATCAAAGAACATTATTATCTGGATACAGAATGGCAGAATTGTGCATTCTCAAGCAACAAGCATTACATTTGACATGATAGTTTCTTATGACATGTTTATCAATTCCTGACGTAGGGACATTTGCAATTCAGCTTTTAACCCTTTCAATGCCAAAGGTATTTGATCGCGGACAGTGATAAGCTAAAAACAATCTATGACAAGTTTATCAATGAGAGACTTAGTGCGATGTTTTTCACGCCAGAGGGCATGACGCTCGTGTGGGGCTAATCCTCTCTATATTCTTAGTTGGGGATAAAGAAAATGAGAGAGAGAATGAATAGTCCTACCATCACTCTCTCTCTCACTACGCCCAAGTAAGAAAATCGCGTGATAAGCCCCTAGTGTATTGACAGCCCTCTGGCGTGACAGATATCGCCATAGGTCGACCATTCCTGACGTAGGGACATTTGCAATTCAGCTTTTTTTAACCCGTTCAGTGCCAAAGGATATTTTATCGCGGACAGTAATAAGGAAAAAACAATCTAGTGGTATGCAATTTCATGAAACGAGCATGGAATTTGGCATGATAGTTTCTTATGGTGCGTTTATAGCCTAAATTTCTGATGTAGGGACATTTTCAATTCAGCCTTTAACCCCTTCAGCGCCAAGGGCATTTTGATATAATTTAACAATAATTCTAGTGTTGGGTATTTTCATGTAATAAGCATGAAATTTGGCATGGTG
>CM065691.1:48694213-48706713 GCA_017654935.2 Phymorhynchus buccinoides
CAGCTTTGAATATGTGCATCAAAAGATAAATCTTTATCAAATATAACTCCCAAATCCTTCTCCTTCTCACATGTTATTAATGAAACGGGGACATCGTTCTTAGTCATAGTATAATCTTTGTTTGGATTTTTCCTACCAGCATGCATAACCTTGCATTTATCTGTATTAAAATATAAATTCCATTTAGTAGTCCAGTCCTGTAGTTTGTTCAAATCTTGCTGAAGTAATTGACAGTTACATGATTTGTTAAACATTTTTGTATCATCAGCAAATATTTTACATGGAGATTCTACACACTCAGGAAGATCATTAATAAAAATAGTAAAGAGAATGGGTCCAAGTATGCTACCCTGAGGGATTCCACTGAGTACATTGGCTACAAATGAATATTTGTCTCCAACCCTAACCTTTTGAGCTCTATTGGTTAAAAAGTCCTTAATCCAATTATGAACATTTCCAACTATGCCATAAGACTTAACTTTCATTAATAATCTATTATGTGGTACACTATCAAAAGCCTTTCTAAAGTCTAAATAAATCATGTCCACTGGATAACCATTAGCTAATAACTGTTAATTCCTCCATGACTTCCATAAGCTGGGTGGTACATGATCTCTTACTTCTAAAGCCATGTTGACATTTTGTATACAATTTGTTGTCATGTATGTGATTTACAATCGCATCTCTAATAAATGACTCAAGGATCTTGCATGCTATGCATGTCAAACTAACAGGTCTATAATTTCCAGGATCAGATCTGGAACCCTTTTTAAAAATGGCAGTTACATCAGCTTGTTTCCAGTCAGTGGGAATCACACCAGATTCTAAGGACTTATTAAAGAGTAAGGTTAGTGGAAGGGATAGTTCTTTTAAGACTCGTGGAGGTATGCCGTCTGGACCCTGTGCTTTTGAAGCATCTAACTCCCTAAAAAAAAATTCAACTGCTAAAGGGGTAACTCTTATGTCAGAAACTGATATCCCATTAGAATTAATGCACTCTTCTAGATTAGGTATATCTGTTATGTCTTCTTTTATAAACACACTAGCAAAAAATTTATTTAGAACCTCTGCTTTATCTTCATCAGTAACAGCAAGGTCTCCATTCACCTGTTTCAGTGCACTCACTCCTACATTGGTCTTTGATCTTTCATTTACATATTTCCAAAACGCTTTAGGTTTTACTTTACAATTATCAGCAATGCTTTTCTCATATTTTTTCCTTGCTTTTTTAATTGATTTATTACATTTATTTATGGATTTTTTATATTTCTTATAGGCTGGCCCCTTGTTATTATCATTCTGCTTATCCGCTAAATAAGCTTGTCCTTCTTTAGTTTGTAAGAATTTAGAATATTGTTTATGTTTCTTTCTAGCTTTCTTCAACACCTTTTTATTTATCCAAGATGGTTTAGTTTCCCCTGCTGTGATAGGAATTTTGGTATATGACTCTCCATGCCATTTTTTATCACATCACGAATAGCTACCCAAGTGTCCTCAACATTTAACTCCTCCAATACTGAGAAGTCAAACTCACTCGTCTCCTCCCTCATAGCTTTATAATTACCTTTGTTTAGCTCAAATCTGTACTTCCTTTTGGGGATTGTTTTTGTTCTGGCTACATAAAGATCAAAATATAAAACATCATGGTCACTTTTACCTAAAGGGTCCATATGTGTTACATCAGATATTAAATTATCTTCATTCACAAACACTAAATCGTCCATGGTAGATCTTTGGTTGTGTCTATGTCTAGTTGTCTGACTCACTTTCTGGAATAACAAAGCATCTCTTGTGCTTTCTACAAACTCATAAGTTAAGTTACCCACCCCATTCCAAATCTCATTCCACCTAGCATCTGGAAAATTAAAATCACCAAAAATACAAATCTTATGAAAAGAAGATACATAGTCAGAATTTAGCAACTCGAATAGCTTTCTAGAATTATCTGATGTAGATAAAAAGATAAAAAGATTTTTCGATTTTTAAATTGGGAATGACAAATCCACAGCCTGCATTATTGTCTAGTAAAGAACCGTCAGTAAAATTTTTGAAATGATTGGGATAACAATTGTTGATATGAGATGTAGCCTCACAGGCAAGAATGTTAATGGTGTGTGTGTGTGTGTGTGTGTGTGTGTGTGTGTGTTGTGTGTGTGTGTGTGTGTGAGTGTGTGTGTGTGTGTGTGTGTGTGTGTGTGTGTGTTTGTGTGTGTGTGTGTGTGTGTGTGTGTGTGTGTGTGTGTGTGTGTGTGTGTGTGTACATACAGTGTGTGTGTGTGTGTACATGTGTGTGTGTGTATATGAGGCAATGTCAAAAGGTGCTTTCCAAGCAAGTGAAAAATAAAATGTCATTGTCAGCCATTCTTTTGACCTTTTCTGTTTCTTTTCAACTCCAATAAAATGACTTTGTGTGAATTTATGGATAAATTAGCTTAGATTATGATTTATCACAATTTTAAATTGGCTTCAGGAGGCATGTTGCTTGTGACACGTGACAACATAAAGTACTATGCTGTGTGAAGAGTAAAGCAAAGATCATCTTCATAATGCAGAAATAAATAAAGTCACATTGCTAGAATAATGTGGTATAATTGTTTTTGACACTTTAGTAATAACACATGTGTTATGCTTAATTTTGTATCATCACCTACACATACGTCGTTGCCTCACTCGCACACAATTGCCTACCATAAAAGAAAATCTCAGAAACAGCAAACAAATGTTTATTTCTTCAAAGAAACATTCCATGTGTTATTGTGTATATTGTAAAGTAATGATAAAAAAATTCAAGCCAAATGAATAAGAGAGTAGAACTTTATTTATGTTACTTGCTACACAAATCCATGTGACGACAAATTTAAGTGTTGTCACAGGTAGCAAGTAACATGTGATTGAAGTCATTAAGTCTCATAAACCAACAGAAAAGAAAGTACTTTTTCAAGAAATATTGCTTCAGTATCACTGAAACAGCCAAAGTGTTGTGAAGTAAACTTGTAATGTGCCTAATTTCAACTTAAAATCGTAACTCATGAGTTACTTGTGACATGTGACACCACAAGATCTCCCGTCACAGGGGGTCTCTTACCCTACAACATAATGTTGGCACCCACTAGCAGAAGAGTAGATAAAAATAAAGAAGTTTTGTGCCAAGCTGTCAATATTTCCATCCAAATTATTGCTTCTATCGAATTGATATAAAAATGAACTATGGTTTGTGTGTCACTTGCTACAAGATTATGTTACTTGTGACATAAATTCCTCCGTGACAACAAACATTTATGAGCCTTCTCTTCGCTCTTTCGATGTTGAAAAGAGTGGAAAAGCTATTGAGCATTGTACACTGAGTCGAAGGTTTACAGAAACTGGGGGTTCCGTTCTTGTTGACTGAATTTTTTAATTGTAATAAGCATTGAAAGCTCATAAGTGTTACTTGTGACGTCGTGACGACAATCCATAAGTGATGTAATTTTGCTAACTATTATCACAAAAAAACTATTGTACTAATAGGTGTTAAAAAGAGCAACTTCCAATGGATCTATAACCTTTGTTTTAGACTTGTTCCATATTTTTGTTAGTCAAGGTAAACAGTTATCTGCTAGCTCTCAATGTGACGACAATTGTAGCAAGTAACATACCGACTTTGAGGTCATATTACCGTAAAGATACACATGAACATTTTATTTTGAACATTATTATAGTTGCAAAGATTACAGAAGAACATAATACAACTGAAAATGGGTTTGCTATTTGCATCTATTTGGAACCACAAGCCCTCCAAGTGGTGCACTGTTCACCACAGTCAAAATGCACACCGATTTCGGCCATCTAGTGCCGGTATTTTCGCTAATAGTTTTTTTAATTTGATGTCTTCAATAGCTTTTACTGTTTAATAAACATTTTTAATGTTTCTACAACACAGACAGACTAATCACTGAGATCATAAGCATCATGAAATTAAGTTATGGACAATTTTGTGAGGTAGGGGTGGGGCATGGCACCTTTTGACATTGCCTCATATGTGTGTGTGTGTACATGTATGTGTGTGTATGTGAACATGTGTGTGTGCTTGTCGCCAGCTTTGTACCCTGACAAATAGAAGTGGAATTACAATCACAGTGTCAATGAGCAACCCATTTTAGGCCAAAGAAAAAAAAAGTTGTGGTTAAGGTAACATGGCCCCCCAAAATAGGATAGGTAGGTAGGCCCTAACCTTTTTTGTTGTTGAATTTATTTTACATATTAATAAATTATTTTGTTTTCCTTTCCTACATCCGGATGGATGTCCCGAACCACATCCACGAGTGTGTAAGATGCTTTGAAAGTGCTAATCACCCTCGTATTTTCAGAAATATGAGTGCATGGCTCCATTGAAATGGCAAATGACGCCATTTTGCAACGACACGTGGACGTTCAGCACGTTAGAGTTCTGTCCCCTGATGGGCATTCCCTGATTGAACTTGCTCTCTCTCTCTCTCTCTCTCTCTCTCTCTCTCTCTCTCTCTCTCTCTCTCTCTCTCTCTCTCTCTCTCTCTCTCTCTCTCTCTCCTTTTTTTTTGTTTTGACGAGGCCGGAAAAAAAAAAATCATACGGTCGGCCGAAAAAATTAGGCTAGGTCGGGATACCGTAACCACAACTATTTTTTTGTGTGTGGCCTCACTGCCAGTGAGTCCTATTTTAATTCTAGATATTTTTGTTGTTGATGTATGATTTGAAATATATTCTCTCTGTGTCTTAGGTGTTTGTCAACAGCCTCGCCAGCTTTGTCCCCTGACAAACTGAAGTGGAGCTACAGCCACAGTGTCGGTGAGCGCCCCCTGCTGGGAGTGACCATCGGTCAGCTGCTGCAGGCCTGTGTGGAAAAACACCCAGACAGAGAGGCCATGGTCTTCTGTCAGGACGGTCACCGGTTGTCCTTCCAACAACTGTTATCTAAGGTACTGTGCGTGTTCTGCAGACTCTGAGACTTTCAAGAAGAAGAAGTAATTCAATGCACTTTACCCCTTCACTGCCACAGGAAAACTGAGAAATTATCGATTTTCTTATTATAAAGTTTAAAACAAATCTGTTAGACTCAATCTGAGAAAATGGTCTAGAGATATATCTTTCCTGGCTTAGCTAAACCAAAACCTATCATCCCAGGGCTATGACATCAAAAGTTATGACATCATCAATGACATCATACACTAGGAGACTATCTCATAGCAGGCAGGGAAGGGATTAAGGCAATGCTGTTACCCCAGAGTAAGACTCCCTTATAGTATGACTATAATATAGTAAGCAGGCATCAGAATTGTCAGAGGATCAGAAGATTAAGAATTTCTGACCAGAGGATTGGCTTCTCTTGTCAGAGGTTTTGCCTTTTTATTGAGTGTTATCCTTTGTGTTAAATAGCATTTTGAAGCGATTGATCACTATATTGAGCCTTTTTGGTCATGTTGGGAACTCATTTCAGTGTTGCCCCTCTGTAGTCTGGGGCCTTGATGGCCCTTGTACTGCAGTTTTCAGAGGATTGGACTTCAGACTCTTCTGATGCCTGAGTAAGAAACTATACCAGAATACCAGAATTTTCTGTAAAATGTGGTTGATTTGCCTAATAATATTATGTGCCTCATAGTTTACAGTTTGGGAAATAGTGTAAATGTCAAAAATCAAAGATGGGGAAAGAAAACAGAAAAAGTCATCCATGCTAACGAGGTGGTATAGTTAAATCGGTCCATACAGATTTCTGCTTCTATCACTGCCTCTTACATTTAAAACAAAAAAAAAGTGGTTTGTTTTCTTCTTTTTTATTATCGCCTGTCTACACTACAGTACACATTTAGTACTAGTTTAAGTCTGTACATACGTGTATCTATTGTGGTTCACTGAGGTACATATGTCAATTGATTGAGAAGTAAGTACAAGACCAAACCCAGTCCTCTCATTTTAAGTACAGTATAGGAATGTTTGTGGGTTTATTTTTACATAAGTTTTATTGTTGAAAGTGTTTGATGAAAAGGTAGGGTTAGAAAAACTAAGCAAAACAAACAACAAAAAGAACAGTGTGTTGATAAAACTACCAGCTAATATCCTTTTGTGGGGAAGTAAAGTGTGTGATTTAAAATTTTAAAAATCCTAGATCAAGTGTAAACCTTCTGTTTAGTGTTTTCCATGGAAAGAGAAACTTTGCCTTGATTATTGGTTTTAACTTTACTCTCTGTCAATGTGGCGGTACCATAGCCGATGAGGTTTAACCGAGGCGTGGTTACTGCTACACCTATCTATATTGTTAAAAACTCGGGACTTTACTGGTGTTGCACTGCCTCCGGGCATTGCAGCCAGTATTGTTCCCACCATCTTTGTATTTATAAATGTCCCATATGTGTCTATGACCGAGAGGACATAAAACACCATTTTCATCTTGGTCTTAACTTTATTAAAAGACCATTTTCATTATTCTAAAAACATGGCTAAATTGAAACTATGTCATCTGCACACACTCTGACTCACACACCATGTATATAAATTTGCAAGCTACATAGAGGGATACCATAGAGATACCATTCATTTGTTATGCTCAGGACTCTGACTAGATAACTGATAAGATTATATATAAGACTACACAGTTCCTTTGTTCTACTCATTAGCAGTTGAATGTTGTCTCTGTGGTGGTTTCACTGTCAGGCGGACCAACTGGCGGCGGGCCTGTTGTCCCTGGGTCTGAGGGGAGGGGATCGTGTGGGGATCTGGGGGCCCAACACCATGGAGTGGGTCCTCACACAGTACGCCACTGCCAGAGCTGGACTCATTCTGGTCTGTGTGTGTGTGTGTGAGAGAGAGAGAGAGAGAGAGAGAGAGAGAGAGAGAGAGAGAGAGAGAGAGAGAGAGAGAGAGAGAGAGAGAGAGAGAGAGAGAGAGAGAGGGCGAGAGGGAGGGAGGAGGGGGGGAGAGACAGAGAGGGAAAGATTGAGAGAGAGAGAGAAGTGGGAGAGAGAGAAGGGAAGAGAGAGAGAGAAGGGAGAGAGAGGCAGAGGGGGCGTAGGGAGGGGAGGGGCAGACAGAGAGAGAGAGGGAGGGAGAGAGAGGAGGAGAGAGAGAGAGAGAGAGAGGGAGAGAGAGAGCAGAGGGGGTGTAGGGAGGGAGGGGAGGTGGAGACAGAGAGAGAGAGGGGGAGAGAGAGAGAAGGGTGAGAGAGGCAGATGGGGTGTAGGGATGGAGGGGAGGGGGAGGGAGACAGAGAGAGAGGGAGAGAGAGAGAAGTGGAGAGAGAGAGAGAGAGAAGGGGGGGAGAGAGAGAAAGAGAGAGAGAATTTTAATCTATTATTTGTGTGTGTGTGTATATGTGTGTGTCTACATCTGTGTGAGTGTGTGTGTGTGTGTGTGTGTGTGTGTGTGTGTGTGTGTGTGTGTGTGTGTGTGTGTGTTTGCTTGCTGATGGTACATGCACGCGAGCATGTATATATGTGCGTTCTACTATGTGATCTCAACTGTATTGGTTTGTGTTGTTGTTGTTTTTCTCCTTCAACAAATGATAATACAAATAAGCTATGAACTTATGAAGCATCACATCATGTGTGAATTACATTGGACTGGTTCCTTTGATCTTTAGACATAAATCTGTTTCATATATTGACACGCATACTGATACTTTCATTACATTTGTAGACATTTTATATACAGTGGACCCCCCCCCCCCCCCCCCCCCCCCCCTATAAGACCTCCCATTATAAGACTCCCTCCCACATAAGACCTACACTTCTCTGAGACATTGCCCTTCTTTGTAAGTATTAAAATTACCTCCCTGATAAGACCCCTCCCTTACAAGACCTCATTTTGGATGATTTTTGAAGGTCTTATAATGGAGGTTCCACTATACTTTCATTGCATTTGTAGACATACTTTCATTGCATTTGTAGACATACTTTCATTGCATTTGTAGACATACTTTCATTGCATTTGTAGACATACTTTCATTGCATTTGTAGACATACTTTCATTGCATTTGTAGACATTTTATACACTTTCATTGCATTTGTAGACATACTTTCATTGCATTTGTAGACATACTTTCATTGCATTTGTAGACATACTTTCATTGCATTTGAAGACATACTTTCATTGCATTTGACATACTTTTACTGCATTTGTAGACATACTTTCATTGCATTTGTAGACATACTTTCATTGCATTTGTAGACATACTTTCATTGCATTTGTAGACATACTTTCATTGCATTTGTAGACATACTTTCATTGCATTTGTAGACATACTTTCACTGCATTTGTAGACATACTTTCATTGCATTTGTAGACATACTTTCATTGCATTTGTAGACATACTTTCATTGCATTTGTAGACATACTTTCATTGCATTTGTAGACATTTTATACACTTTCATTGCATTTGTAGACATTTTATACACTTTCATTGCATTTGTAGACATTTTATACACTTTCATTGCATTTGTAGACATTTTATACTCTTTCATTGCATTTGTAGACATATTTTCATTGCATTTGTAGACATTTTATAAACTTTCACTGCATTTGTAGACATACTTTCATTGCATTTGTAGACATTTTATACACTTTCATTGCATTTGTAGACATTTTATACTCTTTCATTGCATTTGTAGACATACTTTCATTGCATTTGTAGACATTTTATAAACTTTCACTGCATTTGTAGACATACTTTCACTGCATTTGTAGACATACTTTCATTGCATTTGTAGACATTTTATAAACTTTCACTGCATTTGTAGACATACTTTCACTGCATTTGTAGACATACTTTTATTGCATTTGTAGACATACTTTCATTGCATTTGAAGACATACTTTCATTGCATTTGTAGACATACTTTCACTGCATTTGAAGACATACTTTTATTGCATTTGCAGACATTTTATAAACTTTCACTGCATTTGTAGACATTAATTGCATTTGTAGACATTTTATACTCTTTCATTGCATTTGTAGACATTTTGTACTCTTTTATTGCATTTGCAGACATTTGATACACTTTCATTGCATTTGTAGACATTGTATAATACATTCATTGCATTTGTACACATCTCATACAAACTCCTCGACTTTTTCGTTTTGCAGGTAAACATCAATCCAATGTATAGGAAGCATGAGCTGGAGTTTGCTTTGAGAAAGGTTAGTTTATTTATATGTACATGAAATTTATACATGTAATAATGCATAGTCTTGCAACTCTATCCACTTGCTTATTGTGGTTTTACTTAGATAGCACAGCCTGGCGTTGTGAGCCGAAAGTGAGTATGAAAGCTGTACGATAATACATTTTGGTCTGAACGTGGAGTCTTTCGGACGAGACAATAAACTGAGGTTCCATGTGCCCATGCACTTAGCACACGTTAATCCCAGTAGCAACGAAAAAGTTGTCATTTGGTCAAAATTTACCCCCTCCCTTTCCTTCCTCATCAGTCACACAAAAATTGCATGCAAAAAACCTGGGTGGTGCGCCTCTGGCTGCGACACGCTCTCCAGGTGGGAGCAACCCCAATTTCACAGAGACGTCTCTGTGACTACAAAGTACCTAATACCTAAAAAAACATTTGATGCTAGAGTTCGATCCTTAGACTACAATGTGTTACAGTGGAATCTCCCTATTAAGAGTCAGACCTTCCTTATTTAATTAAGACTCCCTCAAAGTTACTCAGGCATCAGAATTGTCAGAGGATCAGAGGATTAAGAATTTCTGACAGAGGACTGGCTTCTCTTGTCAGAGGTTTTTGCCTTTTTCTTGAGTGTTATTCTTTGTGTTAACCCTTTCACCGCCAATGTCGCATTTTAGCACCACAATGGTTTAACACCCATGTCACCAAAAGGCATCAGATCAGGGCCTGTCATCCAAAGACACTATTTTCTTAATTTTGGGAGGTAAGGATAGGCCTAATGTTATATATGTCACAGAGGAATTTGCCATACTACAGATATTTTATTTTCTCTACCCAGTTAAGTTTAATGGTATTTTTTGGGCTGACAAATGGCTGGCGGCGAAAGGGTTAAATAGCATTTTAAAGTGATTTATCATGATATTAAGCCTTTTTGATGATGTTGGGAACTCCTTTCAGTGTTGTCCCTCTTCAGGCTAGGGCCTTGATAGCTCTTTTACCACGGTTTTCAGAGGATTGGTCTTCAGACTGTTCTGATGCCTGTTATTAGATGTGATCCCAAAACGTTCACCACCGACTTCCTCCCCCCCCCCCCTCCATATCCAGACTACTGAGTGTCCACCTCCCTATTAAGACCCCTCCCTATAAAGTAAATTTAAAAAACACCCTGATTTTTCAAAATCTTAAAGGGGCACCCTGATGGATGAGTTTTTGCAAGAAACACGTCCAGATCAGCAGGAAAACACCCTTTACAGAGATCTCAACACTCACTTTGCTCTGGTTTCCCAGAAATCAAGCCGTTAAAAAGGCGATTCCTCCTTGGCGGAGGTGCTGGAAGTAAAATTATTTCACCCAAAGAGAAGTCTCTTTTTGAATGGCCGCCTGTGTTTAGACCAAATTGTTTGCACGAACTTTTCGCAATACAAGCCTTTTTGTAATTTTTAATTTATTTTATTTTATACAGTTTATCTAAAGGAGTTTCGCTCACAACAAAGGAAATAGTTCCTTTTTTTTTTAATTTTTTTTTTTTTTATTGCACTACAAAAAAATAAAACACTTCAATCACAATGAGTGACCTCCACCCACCCCATCCAAAATGGCTACTCTCTCTGGCATCTCCGCCAAGGAAAAATCGCCGTTTTGACGGCTTAATTTGTAAGAAACCAGAGCAAAGTGAGTTCCGATCCTTGAAAAGGCTGTCTTTCTGGTGATCTCCACGTGTTTCTTGCAAAAACTCATCCGTCAGGGTGCCCCTTTAATAGTGCGGTTCCTCTGTATTTGATAATAAAAGAAGCTTACAGATAACACAGCTAATGTATTTAAAACGGTCTGATATTTTTTCATTTCTTTTGGAAGTCGGTGCGGTATATATTTTTCAATGTGCTTTGAACTTTGAAACGCAAGACTTATATGTTTCTGTTGAATTGAGTTAAAAAAAAGCCACAAAACACCAATGCTTTCAAACTTTCTGTTGTATCATGTTCATTTGCTGTGCATTGTTTTTATTGATTAGTTTGAATGTTTAATTAAAGATGATGAAAAACACGGCAATAATTCTAGTTTTATTGTCTACTGCTTCTACTGCTGAGTTAATTGTGTATGACTTGTGAAGGATTGTGTTCATTTTGCAATCTCGTAGAAGGGGGTTAATTGTGTTATGAATTAAAATTATGGGCATGCACAGACAAACAGACAGACAGACAGATGGACTGACATACACACATGCATGCACGCACATACGCATGCGCACACACACGCATGCACGCACACACACACACACGCACACGCACACACACACGCACACGCACACACACACACACACACACACACACACACACACACACACACACATACACACACACACACACATGCAGTGAAGACTTGTATTCTCTCTCTCTCTCTCTCTCTCTCTCTCTCTCTCTCTCTCTCTCTCTCATCACATGCAATAAAAAACATTTTTAATGCGAGACAGACTGACTTAATTTCAGAACAGATGTCGGGCTTGCTCTTGATGCTGTTGTAACAACAGAAACACAATGACATACCACTTCAATTAGCGTCAAACATGAATGAGAAGGATTTAGTTTTAACCCTTTCGCAGACAGAGAGGGGGGAGGACAAGAGGGAAGGCAGGTAGTGAGGAAAAAAGGGGGGGGGGGAATTGAGTCAGAACTGTAGTGTGTGCCTGACGTTCATGTATGTTTAATTTACATTGTGTGTGTGTGTGTGTGTGTGTGTGTGTGCTTGTACGTGTGTGTGCTTGTGTGTGTGCTTGCACTTGTGTATGTGCTTGCACATGTGTGTGTGTATGTGTGTGTGCTAACTGCTTGCACGTGTGTGTGTTTGTGTGTGTGTATGTGTGTGTATATGTGTGCATGCTCATGCACGTGCATGCGTGTGTGTGCATGCTTGCAAACTGCATTTTAGTTCGATGTCTCCATCTGGTATGGTGGGGTATTTTGATCCACCATAGTATTTTGGGGTAAATTGAGTCAGAACTGTAGTGTGTGTGCCTGACGTTCATGTATGTTTAATTTACATTGTGTGTGTGTGCGTGTGTGCGTGTATATGTGTGTGTGTGTGTGTGTATGCTTGCACATGTGTGTGCTTGTGTGTGTGCTTGCACTTGTGTATGTGCTTGCACATGTGTGTGTATGTATGTATGCTTACTGCTTGCACATGTGTGTGTTTGTGTGTGTGTATGTGTGTGTGCTTACTGCTTGCACATGTGTGTGTTTGTGTGTGTGTATGTGTGTGCATGCTTGCAAACTGCATTTTAGTTCGATGTCTCCATCTGGTATGGTGGGGTATTTTGATCATTCACATCTGCCATATCGTCGGTGAAAGTCAGAAACCTCGTATCTTGATTTTTTT
>CM065691.1:48714213-48739213 GCA_017654935.2 Phymorhynchus buccinoides
AGAGAGGGGGGGAGGGGCATAGGAGAGAGAGGAAGGGTGGCAGAGAAAGGGAGGCACGTTAAAGCCCATTCCACTGTTCGGTAGGAGTAGGCCATGTGCTGGTGGAATGGATGACACGAACTCACAAAGCATGCAGCCTGTGCGGGGTCCCCCTGTCCCATCAAAGTGATGCGCTGCGTCATCGACAAGATGAACATGCACCAAGTCACTGTGAGTGGGGGATGGAGAGAGAGAGAGAGAGAAGGAAGGTGTGTGGGGGTGGGGGGGTGGTTGCAGAGAGATAGGAGAGAGGGAGAGAGAGAGAGTGGCAGGGAGAGAGAATGGGAGAGGGAGGTATTATGGCGGGGTCCCCCTGTCCCATCAAAGTGATGCGTTGGGTCATCGAGAAGATGAACATGCACCAAGTCACTGTGAGTGGGGGATGGAGAGAGAGAGAGAGAGAAGGAAGGTGTGTGTGTGTGTGTGTGTGTGGGGGGGGGGGGTTGCAGAGAGATAGGGAGAGAGAAGAGAGAGAGTGGCAGGGAGAGAGAATGGGAGAGGGAGGTATTATGGCGGGGTCCCCCTGTCCCATCAAAGTGATGCGTTGGGTCAACGAGAAGATGAACATGCACCAAGTCACTGTGAGTGGGGGATGGAGAAAGAGAAGGAAAGACAGGGAGGGGGCATAGGAGAGAAGAAGAAGAAGGTGGGGGGGGGCAGAGAAAGAGGAGAGGAGGGGGGGGGGAGGTATTATGGCGGGGTCCCCCTGTCCCATCTAAGTGATGCGCTGTGTCATCGAGAAGATGAACATGCACAAAGTCACTGTGAGTGGGGGATGGAGAGAGAGAGAGAGAAAGACAGGGAGGTGGCATAGGAGAGAGAAGAGGGGTGGGGTGGGTGGTGGCAGAGAAAGAGGAGAGAGAATGGGAGAGGGAGGTATTATGGCGGGGTCCCCCTGTCCCATCAAAGTGATGCGCCGCATCATCGACAAGATGAACATGCACCAAGTCACTGTGAGTGAGGGATGGAGAGAGAGAAGGAGGGGGCATACGAGAGAGAAGAGGGAGGGGGGGCAGAGAAAGAGGAGGGAGAGAGAATGGGAGAGGGAGGTATTATGGCGGGGTCCCCCTGTCCCATCAAAGTGATGCAACTCGTCATCGAGAAGATGAACATGCACGAAGTCACTGTGAGTGAGGGATGGAGAGAGAGAGAAAGAAAGAGAGGGAGAGGGACATAGGAGAGAGAAGAGGAGGGGAGGGGCATAGGAGAGAGAAGAGGAGGGGAGGGGCATAGGAGAGAGAAGAGGAGGGGAGGGGCATAGGAGAGAGAAGAGGAGGGGAGGGGCATAGGAGAGAGAAGAGGAGGGGAGGGGCATAGGAGAGAGAAGAGGAGGGGAGGGGCATAGGAGAGAGAAGAGGAGGGGAGGGGCATAGGAGAGAGAAGAGGAGGGGAGGGGCATAGGAGAGAGAGGAAGGGTGGCGGAGAAAGGGAGGCACATTAACCCTTTCACCGCCAGCCATATTTCAGCCAAAAAAATCCATTAAATTTACCTGGGTAGAGAACAAAATCCATATGCAGTATTGGGGATTCTTCTGTGGCATATATAAAATAAGATCTATCCTTACTTCCCAAAACTAAAACAATAGGGTCTTTGGATAACAGACCCCAATTTGATGCCTTTTAGTGACATAGGCGTTAAATCACTGTGGTGCTAAAATGCGACTTTGGCAGTGAAAGGGTTTAAAGCCCATTCCACTATTCGGTAGGAGTAGGCCATGTTGTGCCTGGTGGAATGGATGACACGAACTCACAAAGCATGCATCCTGTGCGCCAATAGCAGTCTAAACGAAGACTTTGGGCATGGGGCAGGATAATTAGAAGAAGAAGAAGACATTATTTTTTTTAATTTAAAAATTTCTGTCCCATCTTCAGAGCTGTACAGTGGCGTTGCTCCCACGCCGCTCGTTCCGAATTCCAATTCGCAGCTACACCCGGGTTTGTTCAAGTCGCAGAAACCGAGACCAGCAGTCCAAGGGGAGCGAATCTATGTTAGACCGTCAGGAGGCAACCAACCGAGGAGACACTGCACTTCTGCTGAGTCACTTCGGTGGAGTTCAGTGGAGCCTGTTCAGGACACCACCTACTAAGCCCCCTACTGACGACACTATTCTCTTAGTCGCGGAGCCAGCGTGAGTGAGGTCCTCCTCCAAGGGCGCCACCACGACCGTCCACCGTCGACAGCTCCCCAGAACACACTGATCCCCATGACTTTGACCCGAACGCACCAAGGCATAGACTGGATTGGAAACCGAAACTGAGGTCACCATGAGAGCAGGGCATGCAAAGCCACAGAATTTGAGACATTTTTTAATTTTATGATTGATGGAAAATGAGGCCGATGATGATGATGATGCTATGGAGTTCCATATCGGTCTGAGACTGCATGGCAGGGCTGTATTCTACGCTTCCTTTCATAATATCCCGGCGTTAACCAGGCCCGAGAACTACAGACACCTGCAGTGTTGGTCTTGCAATTAGAGCAACACTCTCAGAATCGCATCCGTTAAGCGGATGAAACTCGACTGTGTGGTTTCAGTCTTCCCATTGAGCCCATAGCCACTCACTCTGGGTAGGAGTCGGTCCAGGACCGAAAAAACCCTCGCTTCTGATGGGATTCGAACCCAAGACCTCCCAGCCAGTAGTCTGCGACGCTAACCACTACACCACGGCGGCTGGTAGAAGAAGACATTATGGCGGGGGCCTCCCTGTCCAATCAAAGTGATGCGTTGGGTCATCGAGAAGATGAATATGCATGAAGTCACTGTGAGTGGGAGATGGAGGGGGGAATGGAGAGAGGGGGGAGCAGAAGGGTGGGTGAGAGAGGGGTAGGGAATGAGGGAAGGGGGGAGAGGGTAGAGAGAGAGAGAGGGGGGGGGAGAAAAAGAAGGTAATGGAGGGAGAGGTCTGTTATGAAGGTACAAAGATGAGCCTCTGTGGGCGCGCACACACACGCATACATCTTTTTGTGTATGCATGTGCGTTGGCGCGTATATGTGTCTCTGTGTGTGTATGCGTGAGCATTGGTGTAAGCTGTTAAGAACTACAAATGTAACTTTTCTGTAATCATCTAGTGTGCCAGATCTGTTTTGGAGCCTTATAAAAAATAAACCCAGTGCTTATGTATGTGTGTATGTGTTTGTGTCTGCACAAGTGTGCGAGTCTGCGCATATTCATAATATGTGAGTCTGTTGGATGAAGGAAGCAAGTGTAGAGCTCTCTGTTGTAGTTGTTGTTGTCATACCCTGGCTTAAAGACTCCAGGGATAATCCCAACAGCCGAAGCACTTGAACACTCTGGAACAAATGCACCAGCTAGGGATGAGAACATTACGTGTGTGACCGTTTTTGATTCCCCCGCCACGTGGGCAGCCACACTCCGACTTCGGAGGATCTCTATTGTAGTGATCTGTGTTTCAGGTGTGCTACGGAGCCACAGAGACAAGCCCGGTGACGTTTCAGACGCGAAGAGACTGCAGTGTGGACAAACGGGTGTCGTCTGTGGGAACTGTCATCAGTCATGTCGAGGTACGACAGTGTTTTAATATTGCCTCTTGTCTTCCTGTTTTTAAAGCAGAAATGGCCTGTCTCTCTTTCTCTTTGTTTATGTTCTGTACTTTCTTTTCTGTATTTCTTTTTCGCTCTCTTTGTTGTGTGTGAGTGTGTTTTGTGAGTGCACATGTGTTTGGGTTTGAATGTCCATTCATGCATACAAATGTATGTGTGTGTGTGTGTGTGTGTGTGTGTGTGCGTGTGTGTCAAGTCAAGTCAAAATTATCTTTATTGAGGATAAAGGTGTAAGCTTGACAGCTTTTTTTCATCCTGTCCTCAGAATGAAAAGTAACGTGAAAGCAACTCGAAAAATAACTCAACATGCAAAACAAAACATTTCAAAGTACTAAGCATTAGCGTGTGTGTGTGTGCGCATGTAAGAATAGGAAAGTGTCCATTTTTCAAATCCCAGTAGTGATCAATTATCAGACATCAGTGATTTTCTAAACTGCCTTTGTTTGAAAGAAAACTGACTCCAGTCAAATATTGACTCCCCGGTATCTCCCGAGACAATGCAACCATATCAAAAAGGAGACTGATTCTCTCTCCTCCATAGAAACTAAAAACCTCTTGAAATAATGCCATGGTTCAATTTTCTCCAGAGAACATTGATCCCGGGAGACAATATTTCACAGGAGTCAGTTTTTCTCATAACACCCACATTGGCCCTTTTTTCCCCCCCCTCCTCCAATGTAACCAGGCCAAAGTGATCAACGAGAAGGGGAAGGTGGTGGAGGTGGGAACCACAGGGGAGCTGTGCACGCGGGGATACACCACCATGTTGAGATACTGGGACGACCCTGACGGGACGGCGGAGTGCGTCAAACCGGACCGATGGTACCACACAAGGTGGGTCTGTGGCAGACCTGTCTGCCTGTCTTCTTCTTCTTCTTCTTCTTCTTCTTCTGCGTTCCCAGGCCATAATGGGTAAGCTACATATGTGTCCGGAGTGTGTCAAACCGGACCGATGGTACCACACAAGGTGGGTCTGTGTCAGACCTGTCTGCCTGTTTTCTTCTTCTTCTTCTTCTTCTTCTTCTTCTTCTGCGTTCCCAGGCCATAATGGGTAAGCTACGTATGTGTCCGGAGTGCGTCAAACCGGACCGATGGTACCACACAAGGTGGGTCTGTGTCAGACCTGTCTGCCTGTCTTCTTCTTCTTCTTCTTCTTCTTCTTCTTCTTCTTCTTCTTCTGCGTTCCCAGGCCATAATGGGTAAGCTACGTATGTGTCCGGAGTGCGTCAAACCGGACCGATGGTACTACACAAGGTACGTGGGTCTGTGGCAGACCTGTCTGCCTGTCTTCTTCTTCTTCTTCTTCTTCTTCTTCTTCTTCTTCTTCTGTGTTCCCAGGCCATATGGCCATAATGGGTAAGGTACGTATGTGTCCGGTTTTCAGTTTTCACTGGTCTCCCCGCTGCATGCAGCCGACACTTTCTCCGATTTCGGAGGAGCCCAAAGGAGAAAATTATTGGGATGATTTTTTTTTTTTTGGGGGAAAAAAAAGGCAGAAGAATGGGCCAATAAGGCAGAAAGATAGCAGATGACAGAAAGCAAAGGGGAAAAGGCAGAGTCAAAGAGAGTGAAAGATTAGTGGAAATTACAAGCACAGAACTTCCAGAAGGTGGGGGAACTATTTGAACGAAAGACCCCTGGTATCCCCACAGGAAAGTCTGCCTGTCTGAAAGTAATGTCTTCATGTTAAGCCTACAAGTGCCATGACATTTCATGAACTACAGTGTATCCTCCCTCATAACACCTTTCAAACATCATCCAAAAAGAGCTCTTATAGGGAGGGTTCTTATAATAGAGGTCATTTTAATACTTACAAAGAAGGGCAGTATCTCAGAGAAGTAGGTCTTATGTGGGAGGGAGTCTTATAAGGGAGGCTCCACTGTATAAGGTGATAACTTTGTTTTTTTCCAGGCTGGGATACCGGCACTTTCTAATGTGACCAATAATATACAGACAAACCCCTATTTTACGACCCTCTGTTAAGTGACCACCTCTCATTTGAGACCGGATTTGTTGGCACGGATGCATTTTACTATGTAAACGACCTCTCTTAAACGACTTCCTCTAAAACGCGACTTACGACCACCACTTTGTTGGTTTTTACGACCGTTGTTGTCGTCTGCATAGACTTCGAGCAAAGGAAAACAACCATGGTCAAGGGCCTGAAAGCGGAGTCGCTTCCCTTGTAGAAAAGATGGCGGAAAGCGTAGGAAAAGCACGAAAACCACTGACTTTGAAAAAGAAAACCACTGACTTTGGACGAGAGTGGAGGTGATTAACAGAAGTCGGCGAAGTGAAACTGTAATACATCGATTGCACAATCCTATGGAGTTGGAAAGACCCAAATCCAGTTTTAATATGTCATTGTATGTGTGCATGAAGAAGAGAGTATGAATTGTGCTGAACTTTTTCTTTCTACGGCTGCCAGTGAAAACCTCTGTCATACGACCCCTCTAATTTACGACCGATTTTTCCGGACATTTTGGAAGTCTTAAAATAGAGGTTTGTCTGTACTCGGAACTCTGAACTTTTAATTGTGAGGCCAACGACCTGTACACAAAGGAGTTGCCCAACATAATACAAACGATATGATTTGAAAAACAACAACTGAACTAACAAAGAAACTAAAGTATGATATGTATTCACTGAGCTACAATTGCTCACGTAATTTTAAAGCATAGAAACTAAACATTGCAACGTCTCTCAAAGAGTTAGTATCTTCAAGCTGAAACAAGAAACAAGTGGCTTGTGGATGTGGATTTAGACAATGTTTCAGAATCTCTCTTAAAGACTGATAACATGGACAAATAAAGAAAAAGAACCAATATTATACTAAGAAATGGTAAAAACAAAATCAGAATGTTGTGTAAAATTTTGGTGGGTGGGGGTGTTTTGCATTATGATGCGCCAAATTGTCCGTGAGACACCGTACTGTTGTACACTAATGGCTTTCATCATTGGTTGACAGTAATTAGCCTGTAGTAGGAGCCAATAGTAAAGCTAAAGCTTGTCAATTGATGATCTTCTACAGTTATGAAAAATTACCATTTAGCTTAATCTTTCATGGGATTGGAAGACTCAGGGCACGTGCACAGTACATCCGTATTTTCCGCGCTGAAATAATCTTCTTCTTCTTCTTCTTCTGTGTTCCAGGGCCATAAGGCCACAATCGGTATGCTTGGGTCCGTCTTCCAGTTTTCACCGGTGTCCTCGCTGCATTCAGCAGACACATTCTGATTTCGGAGGAGCTCAAAGGAGAAAACTATATGGAAGATTTTTGGGGAAAAAAGTCAGCTAACACATAGAAAGAGAAATTTTCACATTCCGATCTTTGAAACACCCCTCCCCTCCCACACACCTACAGCCAAACATCAATGTCAAGTCTGGAATGATTGGTTGATTTCAAGAGAGGCAAGGTCAAAGCAAACTGAAAGTAGGTTACGAGTTGGCGCCTGAAAGCTGGTTGCACACCAGAAATCAAAACCTTGAAAACTCATGAGCCGGATCTGGCTCATTTGTCCTAAACTGTTGTGCAGGCCATGAGCCGGATCCGGCACATTCGTCCCGAGTGAGTTAAAGTATACTTTTTTCTCCATTATGCAGAGACCAGGCGGTGATGGACGAAGAGGGCTACTGCCGCATCGTGGGTCGGCTGAAGGACATGGTCATCAGAGGGGGCGAGAACTTGTACCCCACCGAGATAGAGCAGGTCCTCTACGGCCACCCCAAGGTCATGGACGTTCAGGTCAGTCTCTTGCAAGGTCAAGGACATTTGCAGTGATGTCCCGAGGCCCCGGTCATAGGCCATTGACCTATTAAAATTGAAAATGTCCTATTGTGTTCTCCCCTGTCAGGACAAATGTCTGATTAAATTTTTAGCACTGGCACGCTTTGTCTTATTGAGCCAGGACATTGTCCTATTGATTTCTCTTGTCTCAGGACAGTTTGTCCGATCACTTTTGGATCCTCGGTACATCACTGCATTTGGCATCGTGAAGTTAAAGCACTGTTTTTGTTTTGCGCATGTTTGGTTGTTCTAGATCCAGGCATGGTAGACCTCCGTGAATCGCTGAAAATCCGCGAAAGTGAAAATTTGACCCCTCCGGAAAAAAAAGCCGGGGTGAAAATTCGCTCAGGTGCCTAAAATGACGTGCGTTGCAACCTATGCTATCGCTTCGCGGAACTGGATGTGAATGACTGAACAAGCAACTTCCTGCCGAAGTTAGCAGTCGTGCACGGCCTAGCTCACGCCACACGTTTCCAGATTTGTGATCCTAGTGCTTCTTTTTCTTCTTCTTCTTCTTCTTCTTCATTTTGACGCCCAACTTCATCATTTTAGTTTCAGTCGACATCTTTCAAATGAAATGCAGAATCGGTTGGATATTCTTCCGCGAAGCTCACTTTGCCCCCACTACCATGCCTGTAGATCAATGCTTGGTGATGTTGCTGTCCATTGGTAGCCTTCCCAGCCATGGGTTTTCATTCAGTAAAATTCTCCCCGTGGGGATACTGGAGGGTCTTTTGTATAAATAGTTCCCCCACCCTCTGGAAGTTGTGTGCTTGTAACGTCCTCTAATCTGTCACTCTCTTTGACTTTGACTTTTTCCCTTTGCTTACTGTCATCTATCTTTCTGCCTTACCGGTTCATTCTCCTAGACTCTACCTCCCTCATGCTAGGCCTCTTCTTCTTCGCCATAGGCAGCCAACTTCATCACGCTGAAGAAACACTTTCAAAAAGATTGCCTCCAGCCGAAGTTGGACTTGCTGGGCCTAACTATTTCTTAGTTAGGCGCATAACGGCAGCATGACGCATCTGCGCTCATAATTGACAGGAAACTGAGCGATCGAAGAAGAAGAAGAAGAAGAAGATTCAGTAAAGTAATGAAAAACTGCACCCTTTCTCAATCATCCAGGCCTTTTTATTAATCCATGCCTGCCCTCTGCTAAACACAGGGTTCGCACAGTCTTTGAAGGTCTTTGAAAGTCTGAGAAATGGAGTGCCACTTTCAAAGTCTTTGAAAGTCTTTTAAGTTTGGCTTTGGTCTGTCAAAATAGTGAAATGGTTTGTGAAAAAGTCACTGATGCCTTAAAAAGTCATTGACGCCATAACATTTTTTTGTGGTTTGCTTCCAGAATTGATAAAGAAGCAATTTAATTTCACTAATTTTCCATAATTATAGCAGACGTCCTCGATTTGTCGAGTTACTTCCCTTCACTATATCCAGTTCTTTTGGTTACACATCATGATCGAAGCAATCGTCATCATTGCGTATCGTGAGAGGTCTTTGAAAATAGGATAAAGGGTCTTTGAAAGTTTGTGAAGTTTGATAATGCTGTTTTTTGGTCCCTCTTAGGAGATAATTCATTAAAGGGAGAAGAAAATGTCAATTGAGGTTTCTTTCGTTTATCTATGAATTATTTTCTCAACAGGGGATTTATGAGGCAAAGGTGTATTATAGCTAGACTCTACCTCCCTCATGCTAGGCCTCTTCTTCTTCGCCATAGGCAGCCAACTTCATCACGCTGAAGATTCTGCTGCACTTTAGGGGGTAGTACAAAAAAGAAAGAAAATAACTTCAGCAAGGATACTGTGGAAAGTGAACTGATGAGATATTATGGGGAGGAGATAGATCCCAAAACAGTCAGGGATAATTTGAGTATTTTTTAGACACACCGTTTGCTGTGCAGATGAATGCACAGATTAAAAACAAACAAAAACAAAACAAAACAAAAACAAACATGCAACACCTTCAGTGCTAGGCCTTCAGTGTCATATTATGTTTTTCTGTTTCATGAAAATCATTCTTTACCTAATACAAACCCTAGAGTACCCCTCAAAATATCGCAAACAATGACGCAAGCATGACATGATTTCTCTAGAATCTCTACAATTTCAAAGGGGGGGGGGGGGGGGGGGGGGGGGGGGGGGGGGGTACCCAACCAATGCGCAGACCTGTCAGTACTCTATTCCTTACCCGATAAAAGCAAACTATTGTTTCCCAGTAACAACGCGCAGACCTGTCAGTACTCTATTCCTTACCCGATAAAAGCAAACTATTATTTCCCAGTAACAACGCGCAGACCTGTCAGTACTCTATTCCTTACCCGATAAAAACAAACTATTATTTCCCAGTAACAACGCGCAGACCTGTTAGTACTCTATTCCTTACCCAATAAAAACAAACTATTATTTCCCAGTAACAACGCGCAGACCTGTTAGTACTCTATTCCTTACCCGATAAAAGCAAACTATTGTTTCCCAGTAACAACGCGCAGACCTGTTAGTACTCTATTCCTTACCCGATAAAAGCAAACTATTATTTCCCAGTAACAACGCGCAGACCTGTCAGTACTCTATTCCTTACCCGATAAAAGCAAACTATTGTTTCCCAGTGAAAATCTTCAGAATGTTTTTTTTTTGGGGAGGGGGAGGGGGGTTATAGTAAACCTGGGAGATCTACGAAAGCGCATATTAGCATATTATAACCGCAGAAAAACATTTACGAAAGCGTGTCATTTCATTGTTCAAAAGCGCATTTTGTTTGTGTAGTGAGGTCCTCAATGGGCAACTTAGGATGATAATTTGACCGCCAGGGGGCACTCAACCCGGTAGGGGCTTAGCGCATGATATTCTTAGTTGGGCGTAGTGAGAGAGAGAGGGAGGGGCTCATCTCCCTCTCTCTCTCTCTCACTACGCCGAACTATGAGCCCCTCCCTCTCTCTCTCTCTCTCACTACGCCGAACTATGAGCCCCTCCCTCTCTCTCTCTCTCACTACGCCGAACTATGAGCCCCTCCCTCTCTCTCTCTCTCACTACGCCGAACTATGAGCCCCTCCCTCTCTCTCTCTCACTACGCCCAACTAAGAATATCACGCGCTAAGCCCCTACCGGTTTGACTGCCCCCTGGCGGTCAAATTATCGTCCTAAGTTGCCCATTGCTTTTCTTTTTTCAACACACGCAGCTGCTGTCACTCCATCTTCCTGTCGTCCCCGTCGTGGTTGTGTTCCATTGTCGCGGCGATTAGTGTGCCTCAGTGTTGAATCTAGAGTGTGGTCTTGCAGGATTCCTGCATTTTTTCTCATTTGGACGCATAAAAAAGTGATTACGCACGCACGCACGCTCGCTAGCACGCACGCACGCACGCACACACACATACACACACACACACACACACATACACACACACACACACACACACACACACACACACACACACACACACCACACACACACACACACACACATGCACACACACATTTGTTTGCAACAATCGGTTTAACTCTTTCATTCCTGGTTTTACACTAACTGTTACTTCCCCTTATTCCTATGTTTCTATTATCTATCTATTCCCTTCATTCCTGGATTTATAGAGGGTCAAAAATGTGATAATGGGGTACTTATTTTAGAGACTTACGGCAGTAACCCACATTACACGAACCTAAGAATGTCATATACCGTTGTGTAGGGAATTGATGTGAGAAGCTGTTTGTGACCATGTTGACACATTATGGTGACATGACAGATGACACACAGGTGTAAAACAGGTAAGTTTACAATTTAACATAAAACATACCATCATGCCATACATGCAGGTCAGTGTTTTTAAAGCAAATTGTATATTTCATGCACGCACTCACCAAGTGACGCCTCCTGTACATCCCCATGCATTGTGCTTGTCATTACTCCACGGATAAGTGTCACCATTGTCACCATTATTGTCCCCAACACATCAACAGTTTATTGTCTGTTTTGACGATACAACACAAATATATAGACAAGCACCACACTATTTTTTACACAGATAATATTTTCACGTTCCCTATCTACGCATGTATGTACCCCTGTCACAGTCATCACATCACATGTCACACATAGGTGACACGTGTGTGACACACCTTGAAGCAGTCACTGTGACGCTGTTTGGAGCACAGATACCACACTTTTCACACATCATTGTAGTTTGACACGTTTTGAAGGGGTGTCGATAAAGCTGACACCAGTGTGTGCATGCTTGTACTTGGGGTGTCGTGCCGTGCACAACACACAGGTGTGCTTGTCACCTACACCTTTGTTTTTCTCTGGCTCCTCGGTGCGTTTTTTTAGGTGTTATTGTTGGTATATTCTAGCAGAGAACTGAATATTTCATCAGAATAATATAACTGAAAATAATCTAGCGCTTTCCTTGATGTGTCTAGCACACACACAGGCCCTGATCGATGTTTGAATTCCGTCCTAGTTTCGGTTTTGGTGTGACATAATTCCCCCTAATCCACTCAAAACTCGGTCGAGTGTAGAACAAAGGTAAGCTTTGATAATCTAACTCCTCACCACTAGCATCATCACCACCTATATGCGCTTCAATAGCTGCCACGAACTAAACTCACTCTTCTTCTGTCAAATTGGTCAGAATCAGAATTTTCTCCACCTTCTATTTTCACTACCAACAAAAACTGCCACGTGCACAGTACACACCTACTACACGCATTCACTCAAAACGACCCCTTTCCCACAGAGCTGGAAGGAGGAGGGGGTGGGGGAAAGGGAAGGGTAAACGGCTGGGGGGTCTGGCATCACATTCCATTCATAAACAGTCCCGTTAGGGCTGGGTCAAGGGTAAATGACGTACTTTGATGGCGCGAATTGCGGGAAGTCCAAAGTATGATCCCGGAATACCGGTCTCTCGGATTGAAAGGAGTTATTTCTTCCAGAACGGTTTACGGTTTTCCGTTCTTCAGGATTGAAAGGTATTAAGCCTTGAAACCGGAAAACCGGTCTGCAGGATTGAAAGGGTTAATGAAAATGAAAGGAAAACAAACTGTTAAAAAATTTGTGTGCGTGAACTTTTATTTCAACTTTTATTATGTCGCTCAATTTTGTTCATGAGGTGAGCCAAGGGGCTCTTTTTCTCCAGTCAAGGGAGCCTGGGACTCTTTTGTAAAGATAGTTCCCCCACCATCTTGAAGTTCTGTGCTTGTAACTTCCTCTAATCTGCCACTCTCTTTGACTCTGCCTTTTCCCCTTTGCTTTCCATCGTCTTCTATCTTTCTGACTTATTGGCCCATTCTCCTGCCTTTTTTTCCAAAGAATCTGCCAGATAATGTTTCTCTTTTGGGCTCCTCCAAAATCGGAATGTGTCGGCTGCATGCAGCGGGGGGAGACCAGTGAAAACTGAAAACCGGACACATACGCACCTTACCCATTATGGCCATATGGCCTGGGTAAACAGAGACAAGGAGAGATGCTCTGGAAGTCAGGATGAGAGACAGTTAAACAGAGACAAGGAGAGATGCTCTGTAAGTCAGGGAGAGAGACAGAGGTAAACAGAGACAAGTAGAGATGCTCTGTAAGTCAGGGAGACAGAGTTAAACAGAGACAAGGAGAGATGCTCTGTAAGTCAGGGAGAGAGACAGAGGTAAACAGAGACAAGGAGAGATGCTCTGGAAGTCAGGGAGACAGAGTTAAACAGAGACAAGGAGAGATGCTCTGGAAGTCAGGGTGAGATACAGAGTTAAACAGAGACAAGGAGAGATGCTCTGGAAGTCAGGGAGACAGAGTTAAACAGAGACAAGGAGAGATGCTCTGGAAGTCAGGGTGAGATACAGAGTTAAACAGAGACAAGGAGAGATGCTCTGGAAGTCAGGGTGAGATACAGAGTTAAACAGAGACAAGGAGAGATGCTCTGGAAGTCGGGTGAGATACAGAGTTAAACAGAGACAAGGAGAGATGCTCTGGAAGTCAGGGTGAGATACAGAGTTAAACAGAGACAAGGAGAGATGCTCTGGAAGTCAGGGTGAGATACAGAGTTAAACAGAGACAAGGAGAGATGCTCTGGAAGTCAGGGTGAGATACAGAGTTAAACAGAGACAAGGAGAGATGCTCTGGAAGTCAGGGAGACAGAGTTAAACAGAGACAAGGAGAGATGCTCTGGAAGTCAGGGTGAGATACAGTTAAGCAGAGACAAGGAGAGATGCTCTTGCTAAGACTAAAGAGCACTGCCGGTACTGCTGCTGGTTCTGCTCATAGTGCAACTACGGTTGAACCTACCTTATAGGACCTTCAAAAATCATCCAATTTGAGGTCTTATAAGGGAGGTAATTTTAATACTTAGCAAAGAAAGGCAATGTCTCAGAGAAGTAGGTCTTATGTGGGAGGGAGCCTTATAATGGGAAGTCTTATAAGGGAGGTTCCACTGTGCTACTATTTCACTGCTGTTACAACACTTATTACCACCACCATGATCACCATCACTACCAGTGATGTCCCGAGGCCCCGGTCATAGGACATTGACCTATTAAAATTGAAAATGTCGTATTGTGTTCTCCCCTGTCAGGACAAACTCTAATTAATTTTTTAACTCTGGCATGCTTCGTCTTATTGATTTCTGCAAAGAGCCAGGACGTTGTCCTATTGATTTCTCTCTTCTCAGGACAGTTTGTCCTATCACTTTTTGATCCTCAGTACATCACCGACTACTAGAGAGAGAGTGAGAGAAAGAGAGAGAGATGGAGAGAGAGAGAGAATAATAGAGAAACAGAAAGAGACAGGTGATGTGCTCAAATTATTTATCACACCGTTGATAAGAAAAAAAATGCGATTGCGACAATCCAGCCTGTAACACCATGGCTGATTTTCGTCACGAACGGCTGGCCGAGTTGCGTTTTTCGTGTCTTCCGTGATCCGCACTCATTTTCTGGCAGGCCACCCTCTCCACTCTTTTGAATCATGGATCTGAACGCGCTTCTGAAAACATTTCCGGGTTTAGAAATCCGCTCTTTTGTAAGTCCCCGCTCTCACAATAGGAATTGTTCGGAAATAATTAAGGGGAGTAATTTCATGGTGTGTGGGAGTGATTTTGCCTAATTCAATCGGTCAAACAGGGGAAGTCACTCTACCTTCAGCTCTCGTAGCCTATCGACTCATGTGTTTGAGCAGACATACAGCACTTAGAACACCGTGCGTCATTCTAAAAATTTATGTCATTTATATTTTTTACGTCACATTTTGCAAGTTTTATCAGTTTGTGGCTACTGGCCACCCCTAATTATTTTAAGAAAAATGTTTGCAAGTCGCTGACTCGCATCCTGTGGTTTCAAGCTTCGACGTCATTGTTGCTTTGTTGCTTTGGCATTTGACCGAGTAATGGAGGTAAACAATTTTAATTTTTACGAAGTGCTCTCCCCTATTTTTCTCCGAAAATCGTCTATTGAATCGCTTGGTGCGTAATTTTTATGGAGTTTGTCCAAATGATCGCTACCACTTTGCCAGGTGATCGGCGTGCCCGATGAAAGGCTGGGGGAGGAGGTGTGTGCCTGGATCCAGCTGAAGGCGGGAGAAACGGCCACAGAGGTGGAGCTGAAAGACTTCTGCAAAGACAAGGTGAATACCGTCAAATGCAGACTATAATCCGCTACTTTTCCCCTCAACTTTGGCCCATGCGGCTTATCTGTGGAATTTTTTCATTATACATTTATCAGTATGATTAAATCTGTTTCTTGCCACATTCTTCAGCCTATTTTGAGCTTCTTCAGACTCAAAATTGGTTTTGGTAATCAATAGATTCAAATCTGATGTTTAAAGTGTTTGAGAGCATTAAATACTCATGTTCTGATAGGAGAATTTTTATGTTTGTGTTGGTTTCTGCACATACATTTTTCTCTGCGGCTTATAAACTGGTGCGGCTTATATGTGAATAAATACCTAATATTTTGTTAATTTAAGGGATGCAGCTTATAGTCCAGTTTTTACGGTAGGTTCAGTTTTTTCTCACCCCCCCCCACCCCAAAGGGATGTTGAAGGGTCTTTCTGTACAACTAGTTCCCCTTCCTTCTGGAAGTTCTGGGCTTGCAGCTTCCTCTGATCCGTTGTTTTCTTTCACTCAGTGTTTTATTTTTCTTAACCCTTTCACCGCCAGCCATATTTCAGCCAAAAATGTCCATTACATTTACCTGGGTAGAGACTAAAATCCATCTGCAGTATTGGGGATTGTTTTGTGACATATATAAAATAAGGTCCATCCTTACTTCCCCAAAGTAAGACAATAGGGTCTTTGGATAATAGACCACAATGTGATGCCTTTTAGTGACATAGGTGTTAAATCACTGTGGTGCTAAAATGCGACTTTGGCGGTGAAAGGGTTAAAGCCATTTTGTTGTTGTTTGTCTTATCTGCCCATTCTACTGCCTTTTCTGTCTTTGGTATGCAGAAGAAAAAGATTTAGTTCGCTTTAGTCTACTTTTCTGTTCTTGATGTGTGCTAGAAATAGTTGAATGAGCAGTTCAGTGAAGACAAGCGAATATGTGTAGTTATTTTACATTTTTCTCTCTTTGTTACTCACTAGCTTAAACAAGGTATTTTATAGCATAAAAGCTTCAAAGCTTGGTATTTATCAAGAAATATTTGACTGGTGCATGTTTGGAACAAAACTGCGTATAATGTGACCCAGCACCACGAAAGGGATATTATGTCGCTGGGCTAGTTTTCTCACAACAGGCTTGCAATGTCAAAAATAAAATTTTTGTTTATTAATTATTAATTATGACTATTTCCGTGCTCTCTAACATCTTCCCTTTCATATCCATAAAGGATAATCTTTAATATGGTCTCTGAATATTCCAAAATGTGCTTTCAAATTAGTAGGTTGGTGCATTTTCTTAGGATAGGCTAGACTTCAGACTGTGATTTCTCAAAATGGCCGACAAAAATCACCTTACCAGCTTTAAATGCTCATGACTCTGCAACAAAAAAAGGATACAACAATGGTTTTTATATCATTAGAAAGAAAACTGCCTGAAGTTTCCAACTGTGCCATTTTATCAGAATGGTCGTTTTGACACTTAATGTCCCTTTCAATATGCTGAGTCACATTATTTTTAATTTTCTGTAATATTATATATATGCATATTTGAACTTTAACCTTTTCGCCGCCAGCCATTTTTCAGCCAAAACATACCATTAACCCCTTGACTGCCAGAGAAAATTAAAGAAAGAATCATTGGGCAAATCATGACATGACAAAGACAACTGATAGACTCAATCTGAGAAAATGCTCTGGGGATATTACTCTCTTGATTATGTTAGAAAAAAAGCCAGCATATCAGGGTTATTCCCCTTCATCTGATGACATCATCAGTGATGTCATCAGGTCAGTACGTAAAACGTTGGTGGCAGTCAAGGGGTTAAACTTACCTGGGTAGAGGAAAAACAACAACTGTAATATTGTGAATTCCTCTGTGACATGCATAACATTAGGCCTAACCTTACCTCCCAAAATTATTAAAAATAGGGTCTTCAGATAACAGGCCCTGGTTTGATGCTTTTTAGTGACATGGGTGTTAAATTAAACCGTTGTGGTGCAAAAATGCGGCATTGGAGATGAAAGGGTTAAGCTGTGTTGTTTCCAGGTCTGCCATACTGGGTACAGGGGATCTTTTCCTCTCACTTTGCACTAGGCCTTTACGGTCTGAACGTGGAGTCTTTTGGATGAGACGATAAACCGAGGTCCCTGTGTGCCCATGCACTTAGCACACGTTAAACCCAGTGGCAATGAAAAAGTTGTCATTTGGTCAAAATTTACCCCCCCCCCCCCTTTCCTTCCTCATCAGTCACACATAAATCGCATGCAAAAAAAAAAAAAAAAAAAAAAGAGTGGCGCGCCTCTGGCTGCGCGCGCTCTCCTGTGACTATTTCACAGAAGTGTGACTATAAAGTACTAATAATACCTAATAATAATAACTGTACTTTCTGTAGTATTTGCATGAATATGTGTGTTGTGTGTTCTTTCAGCTGGCTCGTTTCAAGATACCTCGCTACATTCAGTTTGTGGACAGCTTCCCAATGACGGTGACGGGGAAGATCCAGAAATACAAGATGCGCGAGCAGGCCATCAAAGATCTGGGACTGGATCATCAGTGACGCGTTCTGCCAGTTTGTACTGAGACATACATTGACAACAACTTGATCTGAGTCTGGGCCTGTAGTCGTGAGCGCGTCTTAGACATTCAAAACGGGGATTAGTATGTAAATTAGGCTAAACAGCCAATCGTTTTGGGAGTTTAGTCCAATTTACATACTAATCCCCGTTTTGAATGTCTAAGCCGCACTCATGACTACATGGCCTGGACTTTTGGTCCATGTTGTTTAACCCTTTCGCCGCCAACGTCGCATTTTTGCACCACAATGATTTAACACCAATTTCATTAAAAACAGTGATTCAGGGTCTGTTATCCAATGATTTTTGTGTTCTTGAATTTGGGAGTTAAAGATAGGCCTTTTAAAAAAAAAAGTGTAGTAAAGGAATCCCCAATATTTCAGACAAAATCTTTTCTTTACCTATGTAAGTTTATTGGAATTTTTTGGTTGAAAAATGGCTGGCTGTGAAAGGGCTGACGATGTCACTTTTAATCTTACGCAAAGCGAAAATCAGGGAAAGACTTGGGATAGTGTGCGTCTGAAGTGGAAAGATCAGACATGAAGACAGACTATCAGTGCTTCACAAGCAAAATCCAGAATACATGCACACACACAAAGCACACACACACACACACACACACACACACACACACACACACACACACACACACACACACGCACACACACACACACACACACGCACACACACGCACACACACACACACACACACACACACACACATGCACACACACACACACACACACGCCATGCACACACACACACACACACACACGCACACACACACACACACACACACACACACACACACACACACACACACATGTGACAAACACACACACACATGCATGCTTATGCCCATGCACACACACTTACACTATTCATATGTATTCCAGATAATTTGTTGGGACTTCGGGTGTTTCTATTTCATTTTATTTTTTTCCCTCTTGGGATGACTAGGGAAAGACCTAACAAAATAAGATCACATTCTGGGACTCTCTTCGGGGGCATATAAGTCCGTAAGGCAGGAGGAGCCTGTGGCTTTGTCGAGGGATGCACTGGCCTCGCCTGTCCTTTTTGGGAGCTGTTGGATGCGTTCTGGTTTCTGAGTGGGTGTCTTTTGCCGGTGGGCTCTGCAGTCATGAAAAACGGACTGGTACACCCATGGGGACATTTCGCAAGGACTCCTTTGTATCGTATCCGATGGTCACCAAGCCGCGAGTAGCTATGTGCCTTGTATACTTAATGGAATGTCCCGTGTGTGCCTGCTCCCCAGTAACACAACACGGACTTCCAAGGCTGGGGCAGGGCTGCTCTCGCGTTGATAGAACGGGCGTGGCTGGTGCATCTCTGGGTCCCATCAGCACCTTCGGATGTTTCTATTTCACTGGAGAAGGAACAATGGTAACAGGTTACACGATAAAAGCTTTGGAAGAAAGTATGGCAATCGAGATGTCAAAACTTGAGATTGTCGGAATGTAAAGGAAATGGCTATGCATTGTGGCTTAAGCTGAGATAAAAGATTTCGATTTTCAAGAGCTTGTGGTGGATGGAAATGGTTGACTACATAATCAATTTTTCCCATAGATTAATGAATGCAACTAATACTTGTAGCGGTGCCATAGCCGATGAGGTTTAACAGAGGCGTGGTTACCGCTACACCTATCTGTATTAATTAAAAAAATCGGGACTTTACTGGTTTCGTACTGCCTCCGGGCATTGCCTCCAGTATTGTTCCCACCATATTTGTATTTACAAATGTCCCATATGTGTCTGATTCAGACCAAGAGGACGTAAAACACCATTTTCGTCGATTAATGTTTATTTTGACAATTTATTGTATTGTTATGCCCATCAATGGTGAAGGGTCGAACTTTGATATCTCAGTGTGATAATCAGCCTATTCAGCCTGGCTGTTATGGTGATATTGTTATTTCATAATGTTGATGTGTAACGGGGAGTGGAGAATGTGTGGACAATGCTTTGTTTGCTGATGCTAAGTATTTTATAGTTGTTTTGAAATAACAGTGCCCTTTACATGGTTGATCGTTTTGTGGAAAATGGCATACACTGACATTACTTTGTATTGTTTTTTTAGTGTTTTTTTTACTTCTGTTGTTGGGATGGATTGTAAATTGTGCTATAATTATTGTCATTACAAATTCAAAAGTAACGGAACTTAAGACTGAAAAGCCCACAGATTTTGTTTACATAAATATATTGGTTATTTTGTGAAAGATCTGTAGCATTGGTGCGACTGTGAAGAATTTGGGTGTTGAAAAATAATTGTTAGTTTCTCTTCATTGAAGACAGAATCCGAACAAAGAATAGGGCCTTTCGTTTTATCTTTTCTAAGTCAAACAGTTTAACATATTGGACTCTTTTCATCATCTGCTTTTGTAATGTCTTTAATTAATTTCTGCACAAAGAGACTCCTTGATTAGGTAAATGAAGACGGTATAAAATAACAATGTTCATAAGAACTGCAGGAAGATGGTATTTTCATATATTGCAAGCCAACAAAAAAGAAAGAAAATAAGTGCAACGCCGAGCGGCTGCAAAGTCCCCTCGCAGCATCGCCGAGCTACTCCGAAATCGGAATGTGTCAGCTGTACACATACATAAAAACGCATCAAAACAGCACGTAACTACATAAAAACGCATGAAAACAGCACGAAACCGAATAGTTTTTTATATATAGCCTTGGGGTTCGGAACCGTGATTTGAGCGCGTGCGTTCATGCGCACACGAGCGCACAGAAAAATTCATGACAACTGTGTTATAAACCATTCATCAAGAAATGTTGTGAAAACAACTGCATTGAAATACATGCAAAACTTCGCGAGATATTAGCGATTATGTGTTTCGGGGTTTGAACCCCGTAACTGGCGCGACCTTGACCTTAATGTAAAACTAAATACATCAGTGGATAGCTTGCATCTTGGCAAACTAGTATACCAAATTTGATGATGATAGACTGAATAGTTTTTGAGAAAAACGGACGAATAGCTGGCCGGACGGACGGATGGAGGCACGCCGGAGGCATGGACGGATCAGACAGAAACAATAGCTCCCCAAACCTTCGGCTTGGGGACTAAAAAAGGATCTGTATGTGAAAGAAACTCAACAACGCTGTTGTTATAAATGGATTTAATCCTTTCACCGCCAGCCATATTTCAGCCAAAGATTTCCACTAAATTTACCTGGGTAGAGAACAAAATCCATCTGCAGTTTTGGGGATTCTTCTGTGACAGATATGAAATAAGGTCTATCCTTACTTCCCAATACTAAGACAACAGGGTCTTTGGATAATAAACCCCAATTTGATGCCTTTTAGAGACATAGGTGTTAAATCACTGTGGTGCTAAAATGCGTCTTTGGCGGTGAAAGGGTTCATGTTTTATGATTAGGAAGCTGCATCAGTATTTTGATATTGTTTGCTGAAAGTGAAATGCTTGTTACTGTCACTACATTTTCAGTCATTATTTGTTGCCTACCAATAGGAACTGTTCGGAAATAATTAAGGGGAGTAATTTCATGGTGTGTGGGAGTGATCTTGTCTTATTCAATCGGTCAAACAGGGGGAGTTATTTCACCTTCAGGTAGATCCACAGCTGCTTACATCACTTAGAACACCGTGCGTCATTTTAAAATTGATGTCATTTATATTTTTACGTCACATTTTGCAAGTTCTCTCAGTTTGTGGATACTGGACGCCCCTCATTTTTCTAAAAAAATGTTTGCAAGTCGCTGACTCGCATCCTGCGGTTTCAAGCTTCGACGCCATTGTTGTATTGTTGCTATGGTATTTGACCGAGTAATGGAGGTAAGCATTTCTAATTTTTATGAAGTACTCTCCCCTATACTTTTCCGAAAATCGTCTATTGATATTATTGAAAAAGGCATTCGGAAGCTGCATCAGTATTTTTACTGTCATTACATTTTCAGTCATTATTTGTTGCCTACCAATTGATATTATTGGAAACGGCATTCCGTTTGTACAAACCTTCAAAATGTTGTTCTTATTTACAGCCTTAGTTGTTGTCTCTCATTCAAGAATGTAGACCTCCGATTGTATCCTACATGTAGTGATATTTTTGTTATGTGTTATACTACATATGTCATATGCGGGATATATACTTATGTTTTCTGTCAATTAGCACTTTATGGCGATTTTTTTCAATTCATTTGTTAAGTTAAAAAAAAGAGCAAGTTTTACTTCTATTATTGTGCTGCCATGGTCTTGTATTTCATCCTCTCAAGGATATGCATGCAGTGTTTGGATATGTTGCATAACATGTTCAAAAAGAAGCTGCACTACTGTTTTCCTAATGTTATTCTTGTTGTTTTTTCAAGTATTTGAATCTATTATGACCCATTTTGTATTGAATATTATCTTTTTAAACTCACCTTTTCTGGTAATTTTTACTGCACCATTTCTTAAAAAAACCCCACACACACTCAGAAAATACAATATTATACGGACTACAAGGCGCACCTGATTATAAGGCGCACGCCCCAAATTTTACACAAAATTCAGATTTTGTTATTATAGTTTCTTACTATATTATCAGTCACATTATAAGGCGCAGGGGTCTCAGTCTAGGAAAAAAAGTATCGCCTTGTATTCCGTAAAATACGGTATTTATTATTGTGAATAAATGTAACGGTAATTTATCTAAATTAACACGGAGAAGAAAACAGTGCAAGGAACGCAAGCACACAGGGCATGAGAATGTGATATTTAAAAATTAAAAAAATGCAACAGACTGCAACGTCACTGGAACATACAACAAGCAAACAACTACACAACAAGTGTAAAGTGACGTTATTTTATTCACAAGAGACAAAACAAAACTACCGAATATTTCGGCGAACGCGCCTTTATCAACACAGACAAACAATTAAACAGCAAACAGCAAATATAGCAAAAGGAGCAAAAAGCAGGCAACAAAAGGAGCAAAAAACCAACAAGATCAAAATAAAAAACAATATGCATTGGACTGTAGAGGGGAAGTATTGTTTTTTATTTTGATCTTGTTGGTTTTTTGCTCCTTCTGTTGCCTGCTTTTTGCTATATTGAGTGTAGAGTGGCACAGTGGTATCACGTTCGCTTCGTGTCAAGTAAACCCGAGTTCGAACCTGGGTACAGGGGATTTTTTCCTCTCATTCTGCACTAGGCCTTAACGGTCTGAACGTGGAGTCTTTCGGATGAGACGATAAACCGAGGTCCCGTGTGCCCATGCACTTAGCATACGTTAAACCCAGTGGCAACGAAAAAGTTGTCATTTGGTCAACATTTACCCCCCCCCCCCCCTCTCCCTCATCAGTGACAAAAATCGCAGGCAAAAAAACAACAACAACAAAAAAACAATTGGGTGGCGCATCCTCTGGTGGCTGCGACGCGCTCTCCAGGTGGGAGCAACCCGAATTTCACAGAGACGCCTCTGTGACTATAAAGTACCTAATACCTAATTTGCTGTTTGCTGTTTAATTGTTTGTTTGTGTTGATAAAGGCGCGTTCGCCGACATATCCAGTAGTTTTGTTTTGTCTCTTGTGAATAAAATAACGTCACTTTACACTTGTCGTGTAGTTGTTTGTTTGTTGAATGTGATATTTAGATAACAACAGTTTACACTTGTCGTGTAGTTGTTTGTTTGTTGAATGTGATATTTAGATAACAACAGTTGATTTGCTTATGTCTGTATTATTATGTGTGAATTGAATGAAAATGCACCAAGGTTTAGTGTGCTTGGGAAGGGCACAGATTCTTTCCTCTTCTTCGTCGATCGCTCAGACAGCCTCCTGTCATATGAGCGCAAATGCATCGTGCTGCCGTTATGCGCCTATCTAAGAAATAGTTAGGCCCGGCATGTTAGTCTTCTGCTGGAGAAGATCTTTGAAAGAATTTCGAGAACGAAGGCAGGAGAATGGACATGGGATCAGTATGACAGAAAGGGATAGTAGATGACAGTAAGCAGAGGGAAAGGCAGAGTCAAAGAGTTACAAGCACAGAACATGCAGGAAAGAAATAGTTAGGCCCGGCATGTTAGTCTTCTGCTGGAGAAGATCTTTGAAAGAATTTCGAGAACACAGAAAGGCAGGAGAATGGACATGGGATCAGTATGACAGAAAGGGATAGTAGATGACTGTAAGCATTTGTCGGGAAAGGCAGAGTCAAAGAGTGACAAGCACAGAACATGCAGGAAATGTAGGAAAGGTATGCCCATGGGGAGAAGGGTGCAAATGTTCACATTGACTCTCTGTTTAACCCCTTCAGGACTTTGCTGCCTGAGGCAAACATCATTACTGGCCTGGGGTTGTCTAGAAAAAAATATAACTAATAAAAAAGAGCAACAAAACTCGCCTCTGTAATTCATTTTCAACAGCATTACTCGGTTGATCCAAGTTTAATTTTCACTTTGAAATCGTGATTACTTGCTTTAAAATCAGAATGATTAGTCTCCCTATACATATCACTATGAATGAAAATTTGTTTGAGCATTTTGTGAGGCTTGCATAGCGCCGATTTTTGGACATTGTTTTAACATTAATAAATGAAATAAAAGTGGCAAGCATAAGTGAAGCGAATGCTGGAAGTGTGACGAAGAGAAGTAACTCGAAAAACCTGGTTTGGATTGAGAAAACATGGATTCAGACAAGTTTTAGGCTCAGAAATCGTTGTTCCGAGAATACTCGGAATTAGGCCCTGACTGACGTTCTCCTGTTCCGAGTATACTCGGAATTCATCTGGAATGAGTCGAGTGATGCACCTCAGCATCAACAAGGTCAAAGAGATGGAAGTCTTGTTCTTAGAATGTTTTTTTTATCACATGCAGGTTTATGAAAAGCAGATTTTAATGCTTATATAAAGGTTTGTAATAGTCAGTGAGTTCATCAAAAGCAGATTTACATGTCTCTGTTCAGATTTGTAACCAGATGAATATCGTGTGGTTTTCTTTTCTTAAGGGTGCGCTAAATTTGTGCAAAGATATTGAAACCTTTCATCGTTGAGAAAAGCATAGAAATAGGACATTTGTTTAATGAAAGTTAGCGCCTAGTGCTTTGAGTGGGGTTTAAATAGCCCTTGGTTTTATAATTTTTTTTATCAGTATCATTGTTGGTGAATGATGAAGTTGGTGTGTGTGTGTGTTGTGTTGTGTTGTGTTGTGTTGTGTTGTGTTGTGTTGTGTTGTGTTGTGTTGTGTTGTGTGTGTGAGAGAGAGAGAGAGAGAAGAGAGTACTTATTATTTTGTGAATGTTTCAACATGCTCGTTATATTTGCAAATTGTTTTATTTTTATTTAATTTTTTTTTAAATGAAAGATCATGAGCATGTAGCTCTTTTTGGGGCATTTGCATGCATGTGTTTGTGCTTCTGTATGTAAGTGCCTACATAGTGATTATGTTAAAAACACAGACACATATACAACCCTTTGCGTTTTATATACAAATGTAAAGGCATGTAC
>CM065691.1:48741713-48744213 GCA_017654935.2 Phymorhynchus buccinoides
GGTGATAATGACCCCCGATTTCAGTTGACCTGTAGGTTCAACATTGAAGGTTTTATGCGAATGGACGGATGAATGGGAGATTACATAGCATCCGTGGATACACTGATTGAATGAATAAATTACTGAATATTAGGATTCATTGGTAGGTACGTATTAGCTGATCAGCTGGTTGATCAGTTTGTTGACAGATAGATTGTTTGATTATTTGATGGATTGATTGGTAGGCTGATCCGGCTGAAGAAATTAAGAGAGGTATGTCAGGCATGAAAAATCAAAACGAGAGAAGAAACAGGAAAGGGGGGGGGGGGGGGGGGGGGGGGGGGGGGGGAGAAGAAGAAGAAGACAGGAGAAGAACCACCACCACCACCACCTCCACCACCCTAACAACAAAACCGACAACTGAAGTAACATCACAAGGCACAGACTTAAGTTCTCAACAAAAGACAATTCATACAGTTATCCAATAGACGAAGGCCGACCATTTGTGTCTGTGTTCAAGCTGTATAGCTCAAATTTATTCAAATTTACTCAAAGGGTGTATGAAATGGGACGCAATCTCTAGAGATAATATTATTATTCTTTGCGTTCCCCTTAAGAGTTTTAGGATGTTGGGCAGAATCCAAGGGATGTAGGCCTAATGATAAGGCACGAGGTGGCATGTCGTTCCCATAGGCACCTGTGTTGCATAAAATACCTAACCCATGAAATAAATACTCTTTCCTCATTCGAAATGTTGGCTGTTTGGGAAAGATTCGCCCCTAAATACATTCAGAGGCGTCTTGTGGCATGCAGGAAGAACAGAGGATTCATCATGAAATATTGAGAAGTCAGGGATATTTTTCTAATATTTATTATTAGGGGAAGACGGGGTAAAAAGCGCATGGGCGGGTAAGAAGCCCACCCCAATTATCTCATGAAATGAAGCAAATTTCAGCCTCATTTTGCCCATGAGACGAGCGTTAATGTCTAGCATTCGTCTCATGGGCAAATGTGAGTGAAATTTTCTTTATTTCATGAGATAATTGGGGTAGGCTTCTTACCCGCCCATGCGCTTTTTACCCCGTCTTCCTCTATTTATTTTTGTTTGCATGGGTGTTTGTTTATATCGTCCGTGTAGATTGAGCACGTAAATATCAATATTTTAAAAAAATAGTTGACTTATTTCTCACTTGAAATAATAATGGTTCTAGTGTGCATGCGAAGGGTACTTATTTCACAGGAGGTACTTATTTCTCATGACACCGGTGTGGTGTTCTCAAATGGGATTTGTTCTCAAACCGTCTGCGCGTGTGCGAAGAATTAGGGATAGGTTTAGGGTTAGGATTAGGGATAGGGTTAAGGATAGGTTTAGGGTCAATTTAGTGTCGAATACACAAAAGATAAAATGTGATGGTACGTCATGATCGATTTCGCGCACATGCGCAGACGTGTTGAGAACAAATCCCATTTGAGAATGCTACACCAGATTGGGGCCCTGCATTTCTCGCTTAATTGTATTTTTCCGTTTTTGCCTTTCTTGCCATACATACAGCTGTATTTTAGGAACATTTTTAGCTAATAACCTTTTTGGAATACTAACCCTATCCCTAACCCTAGCCCTAAACCTAACCCTACCCTCCACTATGTACTGCTGTACACCGCGATTTGTCACAGTTGTGGTTCGTTGCGTTTTCCCGTCTTATAGGGTGGGGGGTAGGGTTAGGGTTAGGGCTAGGGTTAGGGATAGGGTTAGTATTCCAAAAAGGTTATTAGCTAACAATGTTCCTAAAATACAGCTTTATGTATGGCAAGAAAGGGAAAAATGGAAACATACAATTACCCGAGATATGGAGGGGGGGTGGCACATCTTGACGTTTACCGAAAATAGTTTGTCTTCTTCTTCGCCTAAAGGCAGCCAGCTTCATCACGTTGAAGATTCTGCTGCACTTTAGTTTTGTTATTGTTTTCGGCTTTACTTCTCGCGGCAGATGCGCCACATGTTAGGCCAACTCCAGAAAGTGTGACAGTTTTTGGAACAGCACTGATAGTTGGAGTGGCAACCTTCGTTCTCGAGTTTTAGGCCCCTGCGTCGACAGTCCCGTTTGTCCGGTTCGCTGTTCATTGTTTTATCCTTCCACAGGCCAGCGCTTCGAGTCCTTAAGGAAAAAAAAAGATTGATTGATTGATGGATAATTTATTTATTCATTTATTATGTACATTTCTATAGCGCTTATTCATATGAAAAACATGATATGAACAAACATTCCTATCCCTCACCGTCACCCCCCCCCCCCCCCCAATGCTCCACCTCTCATTATCGAACACAGCCACACTAAAAGATAAAACATGAACAATTATTATATACACGTATAACTAACACACGCACGCACACGCACATACACACACACACACACACACACACACACACACACACACACACACACACACACACACACACAGAGAGCGACAGAGAGAGAGGAGAGAGAGAGAGAGAATCAATTTTTTAGTAAAACATTCATAA
>CM065691.1:48749213-48771713 GCA_017654935.2 Phymorhynchus buccinoides
GAAAGAAGAAGAAGAAAGACAAGAAGAAGACAAGAAGGACAAGAAGAAGAAGAAAGACAAGAAGAAGAAGAAGAAAGACAAGAAGAAGGACAAGAAGAAGAAGAAGAAAGACAAGAAGAAGAAGAAGAAAGACAAGAAGGAGTAGAAGAAGAAGCAGAAAAAGAAAAGAAAAATGAAGAAGACAAACGCAAAGAATCACGGAGACAAGATAAAGAGACATCCACACAATTGAATAGCAATTTGACTTGACCTCCTTCTAGACGTCTGGCCATCAGGAAAGGGTACTGCGCCAGAAGGGTCAAAAGGACCACCGCCAGGGAAGCCATCATCTTCACCATGGTGGGGGTTGTATACAAATATACTTTGTAGCACGCTGAAACGATAATGAAATTCGGCTTAACGTCCTCCTCCGGTCTGGAACAGACACATATAGGGACATAAGTAGATATGAAGATGGGTGGGAAACGATCCTGGAGGCAATGCCCGGAGGCAGTGCAACACCAGGAAAGTCCCGAACTTTTAGCAAAGCAGATGTATGAACGCTGAAACAGAAAGGGCAGTTTGCATCAATCAATCAATCAATTAACCAACCAACCAACCAATCGATTGGTCAATCAATCCATCGGCAAGCAATCAATCGATCAGTCAATCAACTATATAGAGCGCTAAGACGCTGGATCACCAGCCGCGTGGCAGCATTTTACTGCTGGCTCGGATAACGAACCTTCATTTCACAACCTGGGTAAGAGAGAGACTCAGAGAGAGAGAGAGAGTGACAGAGACAAAGAGAAAGAAAACCACAACCTGTGACCGACAAGTAAAGGGAAGTAACGCGTTGCAGAGTGGTGGTTGTTTCAAAGAAAGAGTTGTTTCCCTTGGTCCATGTCTTGAATAAAGGCTCCCTTGACCTTTGACCAATGACCTTCATTTTTGAACCTTGCCTAGATATCCTAACTAACTATTCGCATGCAAAATGTGAGCCTTCTGGGTCCTTCCGTTCAAGATTGATTTCCCTTGGCCTGTGTCTGGCCAAAAAAAAACCCGGCTCCAGTGACCTTGACCTTCGACGGATGACCTTCATCTTTGCACTTGACCTAGATACTCTAACTACCTATCCGGATGCAAAATTTGAGTTTCCTAGGCCCCTCTGTTCAAACGTTATCGTGTTAACATAGCTAGATAGATAGCCACAGACAGCAGTGAAAACATTAACAGCTTCGCGCTCTTCGTTCGCGGCTGGTAATCAATGTTATTAGCTTCAAGAAAGAAGGATTTGACTTTGTTTATATGTTATCTATAACATACCAATACCACGCAATTTGATGTGTTTAAAGTGCCTCGTATAAACTTGAAGCTTGTTGTACTCTCAATCACTTATTAAATACGTTATTTTCTGCTGCTGTTTTGTGTGTTTTGGGAACACATTTCGCTTAAAACCAAAGAAGAATGTTGATTGTGTGAAGGGGGCTTGAAAACATTTGCATAAATTAAAAACAAACGAGCAAATATTATTACCGATATGTTTGCCAGTCAGTAGTATCCGACTATGGATTATGAGTAGTATTGTGGATGTTCTATATTCTGGGGCGCTGATCATGAGTCGTTTACTTTCTAGAATATGGCTGTGTAAGGCCTCGATACGTTTGCATAGAGAGCATTCCCTCTTGTAACGACCGTTACGCTCTGTGTAACGACAGTTACGCACTTCGTAAAGACCGTTTACTCTATAGAATATGGCTGTGTAAGGCCTCGATACGTTTGAATAGAGAGCATTCTCTCTTGTAATGACCAGTACGCTCTGTGTAACGACCGTTACTCACTTTGTGAGTAAGAGCAAATGCCTAAAAGAGCAAATGTCTATTTTAACGACCGTTGCTCTAATGTAAAGACCGTTTAGTCTGATCCCATAGAGGCGAAATTATGCATACGGAGAGAGTGGTAAATCTTATCAGAGGCCTTTTGGGGGCGCTGCCGAGCTGGAATTTGTTTAGAGCACTTGAAACAAAGTCTTGCCCACGGTACATCCTCTCTTTATTTGACCAAGAGGACCTTGAAGCAGTTTAAGGTGGAGGAGAGGAGGTCGCAAACAGGAAAAAACAAAAACAAAACCAGAAAACACTGTACATTGAGCTCTAAGCATGTTGCAGTATTTTTTAAATTTTGCATTATCGTTTTCCATTTTCTAGAATAAACAGAATTCCAAACAACAAAATGAAAAAAAAATGCATCTGTGTATTATCGTTTTCTGTTTTTCTCTCTCTCTCTCTCTCTCTCTCTCTCTCTCTCTCTCTCTCTCTCTCTCTCTCTCTCTCTCTCTCTCTCTCTCTCTCTCTCTCTCTCACTCTCTCTCTCTCTCTCTCTCTCTCTCTCTCTCTCTCTCTCTCTCTCTCTCTCTCTCTCTCTCTCTCTCTCTCTCTCTCTCTCTCTCTCTCTCTCTCTCTCTCTCTCTCTCTCTACTCTCTCTCTCACACACACACAAAATGCATGCCCACCCTGGCTGAATTGACGAAGGGAAAGGATGGTCTGGCTGGTTGCCTGTCGGCAGGCAAAACTGGATGAGAAGTTGTGTGAAAGTTGTTGTTGAGTGGAGGTCTTACGTCCTCATGGCGGAAAGCCCTTAGGGACAAGTTGTTCTGGTGCTGGGTCGATGAAACGTATGTATGAAAGAAAATGCACCCTTATTTATACTCGGTACAAACTCCTTTACCCTGTGCGTAGGAGTGATTAGGGGAAGACGGGGTAAAAAGCGCATGGGCGGGTAAGAAGCCCACCCCAATTATCTCATGAAATGAAGCAAATTTCAGTCTCATTTTGCCCATGAGACGAGCGTTAATGTCTAGCATTCGTCTCAGGGGCAAATTTGACTGAAATTTTCTTTATTTCATGAGATAATTGGGGTGGGCTTCTTACCCGCCCATGCGCTTTTTACCCCGTCTTCCCCTAACAATGAGGTAAAATCAAGCAACCCCATAAAAAACACAGCGAGTTTTATTGTTTCAGTTCATCTATTGTTCACTAACCAAACCGTTAACGTTTTGGGGCGGGAAGGTGGGGGTGGGGGTGGGGGGGTGTGGGGGGGGGGGGGGGGGGGGCATTAGCGGATAACAGTTTCCATTCAATGGGGGGTCTTTCGTACAAATAGTTCCCAAACTTTCTGGAAATTCTGTACTTGTAGCTTCCTCTGATCTGCCAATCTCTTTGAGTCTGCCTTTTCCCTTTGCTTTCTGTCATCTACTATGTCTGTATGCCCATATATATAACCGCTCCATTCTCCTGCCTTTTTTCAATACATTCTTACAAAAGATTTTCTCCAGCTATTTCTTGGTTAGGCTCATAACGGCAGCACGACGCATCTACGCTCCTAATTGACAGAAAACTGCCTGAGCGATCATGGAAGAAAAAGAGGAATTCTGTGTGCTGGTAGAGCAGGTGATGCCAGTTCATCTCTAGCAGGTCCTTCTTCTTCTTCTTCTTCTGCGTTCCCATAATGGGTAAGGTACATATGTGTCCGGTTTTCAGTTTACACTGGTCTCCCCACAGCCGACACATTCTGATTTTCGGAGGAGCTCAAAGGAGAAAAATTATTTGGAAGATTTTTTTTAGAAAAAAAAGCAGAATGGGCCAATAAGTCAGAAAGATAGTAGATGACAGAAAGCAATGGAAAAAGGCAAGAGTCAAAGAGAGTGGCAGATTAGAGGAAGTTACAAGCACAGAACTTCCAGAAGACGGGGGAACTATTTTTACGAAAGACCCCCCCAGTATCCTCACGGGGAGTCTGGGTCCCATTGGCGGGTATTTCTTTTTCATTCTGTTTGCCCTTTTTGGATGATATGACTCTTGGAGAAAGAGACCTAGCGAATAACATCATGAGACATTCTGGGACTCTCTTTCGAGGCATATCAATCCTTCAGCAGAGATCGAGCCTGTGGCCTTGTCTGAAGACGTGCTGGCTTCGCCTGTCCTGGTGGTGGTGGTGGTGGTGGTGGGGGTGGGGGGTTGGATGCGAGCTGGGTTTCGGAGTGGTGGTGTTTTTGCCGGTGGCGCTCTGCAGTCATGAGAAACGCCCCATCCCCCGTGGGGATACCGGGGTGTCTTTTGTATAAATAGTTCCCCCACCTTCTGGAAGTTCTGTGCTTGTAACTCCCACTAATCTGTCACTCTCTTTGACTCTGCCTTTTTCCCTTGCTTACTGTCATCTACTATCTTTCTGCCTTACCGGTCCATTCTCCTGCCTTTATTCTTCTTCTTCACGAAACACTTTTCAAAAACAGGTTTCCTCCAGCCAGCCGAAGTCGGACTTGCTGGGCCTAACTATTTCTTAGCTTTAGGCGCATAACGGCAGCATGACGCATCTGCGCTCATAGTTGACAAAGAAACTGTCTGAGCGATCGAAGAAGAAGAAGAAGAAGAAGAAGATGACTCCTTTGTGTCGTATCTAAATTGATTTTCACCCAAGTCCGGAGCAGCTATGTAGTAAGTATATCTAGGCCCGTGCATGTTTGCTGGATGAAATGTCCCGTGTATGCGGTCTTCACTCTCACACAGGCTTCCAGTGGGTAGGCGAAAGGATGCTCTTGTGTTGGTAGGGCAGCCAGGGGGGGGGGGGTCAGTGCGTCTCTGTTTCCCATTGTCACCTTCGGGGTTTTGTTTTTTCATTTTCGCTCTTGGGAAACGCAAAGAACAGTAACTTTATAGAGAAATTGCAGGGAAGCGCAAAGAATAGTAACTTTATAGAGAAATTGCAGGGAAACGCAAAGAACAGTAACTTTATAGAGAAATTGCAGGGAAACGCAAAGAACAGTAACTTTATAGAGAAATTGCAGGGAAACGCAAAGAACAGTAACTTTATAAAGAAATCGCAGGGAAACGCAAAGAACAGTAACTTTATAGAGAAATTGCAGGGAAACGCAAAGAACAGTAACTTTATAGAGAAATCGCAGGGAAACGCAAAGAACAGTAACTTTATAGAGAAATTGCAGGGAAACGCAAAGAACAGTAACTTTATAGAGAAATCGCAGGGAAACGCAAAGAACAGTAAGGCCGTGTACACACATAAGCGGAGATTCCATGCGGAAACCCGTGCGCAAATCCATAAATAAGTGAAACAAAGAAGGGAAAAGATTTGCGCACTTGTCCGAATTTCCCCTTGTGGCCGTGTACACACATAAGCGGATATTCCATGCGGAAACCCGTGCGCAATCCATAAATAAATGAAACAAAGAAGGGAAAAGATTTGCGCACGTGTCCGAATTTACCCTATATTTTGCGTAAACTGTTATCCTTCTTTCTTCCACTTATTTAGGGTTTTCCGTACAGAACTTATTACGCGTCTAATGTGAACCCGGCCTAACTCTAGAGAAATTGCAGGGAAACGCAAAGGACCATAAATCTGGAGATCGCGCCCCATACCATAGAATGCAAACGGTAAGAACAAGCAAAAATACCAGCAGTGCATTTTGATCAATCAGAGATGCCCTCGTGCCAATAAGACAAGGGACATTATTTTACAAGCGAAAAACAAAAATTCAAGTTCTTTGTTTGTTTGGGGGGTTGATATAGATTTCATTATATTTCTTTTGAGGACTATTCACATGTGAAATTCGGTCATTCTGTTGCATGACATCAGGCAACAACGAAAAGGTCTATGTTTATTTTCGGGGCTAACGACTTGTATTGTTTCTGTTGATTATTCTTTGCACGAATCGAGAGTGCATTGCTCTCTTAAGCTTAATAAAATCAAAGCATTGTTGTTCGTTTTCACAGTTATAGCCTACTTGTTAATTATTGTGGTGGTACCGTAGCCGATGAGGTTATGCCGAGGCGTGGCTACTGCTACATTCTGTATTATTAAAAAATCGGGACTTTACTGGTGTTGCACTGCCTCCGGGCATTGCCTCCAGTATTGTTCCCACCATCTTTGTATCTACAAATGTCCCATATGTGTCTGTTCCAGACCGAGAGGACGTAAAACACCATTTGCATTGTTAAAAATTCGGGACTTTCCTCATGTTGCACTGCCTCTGGGCATTGCCTCCAGGATCGTTCCCACCATCTTTATATCTACTAATGTCCCATATGTGTCTGTTCCAGACCGGAGGACGTTAAGCAGAATTTCATTCATTCTTTCATTCGTTTTCACAATATCTACATTAACCCTTTCACCGCCAGCCATATTTCAGCCAAACAATTCCATTAAAATTACCTGGGTTGAGAACTAAATCCATCTGTAGTATTGGGGATTCTTCTGTGACATATCTAAAATAAGATCTATCCTTAGTTCCCAAAACTAAGACAATGCGGTCTTTGGATAATAGACCCCGATTTGATACCTTTTAGTAACATAGGTGTTAAATCACTGTGGTGCTAAAATGCGACTTTGGCGGTGAAAGGGTTAATAGTAATGTCCCATATGGCCTTAGGCCGAGAGGACGTAAAACTTTGACTTCGCGCGTTCGTTTTTAGTTGTCATAGAATCAAAGGCAAGAAACGATTCGACACCAGTGCATGTCCGTTCGTTTATTTTTCACAATAGGCCCTATTATAGCTTTGCACTTGCTTACCTGCTATAGAACAATCACTCAGGACACTCAAAGCAAAACACGGAGTTAAAAGGTATGAAAACAAACTGATGCAGACATAAAAACGAAGAGTAGGGATTTTTAAAGAATAATAAGAAAAATCGTATTGTTTTGCATTGGTTTGCTCCCTTTTTACAACAATAATACGGGACAACTCTTCTTCTTCTTCTTCTGCGTTCCCAGGCCATATGGCCATAATGGATAAGGTACGTATGTGTCCGGTTTTCAGTTTTCTGGTCTCCCCGCTGCGTACAGCCGACACATACCGATTTCGGAGGAGCTCAAAGGAGAAACCTTTGGAAGATTTTTTTTTAAAAAGACAGGAGAATGGGCCAATAAGTCAGAAAGATAGTAGATGATAGAAAGTAAAGGGAAAAGGCAGAGTCAAAGAGAGTGGCAGATTAGGGGGAATTACAAGCACAGAACTTCCAGAAGGTGGGGGAACTATTTTTACGAAAGACCCCCCGGTATCCCCAAGGGGAGACGGGACAACTCAAAGCAATAGCAGCCGCTAAATGAAATAGGCCTAAACCCCAAAGCAAAAATAAAATAAAATGAAGGGTTGGGGGTTAAAAGAAGAAGAAGAAAAAGACGGGGGAGGAAGAAGAGGAGGAGAAGGGGGAGGAGAAAAACTTGTTTATGAACAAAGGAAACGACAATAGCAATAATAACAAGGGCGTCGCCGAGCGGCAGACATGTCCGTCACCAACAATGCCACGCACTTGCGACACCCCGTAGCAGTCACACCCTGACACGAAATTGGAAGAGATGTCTTCTAGTTCACGAGATACAGCTTGAAGAAGAAACATATAGCGCAAAGAAGGAAATTTCAGTTTTCAAGGTCACACTTCAAGGTCAAGATCAGCATGGTGATCATTTATGCTCGGATGTGTTCTTCTCTAGGGTATACAGTGCCACACACAGTCTGAAGAGCTTCTGTCAAGTACAAATGTGGAAAATATGGGGTAAAACCCAATTTGTAGACCCTACCACTTTCAAGGCTTACCTATCTCCCGGACCGTGACGTTGACCTTGATCGGTATGCCACTATCAGAACGGGCATAAGCCAAAGTACCTACATGCCAAATTTGAAGACTCTAATACTAACGGTGTGGGAGTTATGGCCCCTGAAAGATTTTCGGTTTTCTAGGTCGTACGCCAAGGTCAAGGTGATAACGGCAAAACATTTTGCGCGGATGCCTTCCTCTCATGGTGACACACCAGCACACAAAATTTGACGTGATTCGGTCAACCCGTTCGAAAGATATCATTGGGACAGACAGAAGGAGAAAAAATGACCCTCCGATTTTCAGGATCCAGCGATCTTTTTGACCTTGACCTTGACCTTGATCGGTATGCCATCATCAGAACGGGCATAAGCCAAACCACCTTCATACCAAGTTTCAACATCCTATGTCGATCGGTGCCCGAGATATGGCTAAAAATAGTTCAAGGTCGTACGTGAAGGTCAAGGTCACGACGGCAAAATGGTTTGCGCGGATCTCTTCCTATTAAGGTGGCACACCTTCACACAAAATTTGACGCGATTCGGTCAAGCGGTTCGGGATATATCCTTGAGACAGACAGAAAAACAACAACAACAACAAAAACACACAAAAAACCATACAAACCAGCCCATCGCAATAGTCCGATCACCTTTGGTGACGGACAACAAGATGACAACGCCATGTAAACGTAGTCCCAGTTACCAGCAACACACACACACACACACACATATACTCCCGCTCACACACACACACACACACACACACACACACACACTTGCTCAGTCTGATGAAAGTGGGTACACACCCTTAATCGGTGGGGTGCACACCCTTAATATGGAGACATGTCTGCCACTCGGCGACATTTATACCCTACGTGGCATAATTTGTGCTGCAATATCTTCTAATCTTTGTAACCCCCCCCCCCCCCCCCCCCCCCTCCCCCCCTTACAAAATTTGAAGTGATTCCATGCAGTATTTCACGAGATATAAGAGGGTGAAGAAAAAACGGAAACATGTCTGCCGCTCAGCGATATTTTATTCCAGAGACATAATTTATGTACCAATGGAGGGGGGGGGGGGGGGGGGGGGGGGGGCAAGCACAAGAACAAAATGAAAGAATGAACTGAAGGAAGAATGGAAAGAAGAAGAAAGGAGGAGGAGAGTGTGGTGTGAATGATTAAAAAACACCTTTTGTGTTGTGTTGTATTAAAGCAAAGACCTTTCATGGAAGGTCTTTGATTAAAGTATTGTACATCTACATTGTAGTACATCTTCGTGCAAAATTTGAAGGGATTCGATCTTGCTTCTATTTCACGAGATATAGCTCAGACAAGAAATATACAGCGCAAAGAAGAACATTTCGGATTTTAAGGTCAAACTTCAATGTCAAGGTCAGCACGTCAAGACTTTATGCTCAGGTGTCTTCTACCCTAGGTGATACACCACCACACAAAATCTGAAGTGCTTTTGTCTAGAAAAATGTGGAAAATATGACTAAAACACAAATTCTTAGACCCCAACCACTTTGAAGTTCTACCAATGTCCTTGACCTTGAGTTTGATCAGTACCCCATAATCGGAATTGCCACAAGCCCATGCACCTACATGCCAAGTTTGAAGATTGTAAGTCCAACGGTGTAGAAGATATGGCCCCTTAAAAAGTTAGATTTTCAAGGTCATACATCAAGGTCAAGGTCACGATAGCGATAATGTTTGCACGTGCAGCATCTAGGCACCCTAAGGAACAATTCTGCCAAGTTTCGTTAAGATTGGTTCAGTGGTTTAGGCGCTATGAAATGGAACATATTTTGGTCACACACAGACGCTCACACACTCATACAGACAGACAGACAGCAGAGAAACGCACAGCCCTCGTCCCCATCGTAATGTAGTCCCGTTCTTATAGAACTAGGGACTCATTTCACAAGGGCTAACATTACGTTGCGCTCGCTGAAATCGGCAAAACGGCCTAAGAAACACCCTTCGTTTGCCGATAGTTCGCGTGACGTTTTGTTCTAGCCAAACACCGAGCAAGCGGCGAACTATCCGGAACTAGTAGGGGGTGACTACATTTCTTGTTGTTGATTGGTCCATTCCATTTTGGTTAAAATAATACTTCTTTTTTGTTTACCAATAAAGACAAGAGCTTGTAATATTCTTCCGCAAACGTTTTCTAAAGCGTTTCTTAGACCCCTTTTGGCGTAACAGTTATGCGCACGGCGACTGTCGTCTAGAGAAACTCAACCGTGGACTACAAAAACAACCACAGCAGATAATTACTTAATGTAGTGTCCATGATATGAATTAATATAATTTGTGTCTGTTGTGAAAAGATGATGGAACTGATGAAAGAATTGTAAATAGCATAAGCAGGAAATGACCCGGTGGCTTTCAATACACAAACGTTTTATTTTATTTAGGTCTATTTATTTATTCTTTTTAATCGAAAAGTCAATTTGATAAAACACCAGGAATGGATTCGTGCAAAGAAGTCGATCTTTTTACATCTTTTATTAGTATATTACTATTGGATTCTCTCTCTCTCTCTCTCTCTCTCTCTCTCTCTCTCTCTCTCTCTCTCTCGTCTCTCTCTCTCTCTCTCCTCTCTCTCTCTCTCCTCATCTCTCTCCTCCCTCTCTCTCTCTCTCTCTCTCTCTCTCTCTCTCTCTCTCTCTCTCTCTGTTGTTTTGAATTAATGCCTTGGTGCTTATGTTACTTCACTTTTCTTTGCATTACTTATTTGTTGATCTATTACATTTTCTTGTTTGGCCACAGGGCCGAGTGTAAAAAAAGCACCGATGCTTATCTCATCAATTGTATAAATAAAAATTCGTTTCGTCTCTCTCTCTCTCTCTCTCTCTCTCTCTCTCTCTCTCTCTCTCTCTCTCTCTCTCTCTCTCTCTCTCTCTCTCTCTCTGTCTCTCTCTCTCTCTCTCTCTCTCTCTCTCTCTCTCTCTCTTTCTCGTCTCTCTCTCTCTCTCTCCTCTCTCTCTCTCTCTCTCTCTCTCTCTCTCTCTCTCTCTCTCTCTCTCTCTCTATCAAACTGACACCACCACCCCTTTGTTAATTTGTCTTTTTGTTCTTTCTGAAGGGCCAGCCACACGTCCACTAAAATCGTACGACTGTACGATACGATTCGATCACGTGGTCTCCAAGAACAAATGTGATTCGCGCTTCGAGATCATGCAATCGAATCGTATCATACGATTTTAGCGGGCGTGTGGCTGGCCCTTAAAAGCTTTAGGATACCCAGGAAACTTTTCCATAGGGACTGTAGCCGTGGCTTTTTCAGTCATTATTCAGGGGACAAACAACTAAAAAAACACCCAACAAAACCGAAGCATTTCGTGACAGCGTGTTTACACTATTGAATGTCAGCCAGTGCATGAACTGAAGGATAATAATTAAAATCATCACGAAATCGTCGGAAATGGAATGAATGGAGCTAGGTTTCTATTTTATGATAGGCCTACGGATCGATAGAGGGACTGACGTTATAGAAATTGAACACTGCTAGGTGATTGGTATCGTAATCTACTTTGGTGGAGGGGAGTTAATTAGAAAGAGAGTATTCACCCTTTGTTCAATTTCGTTATCTCCTCTCCTGGCCTCACTGTTTCATTCACTGATGGTATAATTATGTCTATCGTCAAAACAAAAATATATATGGAAAGAAACTCTGACAACTAGATTACTAGCATTAACCCTTTCACCGCCAGCCATTTTCAGCCCCAAAAAAGACTATTAAGCTGAATTGGGTAGAGAAAAAACCATGTTTGCAATATTATTAATTCCTCTGTGACATGCATAACATTAGGCCTATCCTTACCTCCTAAAATCAAGAGAATAGGGTCTTTGGATAACAGGCCCTGGTTTGATGCCTTTTAGTGACATGGGTGTTAAACCATTGTGGTGCAAAAAATGCGACATTGGCGGTGAAAGCATTAAAAACGACCCCTTTTTTTCTTCTTCTAGGGTGACTGGACTTCTGGTGTTATCGTCATCATTCACCAGTAGCATCAAATCTGGACGAACAGCTCAGGCAGAACTGAATAATCGGAAATGCACTCGGGATAATGACTCTAGAAAATAAATCATTCCGATATTGTTCACACACATGTACACCCATGCACACGCACGTACGCACACGCAAGCAATCGCGCGCGCACACACACATACTGTACACATGCACGCATGCACACACATACACAAACACAAGCACGCACACGCACAGAGAGAGAGAGAGAGAGAGAGAGAGAGAGAGAGAGAGAGAGAGAGAGAGAGAGAGAGGACACCGAGAGAGAGGGACAGAGAGAGAGAGACAGACCGTCAGAGAGAGAGAGAGACAGAGACAGAGAGAGACAGAGAGAGACAGAGAGAGAGAGAGAGACAGAGAGAGAGACAGAGAGAGAGAGGGGACGTTTCTTCAAGAAACTTCAGTTTAAACTTTTATTTTCCTAAATTCATAGACACAGAACTCATTGACGCAGAAGGCAAGCAAGCCGTAACTTTTGATCCAGCTGGTAGAATGAGATACATTTGGAGAAAGATGGCGTTATGTATGGAAAGCCAAATACCTCAAGCCCGTTTAAAAATGCGGCCAGAATTTCGCTCGCAAAAGTAAAAATGCGCGCGGATTTGTTAAAAACGTGTGCGCGTTTTCACATTTTCCTGGCCAATTACCTGCGCGCACTTCTGCTTGATTTATTTAAAAAGTTGAATCAGAAAGTAAACGGAGTAAGTGTTCTTGGTTACCTCAAACACTTTCTCGTTCTAAGCGTGACTTGACTTTCCCGCCGACACAAGCAGGTTTCCACAATGTGTTAGCTTGCTCCTAACACCTGTTAGAAAAGCATCTTCTTCCCTTGTAGCCATGATTATTGATTATAATAATGGCGCGCCAAACAGGCCACCAGCGAAGAGCGATAACCCTGAGGGCGTCAATTAATAAACACTTTCGTTTCAGTAACTTTTCTGATCTAAGTTTTTATGTTCAAAGCAAAAGTGCGACCTCAGTTTAGAAATTGCGCGCTGACTTTTGAGCGGTGCGGCGTTTACGGATCTGCGCGGTCAGAAAATTTTCGACCAATCAGCATCAAGATGGGCGAGCAGTTTTGATAAAATGCGCGCGCATTTTTAATAAAATACGGGCGCATTTTTAATAAAATACGGGCGCATTTTAAATAAAATACGGGCGCATTTTTAATAAAATACGGGCGCATTTTTAATAAAATACGGGCGCATTTCAGAAGCGGGTTTGAGGTATTTGGCTTTCCATAGTTATGGCACCCCCTCCCTCCCCACCCCCTTCATATTCTCGGCTTTCAGTCTCAAAGCATAGTTTTTTCCGTTTCATTAAAATGCCCCCCATAAGCATGCATGCGTATCTGTCGTTTAGGAGTAGGCCCTATGACTGCTACATAGCAGAGGGAGCAGCTGCTATTCCGGCGGGCTGGGATAAAATGTGTTTGTAGTGGAGAAGCCTTGCCCAGGGTACACCCCCACTCTCTCGGCCACTAAGGATTTGAGGACATCTGGCTGGCATCTAGGGAAGTTCCCCCCCAAAAGGCCAACCAATCCCTTTGGCTGCAGCACTTATATATATAGAGCCATTGCACTAAGAATGCCCCCCTAGTTTTTGAGAGTCATTTTCTTCCACGAGAGACTACGCTGCATTCACCACACTGTTGAGAATGTTTTATTGTAGGCCTACAGCTCTCGTACACTACTTGCCCCTACATGCTACCCCCCCCCCCCCCACCCGTGGGGATACCGGGGGGTCTTTTGTATAAATAGTCCCCCCACCTTCTGGAAGTTCTGTGCTTGTAACTTCCTCTAATCTCTCACTCTCTTTGACTCTGCCTTTTCCCTTTTGCTTGCTGTCATCTGCTATCTTTCGGTCCATTCTCCTGCCTTTTTTTTTCACGAAACACTTTCAAAAACATTTCCTCCAGCCGAAGTCGGACTTGCTGGGCCTATTTCTTAGTTAGGCGCATAACGGCAGCATGGCGCGTCCGTCTGCGCTCATAATAGACAGGAAACTGTCTGAGCGATCGAAGAAGAAGAAGAAGAAGAAGAGCTACCACCTAGAAGAAAATCCGATTAACGTCCTCCGGCCTGGAACAGGCACATATGGGACATTAATAGACATAAAGATGGTGTGACGATCCTGGAGGTACTGCAATACCAGGAAAGTCCCGAATTTTTAATCAATAGGCCTACAAATGGCATCTTAATCCTTTAATTTCTTCTTCTTCTTCTTCTTCGATCGCTCAGACAGTTTCCTGTCAATTATGGGCGCAGATGCGTCATGCTGCCCGTTATGCGCCTAGCTAAGAAATAGTTAGGCCCAGCAAGTCCGACTTCGGCTGGAGGACATCTTTTTGAAAGTGTTTCTCGAAAAAACAGGCTGGAGAATAGATAGGTAAGGCATAAAGATAGTAGATGACAATAAGCAAAGGGAAAAGGCAGAGCCAAAGAGAGTAACAGATTTATCGAGGAAGTTACAAGCACAGAACTTCCAGAAGGTGGGGGAATTATTTATACATCCCCCCCCCCCCCCCCGGTTTCCCCACGGGGGGAATCCTTTTATTTCAACACAGTAATGTTTTTGGAGGGGGTGGATAATTAACCCTTTCACCGCCAAAGTCGTATTTTAGCACCACACCTGTGTCACTAAAAGTATTGGAGTCTATTATCCAAAGACCCTATTGTCTTAGTTTTGGGAAGTAAGGGTAGACCTTATTTTATGTCACAGAACAATCCCCAATACTGCAGATGGAATTTGTTCTCTACCCAGGTAAATGTAATGGCAATTTGTGGCTGAAAAATGGCTGGCGGTGAAAGGGTTAAACTGTACTTTTGCCTAAATCCGGAAACGAAATTCTGCTTAACTCATTCAAGTCGTTCCACCCATATATGGCCGGAATTAATATAAAGCTGTCAATTTGATGAATTTGTTTGAAGGGAAGTAAATATGTGTGCACACTTCTAAACTCGCTTCGCTCCCTTAGACCACACTTTTCCCTCTTACTTTGTGTAGTGGTTTGAAGTGGGGAAGCTAATTGCTGTAGGGAGTTTTTCTATATACATTCTATAGATACAAAAGTCTGATCTTCCACTTCCCTATGTCTAAACCTGAAGTAAAAACATGCAATCTTCCTTCATCTCTCTTTTTGTTTATGTCTGTTTTGTTTGTGTGTATGGCTGGAGTGATTTGTGAGTTGTTTTAATAATTCAAAATCATTGCGTCCTCAGACACATATGGGACATTAGTAGATATGAAGATGGTGCGAACGATCCTCAGTGGAGGCAATGCCCGGAGGCAGTGCAACACCAGGAAAGGAAAGTCCCGACCCCCCCCCCCCCCCCCGCTTAAACCCGATGCGACAGGCCCGATTTCAGACTTTTGACTCCGAGAGCACCTGCCACGTCGGTGCAGACGATGACCAAGGCAACGCTGACCAGAACAGTTCCACCGACACATCCCATGACAGTGGCCGACAGACGATCATCCGGGGAACTCAACTTCCTGCTCTTTTGGCGGGAAGACTCAAACGGTAGAGTTAGGCCATGATCTTTGAGTCGGTTCATTAACACGGCACTACTACTGCTACATTTGCAAGAACAACGGAGCCTTCTGGAGGAGGAGTTATGATCGGCTTCTTCGCTTTGTTGTAGCGTAGTGGTGGTCTCGAACGATGGAGGATTGAAACTGGTCCCCGGAACAAGACTGGTGGATGGGTCGCTTTCTGAAGTGGTCGAGAAAATGTCAGAAGAAGCTGGTGACTCGATGGTGGTTTCGTTGTTGTAGGGAATGGGCGATGTTTCGCTGTTGTTTGAACGACCGTCGCAGTATTCCAAAATGCCACTGTTTTCTCTTGACGGATCCTGGTAGGAAACAAAAATGAACACGAACAGAGTTTAGGGTAGAAGAAATAGGAAATTGTTGAGCTTACTAACGAATACAGAAAGACATTGACAATAGCAGTTAGCACGCAGAGATTAATTTCCGAAAATATCTAGGCCAATCTTGTTCTTTGTCTAAAATTATAGGCTCTCCTTAATTTTATTATACCCAGAATCTCTCCATCTCTCTCTCTCTCTCTCTCTCTCTCTCTCTCTCTCTCTCTCTCTCTCTCTCTCTCTCTCTCTCTCTCTCTCTCTCTCTCTCTCCCTCTCTCTCTGTGTTTGTCTGTATCTCTGTCTGTTTCTCTGTCTGTCTCTCTCTGTCTCTCTCTCTCTCTCTCTCTCTCTCTCTCTCTCTCTCTCTCTCTCTCTCTCTCTCTCCCCCTCTCTCTCTCTCTCCCTCTGTGTTTGTCTGTCACTCTGTCTGTTTCTCTGTCTCTCTCTCTCTCTCTCTCTCTCTCTCTCTCTCTCTCTCTCTCTCTCTCTCCGTCTCTCTCTCTCTCTCTTCTTTCTCTCTCTCTCTCTCTCGTTACAATTTACAGCAAGTCATGTTTTTCTTTTTATAATTCCTGTGTTTTTTTCTATAAAAATGGGAGGACCTTGTAATTTGGAAGATTGTTGGGTCGTTTACGTCCAATCCACGATACTACCATGTCATGGACACAAAGAAACTTTAAAACCTCATTACCATTGCTTCTTTGATAAAAGCTTGAGGCAATGAACCATTATGATCTGAGATAAAACTCACCTGAATTGTGAACGTTGTTAGGGGCATGGCCCACCCTCTTTTCCAGTTATCGGTTCTTGTGCCTTGCACGTACCCGCCAAAAGGTTTGCAGCTCTGGCAGCTCGAGGCACAAGCCAGCTCCAGGTGCGAAAAAGTTTTGTTAACGGGGATTCGTAGGCCTACTGCCCTCAGCAAAGGAGAGCCCACCACATGGGTAGATTCGTTGGGTTGAAGCGAAACGTCACCATACACGATACACCCTGCCAGGATGTCTGAGAAATCAGCTGCGATTAAAATGGTGTCATCTGTAGAAGGGAATGGTTGAACCACTTGGTAAGCCGTGCCCCACTGCGACACAGGCGGCAACACGGTCATTCTAAGGTCAGTGGATTCCTGAAGGCTACGAGAAATCAGCAGGGTCACCAGTACGGGATGCGTAGCGTTTAAGATCGTGGACCCGCTTTCCTCCGGCAGTGGCAAGGTCCACGAGTCGCCTTCACGCGTTGCGGCATAGCATTCGTTCGTCGATGCTACGTAGAATACGGTGTCTTTGTACGGAGCCACGACTTTTAAGACGTAGGAAGCGTCCGTACTTTTGACGACCGCATAGCTCGTGCCGAGAGTGTCGAGCGACGGGAGGTACTCCGCGACAGCATCCATCGTTAGGGAAGCGAACTCCCCGGTCGTTGTGTACTCCCCTCCGGACGACACAGCCACAGGGCGAGTGGAGATGACCCTACTGCCCGACATGTCACACTCGTGGCAGAGAATCTGCATCACCTGCAACCCGCCCAGGTCTTCTTCGATGGAATCACCGTCCAGGAACGCGTCACCGTTGTAGACCAGCCCGCTGTCTTCCGGGACTAGCCTCAGCCGGACCATGACGCGAGTCTCTTCCCGAGCAACGATGCCCACGAAGCAGTGATGCCTCAGGCAGTGGGTCACCACCACGTACTCAGTGCCCAGGGAAGAGATGGGACGCACGGCGAAGGCTGTGTTAGCAGGAACGGACTGTCCCGCTGTCCTAACCGCCCCGTAAACCACCAAGGATCTGGCGTCGCAGTGGGATGCCGTTACCAATAACCCAGTCGTACCGTTGCCCTGCTTCATGGACCCTCGTGGAACAAACTCCGCCTGATCGATCTCAAGGTCCGCGCTGGTTTCTCCAGGCTGCAGAGTGAAACTCCAAGGTCCAGGTTCCAGTCTGACGTCTGCTGGAAACTCTCGGCTGGGGTTGGTCATGATGAGACGCAGCAGAAGTCTGTCCGAGGGGGATACACCGGGGGCCAGGAAAGTGAGCAGGTACTGCGTGACGTGGCCCTCAAGGCACGTGCTGTTGGTGGCTGTTGTCGAGGAGAAGAAGAAGAGGTTTTCAATTAAATGGGAATCAGTTGTATGGTTTGCATGATTTTTTTTCCTTTTTCTTGACAAGACTTTTCCCCAAACAACAGTAGGCCTATATATTCATTAAATGTGTATATAATCTTGACTTAGAAGGGATAGCAGCATGGCAAAAATAATAATTGTATAAAGTGTACGTCGCTCACATGTTTTGTGGTGTTTACGTCAATAGACACACGACTGTCACACAGCACTCACTGCGACAGACAGATTCATAGACACACTTAATGTGAATTTAGATCTGAATGAATATTATAAACATATTGAAAAATTAATCAAAGATAATTTTGACAGCATGTTAATGACTTCAGACAGTCAATATTCACGCTATTGTATAAAAGGCTCCAAGTACAATGAATTCTAACTTAATTTTAAAACAGCTCAAGGATACAAGTTCAAGACAAATTGTTTCTTTGATGTTTAAGCTTCGTTTAAATGCCTTTAAAACAAAATTTTGTAAAGACGTTAAGACACAGTGTATATGTGGAAATCAAATATCTATAAATCATTTGCTCCTATTTTGTCCTAGAATCAAAGAACAAATCAACAAAACTAGGTGAATTGCTGAACCATCAAACGCCATTAACCATTGAAAAAATCTTAAACAACTTTAATCTCCTTCAAAGTTTTTCAGAAATCCTGCATATAAGTCCTGTTGGTATTTTTCTTTGAGTTACTTATTAATTGTTGGTTTAAATTGTGTTATTATCTTTTTGTTGTTAGCCATTTAGAAATTTAAGACACACTTGTTTAATTCTTCATGTTACATAAGTCAGTTTGAAATGTTACTGTATGTTAATGCCCCCCCCCCCACTCCCACCCCTCACCCCCCCCCCCCCCCCCCCCCCATCTTATATATCTGCTAATGTAATTTTTACATGCACTCAGTTAGATTTGTATGAATAGATGTGTAGGGAAAAAACACATAAATAACACTACCATTCACGCACTCACACACACTCTCACCTCAATAGCTATCTGCTGTAGGCTTAATTAATTTCACACACATACTCTTTTGTTTGTTTGTTGGTCTAATATCACTTGCGGGTGAACAGACGTAAAACTAAAGAACGAACACACACACACACACACACACACATACACACACACACACACACACACACACACACACACACACACACACACACACACACACACACACACACACACACACACACACACACACACACACACACACACACACACACACACACACACACACACACTCACACACAGAGTCACACACAGTCACACACACACACACACACACACACACACACACACACACACACACACACACACACACACACACACACACACACACAAACACACAAACACACACACACACGCGCACTCCTCGACAGATAAAATATTAAGGAATCAGGCCTTTCCTAATGCTCCAATAAATGCAAGTACAATTCAGGTTTTTCTTTGTTTGTTTGTTTGTTTTGTATGTGTTTTAGTTAAGCCTATAACTTACACAAACACCGTATTTAAACCATACAGACTGAAAAAGGATAACTGACAGAAAGACAGGATGCAAACTCAAACGCAAAAATACAGCCTCCCTAATATTCTGTTTAAAAACCCTTTCACCGCCAATGTCGCTTTTTAGCACCACAATAGTTTAACCCTTTCACCGCCAAAGTCGCATTTTAGCACCACAGTGATTTAACACCTATGTTACTAAAACGCATCAGATTGGGGTCTCTTATCCAAAGACCCTATTGTCTCAGTTTGTGGAAGTAAGGATAGAACTTATTTTATATATGTCACATAAGAATCCTAAATACTGCAGACAGATTTTTTTCTCTACCTAAGTAAATTTAATGGAAATGTTTGGCTGAAAATGTCTGGCGGTGAAAGGGTTAACACTCATGTCACTAAAAAGCATCAAATCAGGGCTTATCTGAAGACCCTATTTTTTTATAAGTTGGGAAGGTAAAGATAGGCCTAATGTTATGCATGTCACAGAGGAATTCGCAATATTGCAGAATTTTTTCTCTACCCAGGTAAGTTTAATGGTATTTTTTGGGCTGAAAAATGATGGCTGGCGGTGAAAGGGATTATTTAAGGGAAAAAAAAACGGTGCAGAAACTGACCTGCTCCAATTTTGGCAATCATCAGGAGTAAAACCACAGAGTGAAAGATGTGGCGTGTCCTCTCCATAGGTCCTGAGTCTTCGATGTACGTTGACCTACAAAGTCAAGTCAAGTCAAGTCAAGTATACCTTATTTTAAAAAAAAAAGTATTCCTTATTGCATCAAAATAGAGAAGTTCACATCAGGTGCATCAACATAGCGGTTATACTACAGTATTGGAGAAAACCCCAACATTAGTTTAAAACGCACTTATAAAGACCCACCAGGTAACGTGTCAAAATCACGGGTTTCACGTGTTTTCCCTCTTATTGCTGGTAAGAAATCTTGTTTTGACCAGGTTTGACTCCCATACAAATGTCCCCCCAATTGAAAACGAAACATCATTTTAAAGAGCAGCCTCAATTTGAAGTTGGGGACATTGGTATGTGGGTCACAGCTATCCAGAACACCCCCCCCCCCCCCAAGGGACTTAATCGTGGTGCGTCAGTGCGTCTTTAATTATTATGGCAAGCATATAATAAAGGCATTATTCAGATACATGGCTTTAATTAAGAAATGGATTTGGTCAATCATGTAACTATGTAGCCCATCTGTATAGTAACATGGGCAACAAGGGGAACAATTGAGCAATGTAAATAGTAAGTGCACATTTATCTGGGTTAAATCATGTAACTATGTAGCCATCTGTATAGTAACATGGGCAACAAGGGGAACAATTGAGCAATGTAAATAGTAAGTGCACATTTATCTGGGTTAAATCATGTAACTATGTAGCCCATCTGTATAGTAACATGGGCAACAAGGGGAACAATTGAGCAATGTAAATAGTAAGTGCACATTTATCTGGGTTAAATCATGTAACTATGTAGCCATCTGTATAGTAACATGGGCAACAAGGGGAACAATTGAGCAATGTAAATAGTAAGTGCACATTTATCTGGGTTAAATCATGTAACTATGTAGCCCATCTGTATAGTAACATGGGCAACAAGGGGAACAATTGAGCAATGTAAATAGTAAGTGCACATTTATCTGGGTTAAATCATGTAACTATGTAGCCATCTGTATAGTAACATGGGCAACAAGGGGAACAATTGAGCAATGTAAATAGTAAGTGCACATTTATCTGGGTTAAATCATGTAACTATGTAGCCCATCTGTATAGTAACATGGGCAACAAGGGAAACAATTGAGCAATGTAAATAGTAAGTGCACATTTATCTGGGTTAAATCATGTAACTATGTAGCCCATCTGTATAGTAACATGGGCAACAAGGGAAACAATTGAGCAATGTAAATAGTAAGTGCACATTTATCTGGGTTAAATCATGTAACTATGTAGCCCATCTGTATAGTAACATGGGCAACAAGGGAAACAATTGAGCAATGTAAATAGTAAGTGCACATTTATCTGGGTTAAATCATGTAACTATGTAGCCATCTGTATAGTAACATGGGCAACAAGGGGAACAATTGAGCAATGTAAATAGTAAGTGCACATTTATCTGGGTTAAATCATGTAACTATGTAGCCATCTGTATAGTAACATGGGCAACAAGGGAAACAATTGAGCAATGTAAATAGTAAGTGCACATTTATCTGGGTTAAATCATGTAACTATGTAGCCCATCTGTATAGTAACATGGGCAACAAGGGAAACAATTGAGCAATGTAAATAGTAAGTGCACATTTATCTGGGTTAAATCATGTAACTATGTAGCCCATCTGTATAGTAACATGGACAACAAGGGAAACAATTGAGCAATGTAAATAGTAAGTGCATATAATGTAATTGTTTTGAGTATTTAAAAAAATAGTCGGGACTTTTATGGTGTTGCACTGCCTCCAGGCATCGCCTCCAGAATAGTTCTGCCATCTTTACATCTATTAATGTCCCTTATGTGTCTGTTCCAGACCGGAGGACGTTAAACAGATTTTCATCACATTGATAAAAGATTGTTTGGGTCAAGAGGACGTAAAAAACAAAACAAAACTGTATCTGTATTGTCAAAATGTCGCGACTTAACTGGTGTTGCACTGCCTCCGGGTATTGCCTCCATGATCGTTCCCACAATCTTTATATCTACAAATGTCCCACATGTGTCTGTTCCAGACCGGAAGACGATTAGCAGAATTTCAGATTCCCCCCCACCCCAGACATTGCTTAACTAGTAGCTCAGAGAATGTCAGGTTATATATGTGAGAATTACCTCTTAACTTTAGTATTAGATTATTCGTATTTTACTTTTCTATCCAACAGAGCATCACTAATCTCGCATATATACTCTGGCATTACCTGAGGAGCTACTTAAAGTTCTAGGACCAAAAACAACACATCAAAAGGTGAAATTTCAAAAATTACAATATTTACATATAATCATATAATTAAAAACAATACATCAAAATGTCACATTACCATATTTGCAATGTTTACATAAGATCACATAGTTATTCACAAAGTCCCAACAGTGTTTACTTTGTAACATAAATCGTATATACAAGCAATGATCTTACCAGCCCCCCAAGTCTCTCTTTTTATAATAATTTAACAAATCATATTTTAAAGAAAACGCAGTGTTTTTTCTCCAAAATATGCTTTTTCTCCTCCGCCCCCTCCCCTTTTCTTTTTCTTCTATGTCCTCATGCTGTTACAAATGTCCCATATCTGCATGTTCCAGGTCGAGAGGACGTAAAACCCTAGTCTATTATATAATATATTTTCTGTCTCTCAAAACTGCACATAGCACGCTTACAATATCTTCAACTTTCTCAGCCCTG
>CM065691.1:48776713-48794213 GCA_017654935.2 Phymorhynchus buccinoides
GAACAGGCCCCACTTCCAGCAACAAGCGGGGGAGGGTAAGGGGGGAGGGGAGGAGAGGGGGGGGGGGGGGGGGATCTAATTTTAGTGGTCAGTTGGGGCAGGCTCAAATGGAGATCTGATCAGCGCTGATGTAAATGCGCTGATAAAGCCTGCTTTGCATGAATGAAAAATGGTGTTTTTTACGTCCTCTCGGTCATAGACACATATGGGACATTTGTAAATACAAAGATGGTGGGAACAATACTGGCTGCAATGCCCAGAGGCAGTGCAACACCAGTAAAGTCCCGAGTTTTTATCAATATAGATAGGTGTAGCGGTAACCACGCCTCGGATAAACCTCATCGGCTATGGTACCGCCACAATAGCCTGCTTTGCATCGAGCTCAGCAAAGCAAATGTAGGCAACTGAGAGGTAGTTAATATAGACGGTGACTTGCGACATCCTGTTTTCAGAGTTATTTCCCATGGGGTCTATTGTTTTCAGAGTTATTCTCCTTAGGTCATCAAAGACTGCACTTTTGCTTTTCAACATTTTGACCTCCATATAACGATGGAATGTAAGTTTTTGTTTTAGCATTGTTGACATGACATTTTTTAATTTTTTAAATCAAAAGCAATCTTCAATATCTGACTAACCTCCTAAAAAGAAGAAAGAAAGGGAAGGGAAAGGAATCTCAGAGTCAAACTGACAAACAATCAATGTTTCATTGTTTGAAACATCCTTCTTCTTCTCCCGTAACCCGTTGAGTATCCACAATCATATATTATATACTCATCGATCACTTGTGGCGGTGCCATAGCCGATGAGGTTTAACCGAGGCGTGGTTACCGCTACACCTATCTGTATTGCTAAAAAATCGGGACTTTACTAGAGTTGCACTGCCTCCGGGCATTGCCTCCAGTATTGTTCCCACCATCTTTGTATTTACAAATGTCCCATATGATATGTGTCTGTTCCAGACCGAGAGGACATAAAGCACCATTTTCATTCATATCCACAATCATCAGTTTGATTTTATGACACTATATATGCGGTCGAGGTCCGAAGTCAGGCATCAAAAAGAGACAAAATAAAACAAAAACCGGTAAAGGTCAAGATGTGCCACCCCCCCTACCTATCTCGGTTAATTGTATTTTTCCGTTATTGCCTTTCTTACCATACATAAAGCTGTATTTTAGGAACATTTTTAGCTAATAACCTTTTTGGAATACTAACCCTAACCCTAACCCTAGCCCTAACCCTAACCCTACCCCCCACCGTATAAGACGGAAAAACGCAACGAACCACAACTGTGACAAATCGCGGTGTACTGCAGTACATAGTGGGGGGTAGGGTTAGGTTTAGGGGTAGGGTTAGGGTTAGAGTTAGTATTCCAAAAAGGTAATTAGCTAAAAATGTTCCTAAAATACAGCTTTATTTATGGTAAGAAAGGCAAAAACGGAAAAATACAATTAACCGAGAAATGCATGGGGGGTGGCACATCTTTACCTTTGCCCAAAAACCTACTCTACGAAGATGACCCAGCCAGTCGGGTCTCGCTGATCAAGCCCCCGACGTGATGCTGAGTCGGCAGGAACACCTAAACTTGGGGGGGGGGGGGGGGGGGGGGGGGGGTGATTGCATCTTGATGGAGGACTAGAACGAGCTGGCTAAAGAGGTAGACACAGCCTCCTCAGGTAACGAGTTCCATTCCTTGATGGTGCGTGGGAAGAAAGAACTTCTCCTGTATTCAGTCCGGCACTGGATGGTGGGGATAGTTGCCGGCTGTGTCCTCTTCTTAGGCGAGTTGGAGCTGACTTCAGTCTGGTGTTGTTGACTTTGACAATGCCCTTTAAGATCTTATAAAGCATTGTAAGCCTTGTAGATTTTCTGTAGTGCAAACGGTGTATCCAAAAATTATTTAAGTTATCCATGACTGTTTTGGGATCTACTCCTATAATATCTTATCAGTTCACTTTCTACAATATCTTTTCTGAACTTATTTTCTTTCTTTTTCGTATTACCCCCTAAGGTGCAGCAGAATCTTCAACGTGATGAAGTTGGCTGCCTAAGGCGAAGAAGAAGAAGAAGAAGAAGAAGAACACAGAGCTTGCCTTAAACTTCTGTTTTAACAGAACAACAAAATCAAACGCATTATAATTTATATATGTCTTGTGCGTCCCCATCTCGAGTATTTTTCTACAATATGGAATCCCCACACCAAAGAAATGACTAAGAAAGTTGAAGCTGTGCAGCGAAGAGCAGCAAGATATGTAGATGGCTGCTATGACTACACCAGCAGCATCACAGCGTCACACCAACCTTCAGTGGGAATCCCTAGAAATAGTTGAATCAAGGCGTACCAAACATCAGACCATCATGATGTATAAGATCGCAAACACCCTTGTTGACATCCCGGCCGAGAAGTTACCTCCTTCCAGGAAACACCCACACAAGATCAAACCACTCCCTTAAATTCCAACAAATATCAAGGACAAACACACTCAAGCTTCCAGACTGACCGCTGTGGCATTCTCAAAATGGATTTGTTCTCAACATGTCTGCGCATGTGCGAAATCGATCATGACGTACCATCAAAATTTTATCTTTTTGTGTATTCAACACTAAATTGACCCTAAAACCTATCCCTAACCCTATCTCCCCCCTAACCCTAAACCTATCCCTAACTCTTCGCACCTGCGCAGACATGTTGAGAACAAATCCATTTTGAGAATGCCACACTGCCTTCTTCAAATTTCACCTGAGGGACATCTTCATCAACACCCCAAACGAGACAGTCACACCAGTCAACCTTCCACCTTCCCTCCTACGAAATGAGTTACAGAAAATTCTCCTTCTTTCCCCTGCACCACAGTAGATTGGAACTTCCACTGAGTCAGTAACATCAGCCTCGGTGGATGGCTTCAAGTTCTGGACTTAATCAAGCCTTCCCCCCACATCACCCCCACTGTGCCCTCTTTCTTCCCAATCCCCCAATCCTTCCAACCCTCCCTCTACGAGTATGACCACTGCCTACCCTTCCTTACCCTCCCCCCCCCCCCCCTCCGACCCCATTTGCTTGCATCCCATCCCCCCCCCCCTACCCCCTCAGTCACATGCATGCCGGTCATCCGGGCAGCTACATTTTTGCCTGCAGTTTTTTTCTGCCTGGCTGAATTCCCTCATGTGTATAACAACAGAACCGTCAAAAAGATGATGGTGGTTGTTCAGTGAAAGAAGAAGAAAGTGTCTGAATAATATTAACATGGCAGTGTTTCTGCAAAGGAAATATAGAGTATAATAAAATAAATTTAACCAGTTTAGTTTAAAAAAAAAAGATACCGCTAATTGATGGAGTGGGGCAGTGGGTGGATGTCTCGTGCCTCCTTTTGTGGAGCTGGATGACCCTGTCCCCTCCATGAGTCTCTCCCTGTTCTGTGCTAGCAACTTCTACTAATCTAATGATCACACTCTTTGGCTCCGCCTTTTCCCTTTTCTTTCTGTCATCTACTATTTTTCTGACTTACTGGCCCATTCTCCTGCTTTCCCCCCCAAAAAAAAAATCTCCCAAATTTTCTGCTTTGAGCTCCTCCGAAATCGGAATGTGTCGGCTGAATGCAGTGGAGAGACCAGTGAAAACTAAAAAAACAGACATACTGTATACTTAACTCACCCGTTATGGCCATGTGGCCTTGGATCGCTGAAGAAGAAGAAGAATTGATGGAGTGGAAGTGTCAATTGTAAATGACTTAAATGTTTGATTGCCTTTGTTCACAGATCTGTAGACTACACTACTACTACACCAGACCACCTGACTTCCAACTCCAATCTTGACCTTGAGTGCGCAACGCAAAATGCTGCCTCCCCAAGTAAGTCGCCTGCTGTCAAGCCAGGCCTACAGCGTCCTACTGCAGAGACAGCAGCACGTGCCCAGAGTTGTTCCAGCCATGCTCAGGTCCTGCCTGTTCCACCTGTCTAGAATCGGTGCCTCTGGCATCACTCACACTGAGCGTCCTCACTCACCCTGCCATTCTGTAGCAACTGTTACCACAAGTTCCTCATTATATCCCCAGCTTTGTGCCGTGAAAAAAACTGGACTATTTCGCTCCAAGCTCCCTCACTCATCCTGCCATTCAGTCGCCTTGGCGAGAGGTTTTTCAACGTCTTTCCGTCTTTGTGCCGAGAAAAAAGCGGCAAACAGTGTCGCCGGTCCTTCTCCAGGCGTCGGCAGGTGTCAGGTGTTTGATCAGGCCGAATTGTTGGTGGGACAGATGACGGTCAAGGAGGCGGAAGAACTAGCGAGGAAAGACAACCTGAAGCTTTTGGATATGGGCGTGAACGCTGACGGGCTGCGATCGTTTCGACTGATATCGGGTAAAGACCTGGCTGAGGAGCGGAAGCGACTGAAGGCGGAGAGCAAGACGAAGAAGGTGAAGGAGAAGGAGTACCGAGTGACCTCCAACATCACGGACCACGACCTTGACATCAGGCTGAGGCAGGTCAAGGACTCTCTGCAGAAGGGCGCGCCTGTCAAGATCACCATCAAGACACGCCACAAGGATCAGGTACTGTGCTCTGTTGTAATGGAAATACTACCGCTACGATAGCCGGATTTGATCTTGCCTGGATACTGTGAAACAAAGGTCTGTGGTCCAGCACCCTCTCCACACACACACACACACACACACACATATACATATACACACAGGAAACACACTTTATTTTTGTTTTTTTCCACACACACTTTGCCCCAAATTAGTTTTCTGATTGTTTTATTTTCCGCATTGCGCAACCTCTTAAGTCACTGTAATGTCTACTGAGACGGCGTGACAAGAACTTATTGAAGACTGGAAGAGGAGTACAGTAGTAGAGTTTGAGTCAGTGTGTGTGTGTGAGTGTGTGCGCATACATACATGTGTGTATATGTGTCGAGGAATCCTTGCAGAAGGGCGCGCCTGTCAAGATCACCATCAAGACTTGCCACAAGGATCAGGTAACTGTACTCTGTAGTAATGGAAATAGAGGAGTACAGCAGTAGAGTTGTTTTTTTTCTTCGTTCGCTCAGACAGATTCCTTTCATATGAGCGTAGATACATCATGCTGCCGTTATGCGCCTAACTAAGAAATAGTTAGGCCCAGCATGTCCGACTTCGGCTGAAGAAATCTGTAAGAATTTATAGAAAAAAAGGTACGAGAATGGACCAGTAAGATAGAAAAATAGCAGATGACAGTAAGCAAAGGGGAAAGGCAAAGTCAAAGAGAGTGACAGATTAGAGGAAGTTACAAGCACAGAACTTCTAGAAGGTGGGGGAACTCGTTTTGTGCGAAAGACCCTCCGGTATCCCCACGGGGGTAGTAGAGTTTGAGTCAGTGTGTGTGTGTGCGCGTACGTGCATATGTGTCAAGGAATCCTTGCAGAAGGGTGTGCTCATCAAGATCACCATCGAGACTCGCCACAAAAATCAGGTATTGGTAGCAATAGTACTAGTAGTAGACTAGCAGCAGTTGTGCTAGGACTGGCTTCGATAGCCTTTGCTTTATAACTATTATAACTATCAGGTATGGTCTATAAAAACGTCCCGTCATGGATTTTCTGCTAATGAGTTGTCCTGATAATGGATGATTATAAATATTATTAAATAAGAAGAGTTAGAAGTGATGCATAGTTTTGACTCCTCTTGACAATTGCAGGCTAACTCTTCTGGTACTTGGTACTTTATAGTCACAGAGAGGAGCACCACCCATTTTGTTTTTGCATGCGATTTTTTGTGACTGATCAGGAAGGGGGGTGGGGGTCAAATTTTGAACAAATTATGACTTTTTCGTTGCTACTGGGTTTAGCGTGTGCTAAGTGCATGGGCACATGGGACCTTGTTTATCGTGTCATCCGAGAGACTCCACGTTCAGACCGCAAGGCCTAGTGCAGAGTGAGAGAAAAAATCCCCTGTACCCAGGTTCAAACTTGGGTTTATTGTATACCAGGCGACCGCATTACCTCTGTGCCACTGCACCTCATTTAGCGCAAGCCATTGTATGAAATTTGAAATTTATATCATGATAGTGTTGTGTAGTCATTTCTTCAGAGGGGTTTGGTGTAAATCATTGTCTTTGAGGACAGATGTGGGCATCCTTCCGCCGCCGCTGTCACATTTTAACACCACACTGATTTAACACCCATGTCACTAAAAGACATGAACTTATTAATTTATCTGTTATCCGATGACCTTATGTTGTTAATTTTGGGAGATAAGAAAAGGCCTTATTTGACAGACGCCATAGGGTGATTCACAGTCTTGCAGGTGCCAACTTTTCTGTACCCAGGTAAGATGTACATTGAGGGGGATAGTACTTTTAGTAGAAAGGTTTCAGTGAAGTGTATGGCCATTAGTACTTGATATGTTTTTAAAAAAATTGAAAAACGTGCTTTTGTATGTGTGTGCATGTGTATATATTTGTGTATGTGAGTGTGTGTATGTATGCGTGCGTGCATGCCTATGCATGCATGCATACTTGTGTGTATGAGAGCATGTGCATGCGTCAAGTCAAGTCAAAATGATCTTTATTGACGATAAAGGAATAAGCTAAACAAAGCTTTTTTTCATCCTGTCGTCATAAATTAACAAGAAACACAACTGAAGCAAATAAGATAAACAACGAACACTGGAGAAAAATACATGTACCGGTATGTGTTATGAGTGTATGCTATCTGTGCACGTATACATGTGTTTGTGCTTTGGAGTATGTCACCATACAACCGCATTTACACCACATACCGTAATTTTCGGACTATAACGTCAGTATAAGGCCATTTTTTTCCCCTCTAATTTCGACCTATGCACCTAATAAACGAGGGCGCCCTATTACTTTTAGTATTACTTTTAGTGAACAAATCATGAGAAGAGAGAGACGACGATTGCTGTGCTCAGTACAGTCTAGACATCGAAAGTGGTCACGAGTTGCCGATACGACAAATACTTGCGTTAAAATGCTTCAAAATCCCTATTATCGTCCGAGATACCGTCCAACAGATGCCACAACCCTTCAATTGATGTAAAAAGCATCGTTGTAGAGCTTAAAATGCCATAATTCTACCAGTTTCCGCGAAGAAAAATGCAAACACAACAACAGGAAGTCGCACAAACGGAACTTCGATGAATTGAAAGGGGAACCAACTCTCGTTTATGACAGCAGTAATGGCAGTCGGCAAGCATTTACGTGTACGTGCTTCGAAGTTTGACTTTCTTTTGCGAGGTCCATATCGCCTTGTAAACGAGTGTGCCTTTTCCTTTAATTTTTTTTCACAGATTTTTCTTGAAAATTGCCCCATTCACCTTATTGGCCACTGCAAAGAACACCTTTTGCAAGAGTGAATGCCCTTGGTGGGTGGGTGGGAAGATGGTTGAGTACTGACCAAACAAGGGCATAACTCTCGCCAATAACCCTATTTGAGACCGCTTAATGGCTGCCTTTTGCAAGAGTGAATGCCCTTTTGGATACTGATCAACAAGGCCTTAACTCTTGCCGTCAAGGGCGTTAATAACCCTAGTTGCAGTGGCCAATACACACAATCCCCCAGGGCTCCCAATCGTGCAGCAAAACAAAGGGTCCCAGGGACTCCTTCACTTACAGTATAAAGGGTCCTAGAGGCGGGATAGAGTGTCCCAGTGGCATAGCGAATGCTAAAAATATTTTTTTTAGTGCATCCTTGGGACCCCCTGCACATTCTTTTAGAGGGTCCTTTAGAATTTTAGTGCTTCATAGACCCCCAAATGGGGGTCCCCGAGAGCCCTGTCCCCTGACGGTCCAAAAAATATGGTACACGCTGTGTGTGATTGTGTGTTTCAGGCGGAGGGAGACAGAAAGGTGGCCCAGCTGGTGAGGAAGCTGACCCGGGGGCTGGAGGAGCTGGCGGTGGTGAAGGAAGGGGTTCGATCCCAGAGGGAGCAACAGCTGGTCCTCAGACCCAAGGCATCATCAGTGCAGTCATCGGCTGAAGAGTGAACAACACTATTTGTATTGCACACACTGAGTAGACGTCAGACTCTTATAAATGGAAGAGTTTTGAAAACGGGAATTCAACACATCGTCGGTGAAATTCAACAACCTTGTATCTCGATTCTTGTTTTTTTTTAGTTAGATCAGGGTTCGCACGGTCTTTGAAGGTCTTTGAAAGTCTTTGAGAAATGGAGTGTCATTTTCAAGTCTTTGAAAATTGGCTTTGGTCTGTGAAAATTGTGAAATAGTTTGTGAAAAAGTCACTGATGCCTTCAAAAGTCATTGATGCCATAACATTGTTTTTTTGTTTGCTTCTAGAATTGATAAAGAAGCAATTTAATTTAACTAACTTTTCATATAGCAGACGTCCTCAATTTGTCGAGTTACTTCCCTTCACTATATTCAGGTCTTTCGCTACCGGTGCAACTCGAATGATCATGATCGAAGCAATCATCATCACTGCATGCCGTGAGAGGTCTTTGAAAATAAGATAAAGGGTCTTTGAAAAGGTCTTTGAAAGTTTGTGAATTTTGATATGAAAAATCTGCATGAACCCTGTAGATACATAGTCAGCTTTCTAATTTTCCTCGCCACCTTCCACCAAAAGCTCGTATCTCTAACGACTTTCTATCTGGGGTAAATGAGGTTGTGAAAATAGACAAAATACTCGTAAGTCCCAAATTCAGATCTAGTTAAGGACAAAAAACTCTTCGTTCTTTTCAAGTCAAATGTGGGTTTTTTTCAAGTAATTTTAACAAAATGCAGGACTAAACTCGCAATGTCTTGAACAACATATTCATCATAGTTAATCAATTGTGGTTAATTTTTAAAACAGTTTTTTTTTCATTTTTCTCAAAACTACCAAAATTGAGATATGAGGTTTTTGAATTTCACCGACGACATGTTTCCTTGTGCTTGCATCTACTGTGTTTTTGTAGTCCCAGTTCTATAAGAACGGGACTACATTACGACGGGGATGAGGGCTGTGCGTTTCTCTGCTGTCCGTATGTATGTATACGTGTGTGTGCGTCTGTGTGTGACCAAAGATGTTCTCCTTCATAGCGCCTAAACCGCTGAACCAATCTGAACGAAAGTTGGCAGAATTATTCTTTAGGGTGCCTAGATGCTGCCCGTGACATTTTGAAGGGGCCAATAGCACAGTGAGAGCTTAGGGGCCCCTTTTTGTTTGCCTGCCAAGCCATGTTAAAACTACTGCATGTCTACTACTCAGACCTATAGCCAACAACAGCCAGCCTTTACTATTTTTAGTCCCCGAGCGTTTTGATGTAGTTACATGCTGTTTTGATGCGTTTTTTTATGTATGTGTACAGCCGACACATTCCGATTTCGGAGTAGCTCGGCGATGCTGCGAGGGGACTTTGCAGCCGCTCAGCGTTCCACTTGTTTGGTCTTGTTTTTAAAAATTAGTTTTCTTTTCTTTTTTCTCTGATGATTTAAGCAAGCTGTTCACAGGGGTGGGAGGTCTTCCATATTGGTACAGAATTCCGTACCTCAATTCAGTCTGGCATAACACCTCAGACTTTTTTTTTCTCCCTCTCAAATAGTTCCATCTTCCGGAAGTTCTATGCTGGTAACTTCCCCCTCTTTGCCTGCCTTTTTTCTTTCTTTTGCTTTTTGGTGTCCACTTTTTCCTGCCTTTTTTCTATAAAACCCTTCCACATTTTTCCTTTTTACAATTTATGACATGCCAGTTTTTTTAATTGTTCACTTGCATCTGGGCGTGAGACTTTGCGCAGTTGGGTGGGCACATGTTGTCCATTCTGCAGTGTATATTTGCCTATATGGCCTTTTTTAATGTATTTTTTGTTAGTATTATGTATTTGTTATCCTTTTTTACTGTTTTCTTTTAACTTGGATCCAATAAGCAGAGCGGAATGGCTCGACGTTTCCAGCACGGTCTAGATTTATGGGCTATGTGAGAGAGACAGAGAGAGAGAGAGAGAGAGAGGGGGGGGGGGGGGGGGGGAGGAAGAAGAAAAGCCTTGTCCTCCAATCTTCTGTTATTGTTTAGGTTAGGTGACATGTTTATGTATTCCTTTATTTGTTTGTTCTTTCATTCATTTATAGCAGCCATGCTTGAGAAATCCAGAGACAAGCGACACAGAAGAATTTTCGGTAAAAGGAAAATTAATGAATTTATAGCGAACTGGCATAGCTGTCTTTATTTTTCAGCCCATAACAATTAATGTGAATATAAACATTTTATGAAATTCTGTATGTAGGTCATTTAAAAAAAACATCTCTGAAGTAAAAACTAGCAAAGTATTCCCACTCCGTTTTCCCCATCTCGAAAGCAATACTTGTCTACACCATTTCAAAACTGCCTGTCTGAAATGAAATACAGAAGGCAGGTATGCAGTTTGGGTACATGTTTACTCTGGGTTTTTGTTTGTGGCTCAAGCCACAAACCTATAACTCACTTTGTCGGTCGGTCGGTCGGTCTGTCGGTCCAAAATTGTCGCACATATTGACAAAATTGTCGCACTTCAAATCGAGGCTGAACTTCAAATTGAGGCCGCTCTTTAAAATGATGCATTTTAAAGCGTACAAAATAATAAACATACGTACTACAGACACTACAACAGACACGACGAGTATGCGGTGCTTCTTTCGATGAGCATAAGTAGGATACATAGTTTTAAATGTTTTCCAAAAGATATAAAAAGTTACGAAATGGTGCAGATTAAAATTATTGAAAAGCCAGGGGAGGTGACTCATGATTGGAGTGGTAAAAATAGACCGCGTGCCACAAACTATCGCGATTTCGCGCTTGTTTTCCTATACCTGCACATTTTTGGTTATTTTCAAAAACATTTCTTTTGGATATTTTTTTCTTTTTGTGGGGCTGTACCTTCCCCTTCATTGAAGAACATTGATTCTTGGCATTGGTGTTGTTAATGTCGCTGTAACCTCTGCTTTAATCGTTAGGGTTTTTTTTTCAAGTGAAGAGTAGAACTATCAGAAGAAATGGTAGAAACGACATTAAATCGAATTTGGTGGGAAATTAGGTCATCTCATAAGAATGATTATATTGTCAGTGAAATTTAAAAACCTCATATCTCAATTTTGGTAGTTTTGAGAAAAAAAAAACTTTAAAAAAATTAACCGCGTTGACCACAATTGATTAACTATGATGAATATGTTGTTCAAGACATTGCGATTTTAGTCCTGCATTTTGTTAAAATTACTTTAAAGTTTGTTTTTTTAGACTTGAAAAGAACGAAGATACAAGGTTTTTGTCCTTAACTAGATCTGAATTCGGGACTTACAAGGTTTTTTTTCTATTTACACAACCTCATTTACCCCAGATAGAAAGTCGTTAGAGATACGAGCTTTTGGTGGAAGGTGGCGGGAAAAATTAGCTATGTATCTAACTCAACCCCCCCCCAAAAAAAAAATAGATACAAGGTTTTTGATTTTCACTGACGATATGTCGTAGTTCATCAATATTTTTTGTTATTGGGATTAGTATCCTTTTGCTTATCAGCATAACCGGTCATGAACAGAGGTTTTGGATTTTTTTTAATGAAAGGCTAGGATATAATTAGAAACATTTTACTGAAATTTTGTGAATGTTCAAGTTATTTACAGAACTTTCCTCATAATTTGGACATCGTGATTGTCATCGGAATACCTGTAGGCCACTTACAACATGTTGTATATTTCAGCTGGCTGCGTGTTGCTTGAACCTGCAAGGGATTACATTTACATGGATGCTTCTTCTTGCAGGATTTTTAAATTGTCTAGAACCGGCGTCGCCGGATTATGAGAATCAACAATTTTCTTACACACACACTTAAAAAGGGGCTATATAAGCATTTGCTATATTCAAAGGAATGTAGCACTTGTACTAGTCTAGAGGGGTGAAAAAAGAGCAGTAAATGTGTGTTTGTGTGTGCGCTGCCTCTGCACACCGCCGGCGGCGGTCTTGATCAGTTATTGAACGTTCACAAACAGGTGTGATCACGGACAACAGCGTGATGAGGTCACATGCTTTTAAGTAGATGTGTTGACAATTTTTTAGATTTTGTTCAATGCGTACACGCTATTTTGTTTTAAGTTTATGATGGTGAGATTGTTAATGTGTATGCTGGCTTTAATGTGTACATATCATGCATTGTGATGTTATGTTTATTTTGTGCAACCTGGAAAAAAAGGAAACGGTAAGTACGGGGGATAGGATGGGTGGGGTGGGAAGGAGGGTGGTAGCCTTTTTTTCTTTTTTTTTGCGGGTTGGAATAGGAGGGATTTTAGGGGAGGGGTACTGGAGGTCGCGCGGGAGGTGGAGGTAAGGACCAATGCCCGGGGAGGGCAATGGATCCCGCCTTTGTGTAAACATTGAAGCAGCGCTCTCTTGCACGCACCGTCAGTGCATCTGCGTGCCGAAGCTTCCCACTCCTTGCCCCTCACCTAGGCTAGCTAGATGGATAGGTAGGTAGGCAGAGGGCTGTTGTTTTGCTTTGTTTTGGGATTGTTTTTGTTCTGTAAGGTTTGGAGGAGGGTAGAGACTACCCCCCCCTCTCTCATGTAGAATAGGTAGAAGATAGGTTAGGTTAGGCAGTGATGTCCCGAGGCCCCAGTCATAGGCCATTGACCTATTCAAATTGAAAATGTCATATTGTGTTCTCCCCTGTCAGGACAAATGTCTGTTTAAATTTGTAACATTGGCACACTGTCCTATTGATTTCTTGAAGAGCCAGGACATTGTCATTGATTTCTTGAAGAGCCAGGACATTGTCATTGATTTCTTGAAGAGCCAGGACTGTCCTATTGATTTCTCGGGACAGTTTACTTTTCGATCCTTGGTGCATCACTGGGTAGGTAGGCAGGTAGGCAGAGGGGTTGGTTATTTTGCTTTGTTAGGTTTGGAGGGGGGTAGGCTAAGGTCCGTTGATGAAAGGACACCCCCCCCCCCCCCTCTTGTTTAGAGTAGGTAGACAAGGTAGTAGGTAGTTTGGTGAGTAGGCAAGTAACGTGCCCTTGAAAGCTTTTTATCAAGGGTTGTTATAAGTGTGAAGTTGGAACAATAGTAAAGTAAGAGCTGCACAGTAACTGATTTCTACTGTAGTGGAAAATCATGGCACAGCCTGGTCTTTTCTGAACAGCTAGGGGGCATTGGCACTGGCTCTGTGTACTGCTGCCAAGGGATTAGTTGACTTTCCCCAAGTTTGCGTTCATGTAACGACAAAAACGAAGCAGTTTCAGAGAAGAAAAGAAAAATGGCTCTAAAGTTAAGTCTAGGTAGAATGTATAATCGTTTTAAAAATTAAATCCTATCCTTTGAAAATAATTTTCAAGAAGCATTCAGTTGTTTATTTAAACTCTAAAAATCATTAGTGCGAGTTTGTTGAGTAATTTGTAGAGCATGGACCAAATTAGTTTCTAGAACCTAAAAGGGCTGTTCATTTTCCTCGGCTATTTCTTGCATTGGAGTTGAACTAATATATATGATTTAAAAACAAAAAAATTAAGGTTATCCTTGAATGCAAGATTGATTTTTGAACTGAAATAAAAATTGCTTTGTGTGTGACTTGAACCCAACTCAAGTTTTTTTAAATTTTATAGTACAGTGGAACCTCCCTTATAAGACCTCCCCTTATAAGACCTCCCATTATAAGACTCCCTCCCACATAAGACCTACTTCTCAGAGACATTGCCCTTCTTTGTAAGTATTAAAATGACCTCCCTTATAAGACCTTCAAAAATCATCCAAAATAAGGTCTTATAAGGGAGGTAATTGTAATACTTACAAAGAAGGGCAATGTTAATAAAGGGACCTTATTTTGGATGGATTTTGAAGGTCTTATAAGGGAGGTTCCACTGTATAGCTGGAATTTTCTGCTCCCACCCATGTATTCATTTTGTTTGTTTGTTGGTTGGTTATCGTACCCTGGCTTAAAGACTCCAGGGATCATCCCAACAGCCGAAACACTTGAACACTATGGTACAAATGCACCAGTTAGGGATGAAAACAAGTGACCGTTTATGATTACCCCGCCACGTGAGCAGCCTGTATTTTTCTTTAAAGACCCACTGACCCAGCAAGATTAAGTCCCTTTTTTTTCTGGGTAGGTGTGACCCACATACAAATTCCCCAAATTTAAATTGAGGCTGCTCTTCAAAGTCTGTCTCATTTTGAATTTAGGGGCATTTGTATGGAAGTCACACCTGGTCAAAATAAGATTTTTTACCAGCGAGAGAGAGAAACCCGTAAAACCTGTGATTTTCACTCATGGATGTGGTGGGTCTTTAAGATAAGGCGCTATCACTATCAACAGATAAGGCACAGGGGTCAAAGTGCAGTAAAAAAAACGTCATCACGTCATCTACACACATGCATGGGTGCTCCTGGGAAATTTCAAAAATCCTGCAAGCCCCGGCAGAGTGCAGGGACAGTGCCCCTCCTGGGGGTTCTGGGGGGCAATGCCCCCTGGAAGCTGAAGGGAAACAACAATTTCCAATGACAGGCTCTCGTTGCATTTTTACTTCGGGTTAAACTTCATGACCTCTATAACCTGCAAAATGCATCTTCTCAAATTCTCATAATCCGGCGACGCCGGCTCCAGGCAATTAACCCTCTTGCATTCGCATTTGTTACAGACAAAACTTCTTCCAATATTTGGATTCTTTCACACATTTTTGGGAAAATCTGTCTTTTGAAGCGCACAGAGCACCATGCATTTACAATCACATCATTACAAGTGAGAAGCATCTTCATAGTGTGTGTATAACAAGCCAGAACTTAGTGGTGATGAAAATGCCATCAGAGGGGGTGTTAGAGTGGGGGCAAGCTACGGGCGGTTTGAATACACAGAGGCAACTTCCGGCTGGGCGGTTTGGGGCGGAATAAATGCAAGAGGGTTAAAAAATCCTGAACTTCAGGACATCCTGAAAGCAGGAGCATCCATCAACATGGGACAGTTGAGAATGTTGTATATGTGCACGAACATGAACGGGATTAGAATGACTGATTGAAGAAAACTCTACATCATTTGATTGAATAATTATTGATCATTTGATGAATCAGTGTGAATTTGTCGTCTCGTAAAAAAGATTGTTAGGAAGAAAAAAGACAAAAAGACTGGCACTTGAAAAGCATAGATTTGTTGCTAGAAGAATGTTTTTCCAAACTATGCATTTTATATGTGTGTGTGAGTGAGAAAAAGTGTAAACTGGAAATAAAAAGAGATCAGCTTTCATTTACGAGTTGACAAGCGTTGATTTGTATGTTGTATAAACATGGGTGCAACTACACAAAATGTAAAAACCTGAAAGGCCGGGGTCCAGGGGCAATGTCCCCCTGCAGCTGAACCAAACATTGATTTATGAAGGTATTGTAGTTAGCTTTTTTTTCAACAATTTATACAAATGCTTATTTTAAAGTGTTTGAAAATTACAGTAGACACACAAAGATCTTGTTTGACAAATTAAAAAAAAAGGAACGTCCTTTTCTGGTGAAATTCAAAAACAGGAAATCCTTGTATACCAGGGAAAGTTGCACCCACGTATAAATAAAATGTATGCCAGTCAGTCGTTTCCGACCATGACTGCCAGATAGATAGCAGAGGAGGCTGATGCTATTCCGGCGGGATGGGCTAGAATTTGTTTATAGTGGAGATGCTTTGCCCAGGGTACATCTCCACTCTCTCGACCAAAGGGATTTGAGGACTGCTGGCATTGCAGAAGGCCAACCCATCCCTCTGGCTGCAGCACCAGAGCCGTTGCCAAGACCCCTCGTTTGAGCAGACATATTAGTCTTCCACAAGACACTAAACTTGTGTAGAGTGGCACAGTGGTAGCGCGTTCGCTCCGTGTCAAGTAAACCCGAGTTCGAACCTGGGTACAGGGGATTTTTCCTCTCACTTTGCACTAGGCCTTGCGGTCTGAACGTGGAGTCTTTCGGATGAGACGATCAACCGAGGTCCCGTGTGCTCATGCACTTAGCACACGTTAAACCCAGTGGCAACGAAAAAGTTGCCATTTGGTCAAAATTTACCCCCCCCCTCCCTTCCTTCCTCAGTCACACAAAAATCACATGCACACACACAAAAAATTGGGTGGCGCGCCTCTGGCTGCGACGCGCTCTCCAGGTGGGAGCAACCCGAATTTCATAGACGCCTCTGCGACTATAATGTACCTAACCTAACTGTACCATGATTTTCCATTTGTGTAGAAAATCATCTTATTGTACAGCTACCAGCCGCCGTAGCTCAATGGTTAGAGTTGCGGATTAGCGGTTGGAAGGTCATGGGTTCGAATCCCATCAGGGTCTTGTGGGTTTTTTTCGGCCCAGACCAGCTCCTACCCAGAGTGAGTGTGCTCTTCCCATTGGACTCGATGGGAAGACTGGAACTACACAGTCGAGCTTCACCCACTTTATGGATGTGTATTGAGAGTGTTGCTCTAATTTTTAGACCAACACTGCAGGTGTCTGTTTCTCCCGGTCCTGGTTGACGCCAGGATAAATTTGATAGGGAGCATGGAGGACAGCCCTGTCACAGTGTCTCAATCCGTAAAACGGCATGGGTGCAACTACAAAAAATGAAAAAACCTGAAAGGCCAGAGTCATGGGGTAATGTCCCCTAGCAGCTGAAGCAAAAATTGATTTAGTATTTTAGTTTGCTTTTTCCATAATTTATGCAAATCCTTATTTTAAAGGGTTTAAAAAATACAGTAGACACACAAAGATCTTGTTTGACAAATTTAAAAAAAGGAACTTCCTTTTCTGGTGAAATTAAAAAACAGGAAATCCTTGTATACCAGGAAAAGTTGCACCCATAGTAAAACGGTAATGGACCCCACAGCATCGTCATCATCATCATCATCATCAATCTCAAAAAAAAAAAAGAAAAAAAAAAGTCTAGCCATTCATGCCCTGCTCTCATGGTGACCTCAGTTTCGATAAATGCTCTGGCTCACGCCCTGGTGCGTTTGGGTCAAGGTCATCGGGATCGGAGGATTCATGGGAGCCGTCTTTGGACGGACATGGTGGCGCCCTCAGAAGAGGTCTTCACTCACGCTGGCTCCGCGACTTAGCAATGATTGTCGTTAGATGGGGGGCTTAGAAGGTGGTGTCCTGCGTATGTTGTTGGATCAGAACAGGCTCCACTGAACTCCATCGAAGTGACCCGGCAACAGTGTTGCAGACCCGTTTACTCTACTCTTTTCGAGTAGTACTGTAAAATGCGGACTATAAGCCGCTACTTTTTTCCTCAACTTTGACCCATGCGGCTTACAGACTGATGCGGCTTATCTGTGGGGTTTTTTCATTCTACATTTATCAATATGATTAAATCTGTTTCTGGCCACATTCTTCATCCTATTCTGAGTTTTCTTTAGACTCAAAACTGGTTTTGGTAATCAATAGATTCAAATCTCATGTTTAAAGTGTCTGAGAACGTTAAATACTCATGTTCTGATAGGACAATTTCTATATTTGTGTTGCTTTGTGCACATACAATTTTCTCTGCGGCTTATAAACTGGTGCAGCTTATATGCGAATAAA
>CM065691.1:48796713-48871713 GCA_017654935.2 Phymorhynchus buccinoides
AAGAAGACAAAAGTTACAAAGAATGAGTTAACATCACATGCACAGTTACTGCATAACCTAATGAGATGCCACCACGGGACAAACACCACAGATAGGAGATCAACACACGTAAAGAAGACAAAAGTTACAAATGAGTTAACATCACATGCACAGTTACTGCATGACCTATTGAGATGCCACCACGGGACAAACACCACAGATAGGACGTTGCTTCAGAACACAATGAATGGTTCTGACAAAATCATCAATCTTACAATGATAATCATGCATAACACACACTCAAGTCCAACACATTCTGAGTTTTTTTTTAGTGAGGCCCAGACCAAGACTTGGGTACTGTAAGAGAAATGCTAGCAATAGAAATGAATACATGGTCTAATGTACAATGCAGCACCTAACCGACACAATATTCATTGCAAAATGCACAGACACAAATCTCCAGTGGTGACGACAGCAAAACGTACGACACAAATAATGCGTAGTCCACGCACATTTCAAAACAGACGTAATATAATTCATGTTACAAAGTTACACAACACCTTACAATATCATCACAATTTGAAAATGACTGTATAACTGTACAATGTCAAATCAGTTTCAGAATACAAATAATGCAGAAATAATTGCAATAATCTGTGTCAAAAATATATACAGTAAAACAAAAAATCACAAAAAAGCTGTTGCAAAACATAAACAAAGTGTGAGAACGGATCGTCGTACATGCATGCATATTTTCCAGAGGCAGAATTTGTGCATACAGTGTTTTTTTGTGTGCATGTGGTTAAAAGTCCAAACATCTTACAATGTGATATGCCCAGAACTTGTAAACCAATTAAACGCACACACACACAAACGTTAATGCGGGGGAAATAAATGATACAAATTATGCAGCAAATGACAAAATCCACCATTTGTTGGTAGGGTGAAAAATATTATACATGTTCGTGGAGTATACAGTCACATTCAAAGTACTACTTTACATGTATACAGATAAAATTAAAACTCGAAGTCTGAACCTGAAAACAAACAATGGCAAATGCATACCGGTACATGATTCTAAAAATCTATGAAGTCAAAAAATAAATAGTGTTAGCACAAATTTCATTTACTTTTTAGCTATAATTATAAATGTAAAACAATTAAATAAATCTGACATAAATGTGTTAAAAGAAATGGCATAAGATAGCGTGCATCTTTGTATGTGTGCCTGTTTGCTATTTCAAAGTGTGTGTGTGTGTGTGTGTGTGTGTGTGTGTGTGTGTGTGTGTGTGTGTGTGTGTGTGTGTGTGTGTGTGTGTGTGTGTGTGTGTGTGTGTGTGTGTGTGTGTGTGTGTGTGTGTGTGTGTGAGCATGTGTAAGTGGATACATCTGTGTAAGTCTGAGTGTGCGTGCATGTGTGCGCGCACATAAAAAGCATAATGGAATGAAGAAGTAAAAAGAGTTATGACAGAGAGTTAAGAAAAGCATTATCTAAAACTAAATGAAAATTTAAAGAGCACAAATAAATAAGATTAAAATATGCCTTTTACTAAACGTTTTAGAGAAACGTATGTAAATTGCATTGAGAAATGTCCTATAAATTTTATAGGATATGCAAAGCTTGAAAACATCTACAAGCAGTTATCAAGTTAATAATTTGTACATATTATAAAATTTAGAGCACACACTTGTGTGTAAATTTACATGCTTATGCTATATAACTGCACTCCAATAGGAATTGTTCGGAAATAATTAAGGGGAGTAATTTCATGGTGTGTGGGAGTGATCTTGCCTAATTCAATCGGTCAAACAGGGAGAGTCACTCTACTATCAGCTCTCGTAGCCTATCGACTCGTGTGTTTGAGCAGACATACAGCACTGCGTCATTCTAAAAAATTATGTCATTTTGCAAGTTTTATCAGTTTGTGGATACTGGACGCCCCTCAATTTTCTAAAAAAATGTTTGCAAGTCGCTGACTCGCATCCTGTGGTTTCAAGCTTCGACGCCATTGTTGCATTGTTGCTATGGAATTTGACCGAGTAATGGAGGTAAACAATTCTAATTTTCACGAAGTGCTCTCCCCTATTTTTTCTCTCCGAAAATCGTCTATTGATCAAATATTTGAGAGAGAGAGAGAGAAAAATAGAGATTTTACGCCTTCAAATATTTGGAAGACTTGGAATGAAGATCAGAGGAACAAGAGTTCTTACAAATGGAAAGTTGAAAGTCGCATAAAGCTATTACGGTATATTATTACTCAAGATTACCGTGTCCACGTATGAACTTCAATAATGTTAGAATCGTCAGTTTCCTATTAGAATCGTCAATTTCCTAAGCTAACGCAAAGCTATTAAGTGTGATCATACTCATAGCTTCTACATATGATCTTAATATATTTTGAGTTCATCAAGTCAATGGTGTATTGACATACGACTATTATAATTTATATTAATCTGTTTTGTTGTTTGTTGTTGTTTTCGTTCCCTGGCTTAAAGACTCCAGGGATCATCCCAACAGCCGAAGCACTTGAACACTGTGGTACAAATGCACCAGCTAGGGATGAGAACATTACGTGCGTGACCTTTTTTTATTTATTACCCCGCCACGTGGGCAGCCACACTCCAACTTCGGAGAAAAACTGTTTTGAAGAAATTCTGGAACAACTCTTTCATTTATAGACTTATCCGCTAGCTCGGATGAATATTGTTTTGTAGAGTTGTATGTTTAATTATAGACTCACAAAAAATGAATAAATGCACAAAAAGGCGTTGGTAAACAAGCGCGAAATCGCAATAGTTTGTGGCACGCGGTCTATTTTTACCACTCCAATCATGAGTCACCTCCCCTGGATTTTCAATAATTTTAATCTGTAAACCAGAATGTTATCTCTGCACCATTTCGTAACTTTTTATATCTTTTGGAAAACATTTAAAACTATGTATCCTACTTATGCTCATCAAAAGAAGCACCGCATACTCGTCGTGTCTGTTGTAGTGTCTGTATTACGTATGTTTATTATTTTGTACGCTTTTAAAATACATCATTTTAAAGAGCGGCCTCAATTAATTTTGAAGTGTAGCCTCGATTTGAAGTGCGACAATTTTGTCAAAATGTGCGACAATTTTGGAACGACAGACAGACAGACAGACAGACCGACAAAGTGAGTTATAGGTTTGTGGCTTGAGCCACAAACAAAAAATACAAAAATAAATGCCCATTTAGAAAGGAGAGCAACAGAAAAGCATGCAGATAAATAATTATGCTCAAGAATTATCTTAAATTGTAGAAATTTTTTGAAATCACACATGCATGGGTATGATTATTACTCATTTGAAATTAATACATACACACACACACACACACACAAAGGCAAACACATATACAAAATGAAAAAGAAACACACTTAAAATTAGTCAAAATAACTTAACACGTACTGCAGTGTAAAAGACAAGTAAAAGAGATCAAATCTTTCTCTATCCAACTTTCAAATATGAAAATATTTCAGAGAGCTACAAAAAAACAAAACCCACCCCCAAAACCCAACAGCACACAAGATCAAAGGATGTCACAAAACAAACCCCCAAAATGCCCCACATGGCCGAAAAGGGCGTAAAGTCTCAAAAAAAACAACAACAAAAAATGAATAAAAAAGAAATGAAAGAAACAACAGCTACCCTTTCCTGCCTCATCAACATATGTGACAGAGTATGGGAAAACCAGGCTAAAGTCGCTGAGAGACATTCTTGGCAATGCACAAAAACAGGTAGCTAGCTTAGTTATACTTGATTCTGTGTATTTTGTCAACTTTAAAAAATTTAAAAAAAAAGACTATGCCAGATAGATCAATTCTGTTTGTTGCTTTTCAGTCTGTAGAATTTAAACTTTCAGATGATATAAAAACGTCATAAGTGATAATTTCCGACTTTAGCCTGGTTTTCCTATGCTGTCACATATGTGACCCAGCACCACGAAAGGGACATTAAGTGTCAAAATGACCATTCTGAGAAAATGGAACAGTTGTAAACGTCAGACAGTTCTCTTTCTAATAATATAAAAAACATTCTTGTATCCTTTTTTGTTGTCGAGTTATGATCATTTAAAGTTGGTATGGTGACTGTCGGCCATTTTAAGAAATCACAGTCTAAATCTAGCCTAGCTGAAGAAAATACACCAACCTACTAATCTTAAAGCACGTTTTGGAATATTTAGAGACCATATTACAAGTTATCCTTTACGGATATGAAAGATAAAGTGTTGGAGAGCACGAAAATACCAGTAACTCAAAATTGATAAAAAAAGAAGAGATTTTTGACTTTGCAAGCCTGTTGTGAGAAACTAGCCCAGCGACTTAATGTCCCTTTCGTGGTGCTGGGTCACATATGTATTTACAACAGCAACAACAAACAGTAATAACTAAAACAACAAAACATTCCCTTTTCTGTTTTGCGTGAACAGATTACGTGGATCACGTTAACTATCAAATCATCTATTCATCTCTGGGTATACAGTGGAACCTTCCTTACAAGAACTTCAAAAACAATCCAAACTGAGGTCTTAAATGGGAGGGAGTTGTAATAGGGAGGTAATTTTAATATTTACAAAGAAGGGCAATGTCTCAGCGAAGTAGGTCATTAAAATGGAGGGAGTCTTACAATGGGGGGTCTTATAAAAGCAAAGACATTCAGTGCTTACTTAAGCTCGAAATGTTTGATTAAAAAGTCCCTAATCTTAACCCTCTTGCATTCACATTTGTTACAGACAAAGCTTCTTCCAGTGTTCGGATTCTTTCTTACATTTTCAGGAAAATCTGTCTTCTGAAGCACACAGAGCGCCATACAGTTACTATCACATCACTGCAAGTGAGAAGCTTCTTCATAGTGTGTGCATAACAAGCCAGAAGTTAGTGCGTGATGAAAATGCCATCAGAGGGGGTCTCAGAGTGGGGGCAAGCTACGGGCGGTTTGGGGCGGCTTGAACACACAGAGGCAACTTCCGGATGGGCGGTTTTGGGCGGAATAAATGCAAGAGGGTTAATGACAGCAAAAGTAAGAAAGATTGGGTTAACCAAACAAAAACGAAAAACAACAACAGAACAACAAAAATGGTTAGACACAAATGTTGATACTGTTTAAGTCATATTTAAATTAATGGTTTTTTTGGTGACATACTTTTCCTCAGAGTCTAGAACTGAAAGTACTCATTGTGACATACCTTGATTCTCTTTTACATTCTTTTGCAGCATCCCCCCAAAAAACATAAATCGCAGAACTCATGGGCAATATACATGGACAAAAGAGCTTTCCATATTTTCTATCTGAGCAAAATCAAATACTGTCAGAAAATATTTTGATATTTTTCAAAAAATCGAAGCCAAGCAATGAAATGAAACGTTTTCACCTACCTCACTAACACACCACTGCAAATATGTGCATGTCATATCAATTGCGGCACACAATCTCACACGCCACAAAAATGTCTTTTGATATAAGAGATATATTCTTATATAATCTGGGACGAATTCATTACACGACAAATATTGCATTGTTGTCCATTTCTCCTGTTGTTATTTGAAAAAGAAAAGAAAAGTGATCCACATTTAGTCCTCGCCCCGATAGCATTAATGAACACAGCTTCCATAATATGTAAGTGTTAGGGTTTTAGGGACTTTGTTGACACGGTATGGTGATTATGTTGATTTCATTTTTAATTAATTTCAACACTAAAAAGAGCAGGGGAAGTAATAGAACTCATGTCTTAGTGTAATTATCGTTTTGTACAGATACATCTTTCTTGAGCTCGTAAAGCCACAACTTTGCATACTTCATCCTTTGTCTTACATTCTCTTTTTTAGTCTTTAGCTTCAAGAACAACTTGGATGACAAAAACATGTGTACATCCCATTCTGCCAAATTCAACATCCACCATTTGTATTCTTTAAAGGGGCACCCTGACGGATGAGATTTTGCAAGAAACACGTCGAGATCACCAGAAAAACACCCTTTACAGAGATCGCAACACTCACTTTGCTCTGGTTTCCCAGAAATAAAACCGTCAAATCAGCGATTCCTCCTTGGTGGAGGTGCTGGAAGTCAAATTCTTTCAGTGAAAGAGAAGGAAAGTGCCTTCACTTTTTTAATGGCCGCCAGAGTTTAGACCAAATCGTTTGCACAAAATGTCCACAATATTTTTTCTTTATTAATTTTTTTAAATTTTATACAGTTTACCGAAAGGAGTTTCGCTCACAACAAAGAAAATAGCTCCACTTTTTTTTTTTTTTTTACTGCACAAAAAAACACCCCCAAAAGCTTCAACCACAATGAATGACCTTCACCCACCCCATCCAAAATGGCTTCTCTCTCCGGCATCTCCGCCAAGAAGGAATAGCTGTTTTGACGGTTTGATTTCTAGGAAACCAGACCAAAGTGAGTGTTCCGATCCTTGAAAACAAAAGGACGTCTTTCTGGTGATTTCGACGTGTTTCTTGCAAAAACTCATCCATCAGGGTCCACCTTCAAAAACAATAAAGACAAGAACACATGTGCAGTATACAATAACAGAAAAAAACACCACACGACACACAAAAATCGAAGGTGAATTTCAAATCGACTGAGTTTTCCAGTGCTTATAAATAAAAAAATTAGGACATTGTACATCAGTGTGACAGACTTTCTACTCTTATTCCATTCTCTCTTCCACTTCATACCCAATTTCAACTCACCCCTGAAACAATACGTTTATTATAAAGTCGAAAGGATCAAAATTGATGGTTGAATCAGATCAACAAGATTAGAAGGAAAAAAAACATTTAGAAAGATTGAAATGCTAAAGCTACTTTGAAAAGGAAAACAATTTGAGCACATTTATTCTCTTTTTTTGTGTGGAAGCACACCACTGATAAAAAAAAATCACCTTGTGAGTGATTGAAATGAGTCACAATTGGGACGATGACGCCGTAGGCGCAAATAAAAGACAAAGAAGAGGAAGAAGAAGAAGAAGAAGAAAAAAGAAGAAAATGCAAGTCCAAGCCCCAATATTGACACGATACATTGACAGTTTACACGACACTGTGGAACCTCCTTTATAAGACCTCCAAAAATCATCCAAAATGAGGTCTTACAAGAGAAGTCATGTTAAATACTTACAAAGAATGGCAATGTCTCAGAGAAGTAGGTCTCATGTGGGAGGGAGTCTTATAATGGGAGGTCTTATCTTCTTCTTCTTCTTCTTCTGCGTTCCCAGGCCATATGGCCATAATGGGCAAGGTACATATGTGTCCGGTTTTCAGTTTTCACTGGTCTCCCCGCTGCGTACAGCCAACACATTCCGATTTCGGAGGAGCTCAAGGGAGAAAAGTTATTTGGAAGATTTTTTTGAAAAAAGGCAGGAGAATGGGGCCAACAAGTCAGAAAGATAGTAGATGACAGAAAGCAAAGGGAAAAGGCAGAGTCAAAGAGAGTGGCAGATTAGAGGAAGTTACAAGCACAGAACTTCCAGAAGGTGGGGGAACTATTTTTTACAAAAGACCAGACCCCCCGGTATCCCCACAGGGAGGGTGGTTCCACAGTGCTTCAAACAGCCACACAGACATATTTGAAGATAATAACAAATTGCCATTTTTCAACTTTGGTACTACCACTCATGCTACTTCTACTGGTACTGTTTTATCACTCTAATACTTTCCCATCCCCTTTGGGAGGGACCTAACAGGAACAACGACATAACACTCCACATCATGGCACTCATTAGGACGAATCAAAGCATGATCCAACACCCAAGTTTGACTAGTAGTGAGCAAGGAAGCTTTTAGCTGGGGGTCGTTTCACAAGGGCTAACGCTACGTTGCGCTCGGTCAAATCGGCAAAAACGGTCTAAGAAACACCCTTCGTTTGCCGATAGTTCGCGTGACGTTTTGTTCTTGCCAAACACCGAGCAAGCGGCAAACTATCCGGAACTAGCAGGGGGTGAATACGTTTCTTGTTGTTGATTGGTCCATTAAAGTTTGTTTAATTTTTTTTTTTTTGACCAATCAGACAAGAGCTTGTAATATAAGAAAAGAAAAAAAGAAAGAAAAAAAAGATGTGCCGCCTCAAAAAAGAAAAAAGAAAAAAAGGAGACAATAACAAAAAAGAAATGAAAAGGCGGGGACAGTGGAGGGTTTAAAAAAAAAAAGAGGGAAAAAAAAAAAAAAGAGCTTGTAATATTCTTCCACAAACATTTTCTAAAGTGCTTCTTAGGCCCCGTTTGGCGTAAGCGTTATCCGCGCGGCGACCGTTATCTAGAGAAACTCGACCCAGAAGAAGCTTTGCTTGAAGACAAAACAACAAATAATCAGATAATATATTCCCATTTTCTTTTTGTTCATAAATGAATACAATTATGTCATAATTCAGTTTTTATCATGGACAATTCTCAAACTTGGTGAATCTCTCCTTGATGTGTGAAAGAGAAAGTACTTTTCGCCCACCCCAACATTTTAAAAATGAAAGAAACATGGCAGATGGATTTATCAAAAACATAAAAGTTTAACTTATAAGTCAATGCCAGTTGTATGTAAGACTTTCGGGGTGGGGGGTGGGTGTTGTGAAGCTATTAGCTAGCGCAAGTACACACATATCCGTAAGTTCCGTGCAGAAACCCTGTGAATAAGTAAAAGAACAAAGGAAAATAATAAGTGCATAACTTTCTGTCATCTACTATCTTTCTGTCTTACTGGTCCATTCTCCTGCCTTGGTTCTAGAAACTTCTACAAAGATTTTCTCCAGCAGGAGATGGACACGCTGGGCCTAACTATTTCTTAGGCGCATAACAGCAGCATGATGCATCTGTGGCAGGAAACTGTCTTGAGTGATCGATGACGACAACGAAGAAGTTCTCATTGCGTAGCAGTCCACGCATGGAAAGAAGAAATAAAACGTGAAAATTAAAAAAACCAAAATATTGTATACGGAAACATGTACATAACATAGTATCAAAGCCACCCCCATTCACAAATGCGACCAAGCACACACATACATGCAAGAGCACCAATATAAAAACTTGTGAAATGTTATTATCTCAATTTTTACAACCTGCGCAACTGTGCAACAACGATTTTACATTTCAACAAAATACAAAGGAAGTAAAAGAAACTTGATTAATGTTAACCCTTTCATCGCCACTGTCGCCTCTTGGCACCACAATGATTTAACACCCATGTCACTGAAAGGCATCAAATGAGGGTCTGGTATCCAGTGACCTTACGTTCTTCATTTTGGGAGGTAAGGACAGGCCCTATGTTATGGGTGTCACAGAGGAATCCCAAATATTGCAGATGAAATCTGTTCTCTACCCAGGTAAGTTTAATGGAAAGTTTTGGCTGAAAAATGGCTGGCGTTGAAAGGGTTAAATTAACCCTTTCACCGCCGATGTCGCATTTTTGCACCATAATGATTTAACACCCATGTCATTAAATGCCTTGAAACCAGGGTCTGTTGTCCAATTATCTACTTTTCTTAATTTTGTGAGGAAAGGATAGGCCTTGTTTTAAACATGTCAGAGATGAATCCCCAATATAGGAGAAACTTTTGTTATTCTTTATCCATGTAAGTTTAATGGGAAATTTTGGTTCAAAAATGGCTGGCTACGAAAAGGTTAAGCTTGCTGTCATTTTGTTTTACACACTTTGTAGATGGAAATCTAATTTACTGTTAAAAATATTTAAAGGAGTCGATAATGACTGAAATGAATACTTTCAAAATGTAATTCTTGATCACAATATGACATTGCGCGTATGCAGAGAGAGAGAGAGAGAGAGAGAGTGGTAATGAAAGATAAGAAAGGGATGTTGTTAACAAGCGTATAAAGTTGAAGGCGTTTACGATATTTCCCTTTTCAGACCTCTACAATTAACAATTTATTTTTCATATTCGTGTTGAAATCATTTAGTTTGTTTAGGTATGAAGGTGAAATAAACAATAAACACGGTGAATAAAACCAAATTTTCGTCTTTAAAAAGACTTTGACGAGGTGAATACAATACACTAAACTTAACAATGACGGCAGTGAATGGATGACGCATACTAGTAAACATAATTTGCTTACCCCCCTGGTCATGAGACCTTCTATGGTGATGACAATAAAACTGTCAAATTGTAAATATGATGTTGTACACAATTATCATATACACATGTTTGTGTACGCATGAATGTCTTTGCAAAAAAAGCATGTGAATTACTGAGTGCTAGTGAAACCTAACCTACTAGCTGACCAAACAAAAAACAATTGAGTGTTTTGACTTTAAAAACCTCATTGATTCTTTTTATTTCTTTATGCTTCAGAATTGATAGTGCAGCCAAGCTCATTATTTCAAGAAACGTAACTGATTAAAAAAAAAAGAGACCCGATTTGTACATGAAATCCAGGTAACTGCATTAAAAATGATTAAGTTAAAAACAACACACAAAACAGCTCAAACCTGAAAAGCATGCACATATGCACACATAATCCACAAATCACCGTAAATCAAACTACTCACTGTAATGTATCACTTCACAACAAATCCCTTTTTTGATGCCTGCTCGCTTCACTATAAGGGTAAAATAAAAAGTGGTTTGAGTCGTTAGTGAACACATGATTTTAATTGAAGTCCAAGCAAAAAAACATGGGTAACGGTCAAGATGTGCCCCCCCCCCCCCCCCCCCCCCCTACATTTGTCAGCTCTCCCCGCATTTTCACACTTGCCTTTCTTACCAAACATTAAGCTGTATTTTATGAACCTTTTCAGCTAATTATCTTTGTTGAATAATTAATCGCAGTCATGATAAAGGCCATTATCTAATAGGACCCCCCCTATGTAGTGCAGTACACACAACAGCCGCGGAGCGTTTGTCACAGTCCTGGTTCATTGCGATTTTCCGTCTTGCCTTTATCTTCTACTATTATTGAATGCATGTGTTTAATGATGTAAATGGATGAAAATTAGTGTTAAACATAGCAAACGATAGAGGATGAAGCACTCAATCTGCAGTAAGAAAGGCAAGAACGGAAAAAATGGAAACAACCGAGAAATGGAGGAGGGGGGGGGGGGGGGGGGGGGGGGCGCATCTTTACCTTTACCAAATTATGAAATCCGAATTGAGCTTTTACCATTCAAAATGGTGACAAAAAATGCATGGTTCATTCACACAATAAAAGCAAATTATCCAATAATCATTTCTTGAAATGATTTTTCATTTCACATTACTTTCAAAGATGTATTGTTTTTAAAATTTTGCGAGAATGCAAAATCCAAATGCCTGCTCACCATGCTTTCTTGTAGCTGGTGAACATATCAATTCTACATCTTTTACATGGAGATCTTGGGTTGGGTCAACACTACAATCTCCTTGACAATAACTTGAACTCATTCAAGTCGTTCCGGCCATATATGTGCGGAATTAATAGGTAGCTGTCAATTTGATTCATTTCCTTCAAGGGGAGTAAATTTTGGTCACTTCTAAACTCACTTCGCTCCCTTAGACCACAATTTTGCCTCTGACTTTGCTTTTGTAGTGGTTTGTTGTGGAGAAACCAATCGGTGTGGAGAGTTTTTGTATATCAAGTCTATATATAAAAAAGTCTGTGTCTAAACCTGAAGTAAAAACCCGTAATCTTCTTTCATTTCTCCTTTTGTTTATGTATGTTTTGTTTGTGTGTATGGCTGGAGTGATTTGTGAGGTATTTTTAATAATTCAAAATCGTTGCGATGCGAATGAGTTAAAGATAAAGTTCATTTTATATTGTAAACCCCCGCCCCAAAAAAAACACACGATTATAAAAACTTGACAATTACACATCTGTGATCTCAGTTTTGTTGTTGGTTATATTGAGGTTGCTTCACAAGAGCTTTCCGCTTGTTTTTATAAAACCACTTATCAGTCCCCAAAATAGCTTACTGTAATCATCACAAATGAAATCACAACTCTGCATGAATGTTGAATAGAATTATAATGGAATAGCCTATGTTTCAATTACGCTTTATTACATAATATTTGACAGAAATATCTGATTTATGAAAAAAGAAGAGGATTTTCCCCACTGAGACTTTGATCAAAGCATTCAACTGTCTTGTCAGGATGGTTCCGAGCTAAGTATTCTTTTCCTCAAACTTGAAATTTTCATAAACAGTTTTTTGATAACGCAGTTGAAAGATTGTCCAATGAAATACGAATAAAGCATAAAAAGAATCCCCCCCCCCCCCCCCTTTTCCTCTCTCTTGTAAAAAAAATACTGAGTTTGTTCATACCAATGCTGGAAAATACCGTACTTTTCGAACTATAAGGCCCACCCCCCAAATTTTACACAAAACTCAGATTTTGTTACTATATCATCAGTCACATTATAAGGCGCAGAGGCGTCAATATGGGGACAAGTCAGAATAGTCAGAAAAAGAAGGTAAATCTACACACTTAAGTTGGCTTTGTGTGTAGTGTGTGCACGCATGTGTATGTGTGTGTCTGTCTGCGTGTGTAGATTGTGTGTGAGTGTATTTGTATGTGTAGCCTCTTAACGTTTGTGTATGTGTGTTGGTGTACGTGGTCAGTCCGTGCAACTCAGTTGCTGTGGCTTACTGAATCATGGAATGAAAGATGAAGAATGAGTCAGTGTCGATAAATGTGTATGTGTGTGTGCGTGTGTGTGTGTGTGTGAGAGAGAGAGGGTTGCTTCGTATATGTGTTGATGCTGGCTTGTGTCATTCTTAAACACAATTTTTGTTGTCTACTTGTTGATGAATATTCAATTGTAAAGCGCTTTGGGCTCATTTGAGGTAAAGCGCTATATAAATGTACTATTATTATTATCATTAAGTTGGTACTGGTTTGGGTATTACTTTTATAGTCACACACTCACCTCTGTGAAATTCAGGTTGCTTCTTGTAAAGAGCGCGTTGCAGCTAGTGCTGCGCCACTTTTTGTTTTGCATGCGTTTTTTGTGTGCGACTGATGGGGAAGGAAATGGGGATGGGGGGAAGGGGTACATTTTGACCAAATGACAACTTTTTCGTTGCCACTGGGTTCCTTAACGTGCGCGAAGTGCATGGACACACGGGATCTCGGAAGACTTAGCGTTCAGGCAGTAAGGTGAGCGGAAAGTGAGCGGAAAAACACCGCTGCGGCCAGAAACGATCCTGGGTTCGTTGCTTACGAGGCGAACGCGTTACCTCGGAGGCATTCTACCACTGTAGAGTGGCACAGTGGTAGCGCGTTCGCTTCATGTCAAGTAAACCCGAGTTCGAACCTGGGTACAGGGGATTTTTTTCTCTCACTTTGCACTAGGCCTTGTGGTCTGAACAAGATGATAAACCGAGGTCCCGTGTGCTCATGCACTTAGCACACATTAATCCCAACGAAAAAGTTGTCATTTGGTCAAAATTTATCCCCCCACCCCCATTTCCTTCCTCATCAGTCACACAAAAATCGCATGCAAAAAAAATAAAAAATTGGGTGGCGCGCCTCTGGCTGTGACGCGCTCTCCAGGTGGGAGCAACCCGAATTTCACAGAGACGCCTCTGTGACTATAATGTACCTAACCTAACCTACCACATGGTTTAACAACAACAGCGATAATCAAACAAACCAAAACATACTAGCGAACAATATCAGTGCAAATGCATGCAATGCAAACAAAAATGCGCCAACAACACACACAAAAAATGCATGTGCTCACACCGACATGCACAAAGCGATTACCATGATTGCAAACAGTGATAGTCGACAAGGGAACAATCCACAACAATTTCAAATTTATAAAAGCTGTGTATCATATTTTTCGAACTATAAGGCGCACCCCCCAAATTTCACCCAAAGATTTTCTTACTATATTTTCTTACTATATTATTATCAGTCAATATATTGTAAGGCGCAGGAGTCTTAGTCTGGGTAAAAGGTATCGCCTTGTAGTCCGAAAAATAGGATAACTTGTAAGTCAGCTCAGTCCTTCCGGTGTGTAAAGCTCACACATTCCTGCCCTATCGTCGGTGAAATTCAAAAACCTTGTACAGACAAACCTCTAAGACTTCCAAAATGTCCGGAAAAATCGGTCGTAAATTGGAGGGGTCGTATGACGGAGGTTTTCACTGGCAGCCGTAGAAAGAAAAAGTTCAGCACAGTATACTCTCTTCTTCATGCACACATACAATGACATATTAAAACTGGATTTGGGTCTTTCCAACTCCATAGGATTGTGCAATCGATGTATTACAGTTTCACTTTGCCGACTTCTTTTAATCACCTCCACTCTCAAGTCAGTGGTTTTCTTTTTCAAAGTCAGTGGTTTTCGTGCTTTTCCTACGCTCTCCGCCATCTTTTCTACAACAAGGGAAGCGACTCCGCTTTCAGGCCCTTGACCGTGGTTGTTTCCCTTTGCTCAAAGTCTATGCAGACGACAGCAACGGTTGTAAAAACCAACAAAATGGCGGTCGTAAGTCGCGTTTTAGAGGAAGTCGTTTAAGAGAGGTCGTTTACATAGTAAAATGCATCTGTGCCAACAAATCCGGTCTCAAATGAGAGGTGGTCGCTTAACAGAGGGTCATAAAATAGGGGTTTGTCTGTATCTCAATTTTTGAGAAGAAAATAAAAAACTTTTAAAAATTAACCGCGTTGTCCACAATTGATTAACTATGATGAATATGTTGTTCAAGACATTGCGTGCTTAGTTCTGCATTTTGTTAAAATGACTTTAAATTATTTTTAGACTTGAAAAGAACGAAGATACAAGGTTTTTGTCCTTAACTAGATCTGAATTTGGGACTTACGAGTCTTTCTTCAATTTACACAACCTCATTTACCCCAGATAGAAAGTCGTTCGAGATACAAGCTTTTGGTGGAAGGTGGCGGAAAAAACTAGAGAGCTGACTAACTTAAAAAACCCAAAAATCGAGATACGAGGTTTTCGAGTTTCACCAACGATATGCTTTTCAGAGTTACACAAAGACTGAAACGAAGTCAGGTGGCACAAAAGTCAAAACCGTCTTATCCTAAAAAGTGAAGAAAAACGAAATACAACAAAACAAAAAACCAACTGGCCAACAAATCACTGGGACTTACACAACTAAAACAGAGTATAGAGGTGGGGGTAAAAATGCGTAAAAACAAGTTTTAACTGTTAATGTCACTAAAAATATTTTTAACAAAATTCTTTTAAAATTAAGAATCGTAGCAGACACACAAAACAACACACACACTAGCAAAGCATAGTTATTCCAACTGCAACATTAAGGGGCTGGGCAAATGTTAAGAATAGACCCTTCCTCTGGCCCTTCCATTCTTTCAGACGGTTTCAGGTTAGGGTTAGGGTTAGGGATAGGTTTATGGTCAGCTTAATCACCTGGCAGTCATTGTCGTAAACGACAGACTAGCATACAATCATCAACTTTAATTTTTCTGTGTATTTGACACTAAACGGACCCTAAACCTATCCCAAACCCTATTCCCCACCCTAACCCTAACCTGAAACCGTCTAATCCAAAAACAAAAACAAAACAAAAATGATGGTATGCTATGAGATTGACACTATCCCTAAACCTAATCCCAAACCCTAACTGAAACCATCTGAAATGAATGGAAGGGGCAGAGGAGGGGGCTATCCTTAACATTTGACAGGGTCCGTGCACATTACTTACGGAAACCTCCTGCGCTTATCCGCAAATAAATAAAAGCAAGCAAGAAATAAGTGGATGGGATATTAGGCATTAGGTATTTCATAGTCACAGAGGCGTTTCTGTGAAATTCGGGTTGCTCTCACCTGCAGAGCGCCATTCTTCATACGACTGCTGCTTTCGTTGCGAGCTACCAGCATCTCCATTTGAAGTGATCGAAAGAAAACGGAAAATAACAACCATAGTATAGTAATATTTTGACACTTCTTTCAACTTGTTTTTGCCTGCGATTTTTGTGTGACTGGGTTGCTACTGGGTTTAACGTGTGCTAAGTGTATGGGCACACAGGACCTCAGTTTATCGCCTCATCCGAAAGATTCCACGTTCAGACCGTAAGGCCTAGTGCAAAGTGAGAGGAATATCCCCTGTACCCAGGTTCGAACTCGGGTTTTCTTGACACGAAGCGAACGCGCTACCACTGTGCCACTCTACACACGGGTTTCCGAGCGCACTTATCCCATCCGCCTATTTCTTACTTTCTTTTACTTAGCTGAGGATATGCGCATGCGGTTTCCGCGGGTTAATGTGCATAGCCCGTAAGTGTAAAACAAAATTGCATGTGACACGCCAAAAAAAAGTTTGCAGCAATTAAGATTTCACGTCAACTACTACTCAGCGACAACCCAGCATGCATTCCAGTCAAATCAAGCACATGGGTGGGTGTATGCGGTGACCGAAGCGCTTGCCTGAACTTTCCATCATAAACCTTAATAACACGGTCAATTTAAGAGCAAAACGAGCGTGAGAAGAGCCCTGTCTTCTGGCAGACCACTGCCTGAAGCAGCATCAAACTGCCTGAATTCAGGCTTCAGGCACACCCACATGCACCCCTGGACACACACACAAACACGAGTGTGGGCGAACGCATACATAGCGATACAAAGCTATCCAAAAGTGCTCAGATTGTACAGTGCCTTTCGATCTTTTAAGCAAAACAAACAATTGCATGAGAGAAAAAATATCCCCCCCCTCCCCTCCCCACCCCCCCCCCCCCCAAGAACAACAAAAATTCTGTGTTGTCGCAATGATCCTAAACTTCCAAAACATTTCAAACTCAGTCCTACCACTCTCCTTTGCTTTGCAGTACAGTGGAACCTCCCTTATAAGACCTTCAAAATTCACCCCAAATGAGGTCTTATAAGGGATGGGTCTTCTAAGGGAGGTAGTTTTAATACTTACAAAGGGCAACGTCTCGGAGAAGTAGGTCTTATGTGGGAGGGAGTCTTATAATGGGAGGTCTTATACGGGAGGTTCCACTGTAATTCATACAAGCACTCTAATTTTAGTTAATTCGATCCGGGTTGACGGCGGGTTGTACTTAATCAAAATAAATGACATACCTTCCTTTATAACAGGACTTTTTTGTTGCGCAAAAAAAAAAATAAAAAAATCACAACCAACTTCTTGTCTCCTTACTATATAGTATATCTATCATACTAACTTGGCCTTTTCCTTTCTTTCCGTCATTCTAGGTAAAATTCAATAAACTAGAAGCTGCTGCTATAAAAAATATCATTAACTACGTTTCCTTCACAATCCATTTATAAAAAAAAAAAGTGAGCAAATTTTTACGACTGAATGCGTGGTGATAATACAAAGTTGGTTGTCCATCACTCACTGACAATCAGTCTAAAAAATTGTCTCGTGATCGATCATTTTAAAAGCCCACACAACCTAAAGAATCTTGGGATTGTTACTGGCATTCTGCATTTTCTAGTCAGGCTGGTTCCCGACCTGGAGAGCGCGTTGGCGCTGGTGCAGCGCCATTCTTCATACGACTGCTGCTTTCGTTGCGAGCTACCAGCATCTCCATTTGAAGTGATCGAAAGAAGACGGAAAAAACCCCATAGTATAGTAATATTTTGACACTTCTTTCAAAGCTCATCACATGTTAGTCACTCTCGTATTTAGAGTACATGTATATCTAGCAGACTTTTGTTTCCCGAGCAGCCATACACTTCAACTATATATATAGAGAGAATATATTTTTTTAAAAAGAAACTGTGTTTTTGTGTCTTTTATCATTTTACTTACTTTACTTTGTTACTCATTTTACTTTGTTTTTGTGTCTTTTATCATTTTGACCCACGCCTTCCATCAAAATCGGAAATGATCTGGAAGAATTTGCATTTCCTGTACGCTGATTCCAAAAACAAAGAGGTTTTCCCCCAAAATCTGATAATATCAGCGGAAAGACGACGCAAAAACATTGGCAGCATCTACAAACCAACAGTGCCAAGAAGATTCATCTAGCATGGGCCTTCTAACAAACCTGGGTTCTACAAATGCAAAGCTACGCGTTGTGACACATGTGCACATGGGAAATTCACTGATAGTGTCAAATCTGCATGGGACAATAGGCATTGGAAAATCAGACAACACCTTTCATGTACAACCCCCAATGTCATCTACTTGATGTCCTGCAAAATCCACCCTGGCGCCCTGTATGTGGGTTGTACAAAAGATCTTAAGAAGAGGTGGGCTAACCACAAGAGTGACTGCAAATTGCAAAAGGTCTCCAAATGCGCTGTAGCAGCCCACTGCGCTCAACCTCACCCAGATGATCCCAACCTGGGCTACTTGCAGATCACAGCTCTTGAGCATGTGGAGTCCGACAAACAACTACTGAGGAGAGAACTGTACTGGATGTCGAATTTGGGGACCGTTTTTGTTGGGTTGAATTCAAGAAAAGACTTCCATGGATTTACTCTGTGAGAAATTCAACCCTGCAGAGTTTGTCCTCGAGTTTGATATTCAGTACTGGTTCCTATAAATCTAAGCGGCAAGCCTAGACTTCCCAATGCCTATTGCTCCATGCAGACTGGATTTCATTCTGTGTGCGTGTGTGTGCGAGTGCGCGCGTGTGTGTGTGTGTAGGTGTGTTTGTGTGTGTGCATGTGTGCATGAGTACATGTGCTCCTACTTCAACTATGAATAGACTCTAATACTGTAAACATGAGGGATTCCCCTATAACTAAGCTTGTTATATAGGAGATGCTATCCAGATGATCATCTCTCTCTCTCTCTCTCTCTCTGTGTCTCTCTCTCTCTCTCTCTATGACTGCATAACATAGACGTAATTCATTTGCACGACGTTTTGTTTTTTGACGTAATTGTGACATTATACGTCATTCTTTTTTTGTCCTAGAAAAAGCTACGGGGTAGGCGAAAATTTGGAACTTTTTAAAAATAAATAACAAGGCTAATTTGGTGTTTTCCGATTTTGTATTTTTAGTTTAAATAAGTTATATATATATATATATATATATATATAAAGGTACCTAAACTAGAATGCCAGCAAGTCAAAAACTAATATTTAAAGAAAACCCAATAAGAATAATTTAAGAAAACAACAACAACCCCAACCTAAACTAGAATTTCAGCAAGTCGAAATAAACATCAATGTTGAAGAACAGGTTGTAGCTCATTTCGCCAGGAAACACGTAAATAAATAAAGCCGTACGTGTCAAGAAAACTCTCGAAGTTCTGTTGACAAATTCTATTTCTACCATTCTTACCCCCCCCCCCCCCCCCCCCCAACCCCCCACCTGCAGAGTACAACGATAACACCAAATGCAGAATTCAGTTCAATTCACATTGTCTTACAACTGAAGATCAGAAAACAAATCATGTACTGTATGTACTATACATGTGCATCAGTATATGAATAATGATAAAAAAGCATAAGAAAATAAATTGAAATTAGAAAATGTACATGTGATCGGTTTTTTGGGAGTGATATACCAGCTGCATCCGTTCAGTTAATCTATTTACAAAATAAAAAAATAAAAAATAAAATCACAACTTTTACAAAAATCGAATCAATGAGCACTAAGCTGAATAATTTCATGAAAAAAACCCACCCCACAACAAACTCTTCCTCTGTTCGAGCTCTACTCTTTCGGCTTACACTTTCTTTATTTATAAAATGTATTTTTAAACACTTTCTATTCCTTTGCTTACACACTTTCTATTCCTTCGGCTAACCCATTTTCTGTTCCTCCAGTTTACGTGCTTTCTGTTCCTCCAGCTTACACGCTTTCTGTTCCTTCAGCTTACACGCTTTCTGTTCCTTCAGCTTACACACTTTGTTCCTTCAGCTTACACGCTCTCTGTTCCTTTAGCTTACACGCTCTCTGTTCCTTTAGCTTACACGCTCTCTGTTCCTTTAGCTTACACGCTCTCTGTTCCTTTGGCTTACACACTTTCTGTTCCTTTGGCTTACACACTTTCTGTTCCTTTGGCTTACACACTTTATGTTCCTTTGGCTTACACACTTTCTATTCCTTTGGCTTACACACTTTCTGTTCCTTTAGCTTACACACTTTGTTCCTTCAGCTTACACACTTTCAATTCTTTCGGCTTACACACTTTCTGTTCCTTTAGCTTACACACTTTATGTTCCTTTAGCTTACACACTTTCAATTCTTTCGGCTTACACACTTTCTGTTCCTTCAGCTTACACACTTTCAATTCTTTCGGCTTACACACTTTCAATTCTTTCGGCTTACACACTTTCTGTTCCTTCAGATTACACACTTTCAATTCTTTCGGCTTACACACTTTCTGTTCCTTCAGCTTACACACTTTCTGTTCCTTCAGATTACACACTTTCTATTCCTTTAGCTTACACACTTTCAATTCTTTCGGCTTACACACTTTCTGTTCCTTCAGCTTACACACTTTCTGTTCCTTCAGATTACACACTTTCTATTCCTTTAGCTTACACACTTTCAATTCTTTCGGCTTACACACTTTCTGTTCCTTCGGCTTACACACTTTCTATTCCTTTGGCTTACACACTTTCTATTCTATTGGCTTACACACTTTCTATTCCATTGGCTTACACACTTTCTGTTCCTTCGGCTTACACACTTTCTATTCCTTTGGCTTACACACTTTCTATTCTATTGGCTTACACGCTTTCTATTCCTTTGGCTTACACACTTTCTATTCCTTTGGCTTACACACTTTCTATTCCATTGGCTTACACACTTTCTGTTCCTTCGGCTTACACACTTTCTATTCCTTTGGCTTACACACTTTCTATTCCATTGGCTAACCCATTTTCTATCCCTTCAGTTTACACGCTTTCTGTTCCTTCAGCCTACACACCAAGTTCATTTTTCTCTCACTGCAGAGAAGTCTACGAAGCAGCTAGCGGCAAATGAAGCACTGGTGACACAGCATTGTTTTTCCTGGTTCCACGCAAACAGGACTGCTAAGGCAGGGAAAATGAATGCACAACGATTTGTTCTCTGCGCCCCCCCCCCCCCCCCCCCCCCCCCCCCCCCCCCCCCCCCCCCCCCCCCCCCCCCCCCCCCCCCCCCCCCCCCAATGAATACTCCACAATTCCGCAAACAACAAAAAAAACAATGTTCTCAACATTCACCACTCCTTGCTGTAAAACTAGAGATCACTCTTCATAGAATTCTAAAAAAAAAAGGAAACAAAATAAACATGAATCAAAATACCAACGCTCATCAGTTCTATAAAAAAAAACCCACCCCACCGAATCAATCATTTCATATTCAGCAAAAAATCAACAACAAAAAACACATACAAAAATTCTAATCATGAGATTGAAGTCGACCACGTATAAGTTAGCAAAAGTCGCTGGCGCAGCAGATGTTGAGATGAATGTTCTCGCACAAACGCAGCAATTGTTTTCGTTCTTCGAACGACCTTCCTCACCTCCAGGACACAAGAACATAATTATTATGGCTTCACAACTTCCTACTGAGATGAATGACTGTTGGATGATTTGGTGGTGGTTTTGAAAACAAACAAAAACGTCGTCGTCGTCGTCGTTGATTGTCTTTCACTCGACGAGAGGGTAGTCTCCCTCCTGGTTCAGTTCCGACAACTCTCTGTGCAGCTCTTCAAAACTGGGTCTGTTGCTGGGATTCTGAAACAGTCAAATCAAATCAAATCAAATCAATCACTCTTCAAAACTGGGTCTGTTGCTGGGGTTCTGAAACAGTCAAATCAAATCAATCACTCTTCAAAACTGGGTCTGTTGCTGGGATTCTGAAAGTCAAATAAAATCAATCACTCTTCAAAACTGGGTCTGTTGCTGGGGTTCTGAAACAGTCAAATCAAATCAAATCAAATCAATCACTCTTCAAAACTGGGTCTGCTGTTGGGGTTCTGAAACAGTCAAATCAAATCAATCACTCTTCAAAACTGGGTCTGTTGCTGGGATTCTGAAAGTCAAATAAAATCAATCACTCTTCAAAACTGGGTCTGTTGCTGGGATTCTGAAAGTCAAATCAAATCAAATCAAATCAATCACTCTTCAAAACTGGGTCTGCTGTTGGGGTTCTGAAACAGTCAAATCAAATCAATCACTCTTCAAAACTGGGTCTGTTGCTGGGATTCTGAAAGTCAAATAAAATCAATCACTCTTCAAAACTGGGTCTGTTGCTGGGATTCTGAAACAGTCAAATCAAATCAAATCACTCTTCAAAACTGGGTCTGCTGTTGGGGTTCTGAAACAGTCAAATCAAATCAATCACTCTTCAAAACTGGGTCTGTTGCTGGGATTCTGAAAGTCAAATAAAATCAATCACTCTTCAAAACTGGGTCTGTTGCTGGGATTCTGAAACAGTCAAATCAAATCAAATCAAATCAATCACTCTTCAAAACTGGGTCTGTTGCTGGGGTTCTGAAACAGTCAAATCAAATCAATCACTCTTCAAAACTGGGTCTGTTGCTGGGATTCTGAAAGTCAAATCAAATCAATCACTCTTCAAAACTGGGTCTGTTGCTGGGATTCTGAAACAATCAAATCAATCACTCTTCAAAACTGGGTCTGTTGCTGGGATTCTGAAACAATCAAATAAAATAAAATCGATCAATCACTCTCTTCAAAACTGGATCTGTTGTTGATTACCCCGCCACATGCGCAGCCACACTCCGTCTTCTGAGGATTTTGGAGACTGATGATGTTGTGCTAAGATCTTGTCATGGCTAAAGACAATCCCCGCATAACTATGCAGAGCATAACAACATTTTGATGTAGCCTTGGTGTTCTTGATTAAGCCAAGGCAAAGATCTGATAGGTTTTGGCAGTGGCGATGCACACACACACACACACACACACACACACACACACACACACACACACACATACCCTCTCCCAGCATTGCATCATGATCTGATATGTTTGGCAGTGGCGATGCACACACACACACGCGCGCACGCACACACATACCCTCTCCCAGCATTGCATCATGATCTGATGTTTTGGCAGTGGCGATGCACACACACACACGCGCGCACACACACACACACACACACACACACACACACACACATACCCTCTCCCAGCATTGCATCATGATCTGATATGTTTGGCAGTGGCGATGCACACACACACACACACACGCGCGCGCGCACACACATACACACACGCGCGCACGCACACACATACCCTCTCCCAGCATTGCATCATGATCTGATATGTTTGGCAGTGGCGATGCACACACACACACACACGCGCGCGCACACACACACACACGCGCGCACGCACACACATACCCTCTCCCAGCATTGCATCATGATCTGATGTTTTGGTAGTGGCGATGCACACACACACACGCGCGCACGCACACACACACACACACACACACCCTCTCCCAGCATTGCATCATGATCTGATATGTTTGGCAGTGGCGATGCACACACACACACACACACAAACGCGCGCGCGCGCACACATACACAAATGCGCACACGCACACAAATACCCTCTCCCAGCAGTGCATCATGACCTGATATGTTTTGGCAGTGGCGATGCACACACACACGCACACATACCCTCTCCCAGCAGCGCATCATGATCTCATATGTCTTGGCAGTGGCGATGCACACACACACACACACACACACACACACACATACCCTCTCCCAGCAGTGCATCATGATCTGATATGTTTTGGCAGTGGCGATGCACACACACACACACACACACATACCCTCTCCCAGCAGTGCATCATGATCTGATATGTTTTGGCAGTAGCGATGCACACACACACATACCCTCTCCCAGCAGTGCATCATGATCTGATATGTTTTGGCAGTGGCGATGCACACACACACACACACACACCCCCACACACACACACACATACCCTCTCCCAGCAGTGCATCATGATCTGATATGTTTTGGCAGTGGCAATGCACACACACACACACATACCCACACACGCACACACATACCCTCTCCCAGCAGTGCATCATGATCTGATATGTTTTGGCCGAGGCGATGCTGGGTCTGTTGAGTCTCTTGTTTTCCGTCACCACGTACTCCACAACATCGATGTTCCGCTTGTCTCCATAGGGCATGTCACCGCACGTGAACACCTCCCACATCAGAATGCCTGCACGCAACAGTATAGAAATGATAATTATAATAACAGTTGGGGCAGTGGGTGGATGCCTCGTGCCTCCATACGGGGAGCTGGACGACCCTGCCCCCTCCACGAGAAAATAGTCTGAAAATGGGCGGAACTAAAACATCATGTCCATTTTTTCAGCCAGCATGGCTTCCAAAAGCATGGAGAATCTTGTGGTACTGGTGAAAAACGATGCTTGCAATTCCGTAGACGCGATTTGATTTTTAGCGCATTTCGTCGCTGTTGAAAGACGCGGGCAACTTAAGCCAGCGAAAATAGTGCATATGGAATTCCAGCTGAATACTCCACAATGTCAATGTTGCGTTTGTCTCCGCATGGCATGTCACCGCACGTGAACACCTTCCACATCAGAATGCCTGCACGAAACAGTATAAATATAATAATTATAATAACAGTAATACTACAATTAACAACACTCCACAACGTCTATGTTCCGCTTGTCTCCATAGGGCATGTCACCGCCTATGTGAACACCTCCCACATCAGAATGCCTGCACGCAACAGTATAGAAATAATTATAATAACAGTAATACTACAATTAATACTACTCCACAAGTGGTAGGCGCTACATCGATGGCTTGGAGTCAAAACGGACTATCTTTAGATAGTCCATTGACGTATTATTGAACATATTGTGAAAACTAATAACTTGTTTCAAAAAGAGACTGCAGAAATATAAAAACCATAATCCCCATTTTATATTATTTGCAGTCTTTTTTAATATCAGACAAACCTCTATTTTAAGACTTCCAAAATGTCCGGAAAAATCGGTCGTAAATTGGAGGGGTCGTATGACGGAGGTTTTCACTGGCAGCCGTAGAAAGAAAAAGTTCAGCACACTTCATACTCTCTTCTTCATGCACACATACAATGACATATTAAAACTGGATTTGGGTCTTTCCAACTCCATAGGATTGTGCAATCGATGTATTATAGTTTTACTTCGCCGACTTCTGTTAATCACCTCCACTCTCGTCCAAAGTCAGTGGTTTTCTTTTTCAAAGTCAGTGGTTTTCGTGCTTTTCCTACGCTTTCCGCCATCTTTTCTACAACAAGGGAAGCGACTCCGCTTTCAGGCCCTTGACCGTGGTTGTTTCCCTTTGCTCGAAGTCTATGCAGACGACAATAACGGTCGTAAAACCAACAAAATGGCGGTCATAAGTCGCGTTTTAGAGGAAGTCGTTTAAGAGAGGTCGTTTACATAGTAAAATGCATCCGTGCCAACAAATCCGGTCTCAAATGAGAGGTGGTCGCTTAACAGAGGGTCGTAAAATAGGGGTTTGTCTGTACAAGTTCTTAGTTTTTGCAATAACATCAATAATAAGTCAATGGACAATCCAGTTGATTGGTGTTTATGCAATTGTTTTGAGTGTGGTGAGTATGGTTAGAATGGATAGTCCGTTTTGTCTCTAAGCCATCGACATGAGGGTAGGTGTTAAAACAAAATGACAAAATTTGAAGTGATTCTGTGGCATGGTTCACAAGACATTACACAGAGACAGACAGACAGACAGACAAAATAACAAACAATCAAACAAACAAAAAACAACAAGCACAACACTCCTCCCATCGTAGTGGAGGACTAACAACAAGCAGGTCCATCACACAGATGATGTCCAGAGGCCCCGGTCATAGGCCACTGACCTATCAAAATTGAAAATGTCCTATTGTGTTCTTCTTCCCTGTCAGGACAAATGTCTGATTAAATTCTTAACACTAATTAACAATTTAAAAATGTTTAACACTGGCATGCTTTGTCTTATTTAGTTATTGATTTCTGCAAGAGCCAGGACATTCATTTCTCTTATCCTAGGACAGTTTCTCCTATCACTTTTCGATCCTCGGTACATCACTGTTAAGAGTTTAGAGACGGGGACACATAGAGACGAAATTGGGAACACATAGAGAAAATGCTGCGCAAGCCCAATTCCCTGTTCTCACCAAAGGCCCAGATGTCTGACTTGCTGGAGAAGCGTGTGTACTGCAGCACCTCAGGGGGGGCCCACTTCACGGGGAATTTGGTGCCCACAGAGCTCTGGTACTCATCGTCCAGCACGTACCTGGAAGGGGGAAGGGGAGGGTGGAATTCAGTCGAATCTACAGTGCAGCCTACAGTCGAAAATAAATGCAGCCTACAGTTGAATATACGGTGCAGCCTACTGTCGAAAATACAATGCAGCCTACAGTCGAATCTACAAGGCAGCCTACAGTCGAATATACAACGCAGCCTACAGTCGAATATACAGTGCAGCCTACAGTCGAACATACAGTGCAGCCTACAGTCGAATATACGGTGCAGCCTACAGTCGAATATACCATGCAGCCTACAGTCGAATCTACCATGCAGCCTACAGTCGAATATACGGTGCAGCCTACAGTCAAATATACGTTGCAGCCTCAGTCGAATATACGGTGCAGCCTACAGTCAAATATACGTTGCAGCCTCAGTCGAATATACGGTGCAGGCTACAGTCGAATATACTGTACAGCCTACAGTCAAATATATGGTGCAGCCTACAGTCGAATATACGTTGCAGCCTCGTACAGCCTACAGTCGAATATACAATGCAGCCTACAGTCGAATATACAATGCAGCCTACAGTCGAAAATACAATGCAGCCTACAGTTGAATATATGGTGCAGCCTACAGTCGAATCTACCATGTAGCCTACAGTAGAATATACAATGCAGCCTACAGTCGAATATACAATGCAGCCTACAGTCGAATATAACATGCAGCCTAGATGAATATACCATGCAGCCTACAGTTGAATATACAATGCTGCCTACAGTCGAATATACCATGCAGGCCTACTGTCAAATATACAATGCAGCCTACAGTCGAATATACAATGCTGCCTACAGTCGAATATACAATGCTGCCTACAGTCGAATATACAATGCTGCCTACAGTCGAATATACCATGCAGGCCTACTGTAGGCTGCACTGTACATATCTGTAGATTCGACTGTAGGCTGCATGGTATATTCGACTGTAGGCTGCACTGTAATTTTTTGACTGTAGGCTGCAATGTACAATCCGCCATGTATTTGACTGTAGGCAGCATTGCAGATCCGATTGAATTCCTGTCACCCACCTGGAAACCACACCACAGAGCAGACACTCTGTGACCGTGCATGGGAAAAAAACAGACCAAAAACCGTCAGGGTTTCTGATCTTTTCCCCCTCTTCTTCTTCTTCTTCAATCGCTCAGACAGTTTCCTGTCAATTATGAGCGCAGATGTGTCAAGGTGCCGTTATGCGCCTAAGAAATAGTTAGGCCCAGCAAGTCCGACTTCGGCTGGAGGAAATATTTTTGAAAGTGTTTCCTGAAAAAAGGCAGGAGAATGGACGGGTAAGGCAGAAAGATAGTAGATGACAGCAAGCAAAGGGAAAAGGCAGAGTCAAAGAGTGACAGATTAGAGGAAGTTACAAGCACAGAACTTCCAGAAGAGAATGGACCGGTAAGGCAGAAAGATAGTAGATGACAGTAAGCAAAGGGAAAAGGCAGAGTCAAAGAGAGTGACAGACTAGAGGAAGTTACAAGCACAGAACTTCCAGAAGGTGGGGGAACTATTTATACAAAAGACCCCCCGGTATCCCCACAGGTTTTTTCCCTTCTTGTGTGTGTGTGATTATAATGCGTTTCTAATCTGTTGTTTTGATTCATGTTTTTGTTGGTAAGTTATTGTTTTATTTGTTTTTTTTCCCATTGTACACTAATATTGATGTTGTGCTGTTTATTTCCATGCTTGTGGCAGCCAATACTATGTAATTGAAAAATGTTGGAGTGCCTTGCATAAGCTCTAAGCTTGTTGGGCTCTACTTATTTAAATTATGTGCTGCTGTATGTGCTTTATTTGAATAAATCTTGTTTAAACCAAGGGGTACACTCACCCCCTAGAATTTTAACGGGTATTTAAAAGAATTTCAACCCTGATTGAACCTGTGGTGGTGCTCGAGGAGGAGGACCTCACTCGCGCTGGCCCCACGGCTAAGACATTATTGGTGTCAGTACGGAGGTGTCCTGCGTGTGCTAACTCAGAACATGCTCCACTGAACTCCACCAAAGTGACCCAGCAGCAGTGCAGCGTCTCCTCTGGTGGTTGCCTCCCGACGGCCTAAGAGATTTGACAGATTCACTAGAGATAGATTTCTGATTCTGCGACCTGACAAACCAGGGTGTGGCTGCGAGTTGGGACTCGGAATGAGCGGCATGTGAGCAACGCCACTGTACGGCCCTGAAGATGGGACAGCAAAAATGTACACCAAAAAAAATCATTATGTTTCACCTGGCTAGGCCCAAGTCGGCCTCGAGTAAAAGGGGCCGCTACACTACATACGATTCGATCCTAATGCGATGCGACTTGACGTTTGTGAGGCACGATTCTCATAAAATTCAACTGTCTAAATGAAACTGATGAAATCTTTCCAGTTTTGTTCACAATATTTGCAGTCCCCTTGCACACAAATCTGATTAAAAAAAAAAAAATCTATATTTCTGTATCAGACATTTTAGACATGATGGGGGTCTACTTGAGCGAAAACAGTAGAATTATTTTTAGACAGGAAATATTTTCACGCGAAAATCACGACTCAGACATCGTCTCACTGGGATCGAATCATATGTAGTGGGGGGGGTCCTTAACTGGCACACACACACAACACACACATAGCACCCTCATCTCCTGTGGTAAAAAATCTTTGTGTCTGGACCTACAACTTGGAACTCTCTACCTCTTTCTATCAGAAAAAACACCTCCCTCCAAACCTCAGCTGAAAACCTACCCCTTCCATAAATACCTTGACTGATCCACCAGAGTGAGGAAAATGATGGCTCGGGTGTGTCTGCATGCATGTGTGCTTGATTTGATTTGATTGATTTAATTTAAAGTCTGTTCACAACAATGGTGATATTAGACTTAAATAAATACATTAATTAAACAAAAACAAAACAGACATAAACAAATATTGAATTAAAATGAGGTGAAAAGAGTGTGTGAGTGTGTGTGTGTGTGTATGTGCGTGTGTGTGTGTGAGAGAGAGAGAGAGAGAGAGAGAGAGAGAGAGAGAGAGAGAGAGAGAGAGAGAGAGAGAGAGAGAGAGAGAGAGAGAGAGAGAGAGAGAGAGAGAGAGAGAGAGAGAGAGAGAGAGAGAGAATGTCCGTGATGGGGGAAGGAAAAAAAAAATAAAGGATTTGGGGCAAAGCAAAGAACATTAATATTAACTAACGTATCAATTATAGTAATTTTGCAATTCCAGAGCTGGATATGACAGAAGCTATTTTGATAATTTCATGGCTGTAAACTACATCTTGTAAAGTTCCTATATTTGCTACTTGAATCCCAGACAAGGTGTATAGCGATGTTAAAAATGGACATTCGAAAAGAATGTGTTGAACTGATAGTGGGTGACCACAAGCGCATTCTACATCTTTAGAAAATTTGGTCTTCCATGAATTTAATCGAATTTTGTAAATCAGGTTAGACAAAAGATCTTGAACATGACAATATTTCAGATTTTGAAGTAAGTTTCTCTTTATACATACAATTATGCATGTGTGCTTGCATGCGTATGTGTGTGTGTGTGTAGGTGTGCGTGTGCATGTGTGTTTGTGTTGGGGGTATATGTGTATGCCCGCATCTGTTGGTGTGGGCGTGCACTTTTGCATTCTTATGTTTTTAGTCGCCTCGTTTTAATCTGTTGCTATCTTACGAATGTCTTGTCTATTATGGGTACGTGAGTCATGTTGTATTGTTTATGTATGATCCTATGAAAAATGCTTTATATAGCTATTATGTTTTAACACGCAAGATTTAACTATCTTCTGAATGCGTAGTCTATTGTAAATCATAATATCTTCATGTGTGCTATTATGAAGTGTATCTTATATGCCTATTATGTTTTAGCAAGTAAGTTTTAATCTGTTGTTATCTTATGAATGTGTTGTCGTTTGTGGTATGTGGACCATGTTATCTTGTAATTTCATATCAAGTGTTGTTATTTTCTGATTTTACTTCATGTCTGATGTTCTATTTATATTTCAATTTGTAAAGCGCAGAGTATGCTCATAGTGTGGATTGTTAGCGCTAAAGCAAATACAATTATTATGATTACAGTGGAACTTCCCTTATAAGACTCCCTCCCATATAAGACCTACTTCTCAGAGACATTGCCCTTCTATGTAAGTATTAAAATTACCTCCTTTATAAGACCCCTCCCTTATAAGACCTCATTTTGGATGATTTTTTAAGGTCTTATAAGGGAGGTTCCACTGTATTATTATTATCTTCACACCAAAGCTCTGAGCTCTTTACAAAATCTCCCCCTCCTCACCTGGCCAGGCCGAAGTCGGCCACCTTGATGACGGAGTTCTCTCCCACCAGGCAGTTCCGGGCGGCCAGATCGCGGTGGATGAACTTGCGCGTTTCCAGGTAGTCCATGCCCTGGCACACCTGGATGCAGAAGTCCAGTAGCCGGGGCGTCTGGTAGATGAGCCGCGCCTTGTAATGCTTCAGGTAGTTACTCAGCGCACCTGTCCCCAAACACAGTTCTATATTATAAAGGCAGTCCACGCCCTGGCACACCTGGATGCAGAAGTCCAGTAGCCGGGGCGTCTGATAGATGAGGCGCGCCTTGTATATGTAGTGCTTCAGGTAGTTACTCAGCGCACCTGTCCCCAAACACAGTTCTATATTATAAAGGCAGTCCACGCCCTGGCACACCTGGATACAGGTCTGGTAGATGAGGCACGTCTTGTAATGCTTGAGGTAGTTACTCAGCGCACCTGTCCCCAAACACAGTTCTATATTATAAAGGCAGTCCACGCCCTGGCACACCTGGATACAGGTCTGGTAGATGAGGCACGTCTTGTAATGCTTGAGGTAGTTACTCAGCGCACCTGTCCCCAAACACAATTCTATATTATAAAGGCAGTCCACGCCCTGGCACACCTGGATACAGGTCTGGTAGATGAGGCGCGCCTTGTAGTGTTTCAGGTAGTTACTCAGCGCACCTGTCCCCAAACACAGTTCTATATTATAAAGGCAGTCCACGCCCTGGTGTAGAGTGGCACAGTGGTAGCGCGTTTGCTTCGTGTCAAGTAAACCCGACTTCGAACCTGGGTACAGGGGATTTTTCCTCTCACTTTGCACTAGGCCTTGCAGTCTGAATGTGGAGTCTTTCGGATGAGACGATAAACCGAGGTCCCGTGTGCCCATGCACTTAGCACAGCATAACTGTCGCAAGGCATATATATATAAAAAGCAAATAATTGGAATGTTGTGAATGAAAAATACCTGGATGTAGCAGCTAGTTCAGCAGTGAAGGGCCTTACTAGTGCTTCAGGCAGAGCATAACACATTGCTATATGTAACGCAAATCTAAAATGTTACTTGGACTGCTGGTCTTGGATTCTGAACAAACCGGGGTGTAGCTGCGAATTGGGATTCGGAACGAGCGGCGTGGGAGCAACACCACTGTATGGCCCAGAAGATGGGACAGCAAAAAAAGAAAAGAAAAGTCACTTGGACAAAATTTCTCCTTTGTGAAATAATAAAGTGATTTTGAATTTGAATGTACTTTTTGAGAGTGGAAGCACTCAAGGAACACAGGAAAACTGTAGTGCGTAAGAAAAGGAACAGACTGCTCAAATAAGTATTATTACGATCATACAGCAGGCATATTTACAACAACATACAGTATTTATTCGGCGCTAAATCTTGATAGAAATCTAAAAATTCATGCTGCCACCAATGTCTAAACAATTGGTTTAAAATTAATTAGGAAGTTCTGTGCTTGTAACTTCCTCTAATGTCACTCTATTTAACTCTGCCTTTTCTCTTTGTTTGCTGTCATCTACTATCTTTCTGCCTTTCCGGTCCATTCTCCTGCCTTTTTTTTTAAAGAAACACTTTCAAAAAAGATTTCCTCCAGCCGAAGTCGGACCTGCTGGGCCGAATTATTATTTTACTTAAGCGCACAACGGCAGCATGACGCATCTGCACTCATAATTGACAGGAAACTGTCTGAGAGATCGAAGAAGAAAATTAATTTTAACAAAAAGAAGAAAAAAGACCAGGATGAAGTACAGACCGTTCCTCATGAGTTCGGTGACTATGCACATTGGCCTCTTCTTGGTGACGACACCGTATAACTGCACCAGGTTCTTGTGACTCAGTTGCCTGCAAAAGACAACAGCCGGCATTAGCAAGCAAAAAGGAATACTACTAACTCAATTGCGTCGCATACAAAATGACGCAGCATCTCCCTCAGATGCACATCATTCAACCATGCAACATGTACCGAGTAACAGATAAATCAGTGTATTTCTGAAGACTTCTTACTTTGAACCAGTGAGCCACGTTTATTTCATGACGTAATTAGCCCTTTCACCGCCAGCCATCTTTGAGCCAAAACTTTCCATTAAACTTAAATATACAAAAAATATTTTGTCTGCAATATTGTGGGATTTCTCTGTGACACATTTAGAATAGGGTCAATCCTCACTGCCCATATTTAGGAACACAATATCATTGAATAACAGACCCTGATTTCAAGGGTTTTAATGACATGGGTGTTAAATAATTGTGGTGCAAAAATGTGACATTGGCGGTGAAAGGGTTAGTCTGATGAAATGTGCTTCGTCAGGAAAACAAAAACTACCTACTCAATGGGCTGACCACTTTGTTATGATCTTGATCTAGAATCACAAAGCCATTCAAATTTTCATAGACTTGGTTTAGTATACAGTGGAACCTCCCTTATAAGACCTCCCATTATAAGACTCCCTCCCATATAAGACCTACTTCTTTGAGACATTGCCCTTCTTTGTAAGTATTAAAATTACCTCCCTTATAAGACCTCCCCCTTATAGACCCCATTTTGGATGATTTTTGAAGGTCTTATAAGGGAGGTTCCACTGTATAAATAAAAAAAGGATTGCAAAAAGCATAATATGAACAATAAACAGTTCGTTATTTAAGGTTTGAATAAAGTGAGTTATGTGGTCGGCGCCGTATTGAGGCAAATTCGAAGATGATAAGTAGTTCAATTTAAGAAGTAAAATACGAAAATAGGAGACGTTAGAAACAGTCTAAGGGAAGCAACTACAAGAACAAGATCTCAGGATTAATAGGAACAGCGAGTTGTTTCCCTTTTATTGGTTTACACGACCCCCCAAACCACCAAAATCGATCAGGAAAACTCCCTCCGACGTGACTCCAAAGGATTGGAACAGTGTCGGAATGACATCTCCGACATGACTCCATGGAGTTAAACATTACAAAAAAGAAGAAAAAAAGTTGCATCAAAGCTAAATAAGCCTAAAAGAAAACGAACTCGAAGTCTTGAAAGCATTTTGCAGAATAGAGTTGTAGAACCTTCTGACCCTTTTAGAATTTACATCATCATCCTCACCACCATCTTACGTCATGGTCTTGGCCTCCTCTTTGAAGGCCTCCTCAGACATGGCGTTCTCCTTCATCCTCTTCAATATCATCGTCATCATCATCACCCTTATCATCATCTTACGTCATGGTCTTGGCCTCCTCTTTGAAGGCCTCCTCAGACATGGCATTCTCCTTCATCCTCTTCAATATCATCGTCATCATCATCATCCTCATCATCATCTTACATCATGGTCTTGGCCTCCTCTTTGAAGGCCTCCTCAGACATGGCGTTCTCCTTCATCCTCTTCAATATCATCGTCATCATCATCACCCTCATCATCCTCACCACCATCTTACGTCATGGTCTTGGCCTCCTCTTTGAAGGCCTCCTCAGACATGGCATTCTCCTTCATCCTCTTCTTCATCATCATCACCACCATCATCACCCTCATCATCATCTTACGTCATGGTCTTGGCCTCCTCTTTGAAGGCCTCCTCAGACATGGCATTCTCCTTCATCCTCTTCTTCATCATCATCACCACCATCATCACCCTCATCATCATCTTACGTCATGGTCTTGGCCTCCTCTTTGAAGGCCTCCTCAGACATGGCGTTCTCCTTCATCCTCTTCTTCATCAACATCACCATCACCACCATCATCATCACCATCATCATCATCACCCTCATCTTACGTCATGGTCTTGGCCTCCTCTTTGAAGGCCTCCTCAGACATGGCGTTCTCCTTCATCCTCTTCAATATCATCGTCATCATCATCACCCTCATCTTACATCATGGTCTTGTCCTCTTTGAAGGCCTCCTCAGACATGGCGTTCTCCTTCAACCTCTTCAATATCATCATCACCATCATCACCACCACCATCACCACCATCTTACGTCATGGTCTTGGCCTCCTCTTTGAAGGCCTCCTCAGACATGGCGTTCTCCTTCAACCTCTTCACTGCTACGGGCATGCCCTTGAACAGACCCTTGTGTACGCTCTGCACAACCAGGAGGAAGAACACTACATGCATGACCAAATGAGATAGCCAAGGGTGCTCCTGGGAAATTAAAAAAATCCTGCAAGGCAGGGTCCAGGGGCTGCCCAGGCCGCGGCAGAGTGCAGGGACAGTGCCCCTCCTGGGGGTTCCGGGGGGCAATGCCCCCTGGAAGCTGAAGGCAAGGCAAGGCAAGGCAAATGTTTTATTTCATACCCACTTGGGGCACAGAAATATAAAACAAAGTACACACATAGTTAAACAATCAAACATCAAAACAGAGTGATGTCTATACTATGAAAAACAACAAGTAGATAACTAAGACAAATAAGACAAACAACAGTTTCCAATGTAATTGACAGGCTCTCGTTGCACTTTCACTTCTGGTTAAACTTCATGACCTCTATAACCAGCAAAATGCATCTTCTCAAATTCTCATAATCCGGCGACGCCCGCTCCATGTAATAAAAAATCCTGAAATTCAGGACATCCTGGACAAAAACAATCATGAACTTCAGGACATCCTGGACAAAAAAATCCTGAACTTCAGGACATCCTGGACAAACAAATCCTGAACTTCAGGACATCCTGGACAAACAAATCCTGAACTTCAGGACATCCTGGACAAACAAATCCTGAACTTCAGGACATCCTGGACAAACAAATCCTGAACTTCAGGACATCCTGGACAAAAAAAATCCTGAACTTCAGGACATCCTGGACAAAAAAATCCTGAACTTCAGGACATCCTGGACAAAAAAATCCTGAACTTCAGGACATCCTGGACAAAAAAAATCCTGAACTTCAGGACATCCTGGACAAAAAAATCCTGAACTTCAGGACATCCTGGACAAACAAATCCTGAACTTCAGGACATCCTGGACAAACAAATCATGAACTTCAGGACATCCTGGACAAACAAATCCTGAACTTCAGGACATCCTGGACAAACAAATCCTGAACTTCAGGACATCCTGGACAAAAAAATCCTGAACTTCAGGACATCCTGGACAAACAAATCCTGAACTTCAGGACATCCTGGACAAACAAATCCTGAACTTCAGGACATCCTGGACAAACAAATCCTGAACTTCAGGACATCCTGGACAAACAAATCCTGAACTTCAGGACATCCTGGACAAACAAATCCTGAACTTCAGGACATCCTGAAAGCAGGAGCTTCCATGGATAGCTGAACACCGTGGCACTGAAAAAATGCAAACAATTTCATGAAACTGATACCCCTAAAAAAAAAAGGATTAGTCTTTGATTCTTCAAGCACCATGGGTGAATACGTTCGCCCAGTACATCACACTTCACTCCCACCAAATGCAAAGACATTGGCTGCCAAGCACCCTGCCATGAGTATGTCTACTTTGAGAGCTTACGTCAGTGATTTTTTCGTTAAAGCAACGCACGTGCGCTGGAGAAAAAACATAGTTACTCCCCACCCCCCCTCTTGTCGGTTGAGATGCAACGGACAACCAAGAGCGTCCAAAAATACATGGCGCTAGAAGTATTAACCCCTTGACTGCCATCAACGTATTACGTACTGACCTGATGACATCACTGATGATGTTATCAGATGAAGAGGAATAACCCGGATATGCTGGCTTTTGCTCTAACAGAGTCAAGAGAGTTATATCCCCAGACCATTTTGCCAGATTGGCTCTATCAGTTGTCTTTTTTATGGCATGATTTGCCCAATGATTATTTCTTTAATTTTCTTTGGCAGTCAAGGGGTTAGGCAGTATTTTAGAAGTAATGAACAGAATCTGATGCTTAAAACATTTTTTGTGTGCAAAAACCAAACCAACCTAGCATTTGTAAGCATTTTGTCACTACTCACCCCAAAGCATCCAGCCCCTAGCTGAGCCCCTATGGTCAAGTACTTGGGGTCTATTTCAAACTGACCTGCAACACACACACACAGAAAGTTAGTCGCTGATACAATGGCATTATCATGGTCAAGCACTGCCGGGTTTTTATTTGTGTGTGTAGAATAAAATGATGCATCCACCTCCTAACCCTTTCATCGCTACTGTCGCCTCTTGGCACCACAATGATTTAACACCCATGCCACTGAAAGGCATCAAATGAGGGTCTGGTATCCAGTGACCTTAATTTTAGGAAGTAAGGATAGGCCCTATTTTATGCATGTCACACAAGAATCACCAATATTGCACACATAATCTTTCTCTACCCAGGTAAGCTTAATGGAAAGTTTTAGCTGAAAAATGGCTGGTGTTGAAAGGGTTAAACTCATGATCCTTTTGAATGTCTGCTGGTGTTGAAAGATTCTACCTTAACCCTTTCGTTGCCAGCCATTTTTCAACCGAAATTTTCATAAAATTTACCTGGGTAGAAAAAAAAAATCTTCCTGCAATATGGGGGATTCCTCTGTGACATGTATAGAGTAAGGTCTATCCTTACCTCACAACATTAAGAAAATAGGGTCTTTGGATAACACACCCTGATTTGATGCCTTTTAATGACATGGGTGGTGCAAAATCATTGTGGTGCAAAATTGCGACATTGGCGGCGAAAGGGTTAATCCTTATGTTGTATGTATCCATGTGACCTGTGTAATCCTAAAATATATATTTTATACTCATGCGTGCCAAATGTCAATATCCTTATGCATTTTGTTCATCTTTGTTAGTTTGTAATACTCATTCATCTTTGTAATTCTCATGTGACTTGTCATCAAAAATTGTGCTTATATTTATGCATGCTGAATGTCAATGTTTCCGTTGTACGGCACCTGGACGAAACTTCTCCTTTGTGAGATAATAAGGTTTTTGAATTTGAATTTGAATGTACTTTTTGAGAGTGGAAGCGCTCAAGGAACACAGGAAAACTGTGGCACGTAAGAAAAGTAACTGCTCAAATAAGTATTATTATGATCCTAGGCATATTTACAACAACACACACAAAAAGGAAAGAAAAGCGTGGACTGACTGTGGCCGAAGCCTGCGGTGGTTGGCTTGGTGTTTCTCTGCGGAGGTTCCTTCAGCCTGGTCACCAAACCTGTCGCAACACACATCCATCTTAATAGTCAATTGTTTTCAATTGTTTGGCAATATATCCGCATTATCCACAAACCAAGAGATACTGAATTTATGGAGAACAAAAAAATGTTTCTTTGTGCCATCAACCTCGGACAGAAAGCTCATTCCTGCACACGTGAGCAAAGTGTCAATGAGCTTTTTCGAGGACTGATAGATTTCTATTAATGTCACTATCTATTCTAACTAAATACTTACCAACACTCAAAACAATAGCATATTCACTTCAAGTTGGAAACCAATGTCCTAGCAACATAAAAACGAAAGTAGCAAAGGACCGCAACTCCCCTTTACTGGAAGCATGCATGCTCTCCCCTTGCTTCCGGTCACACGGTCTCTTTGACCATGCGGAGTCACTTTCCATTTTCCACAGTGGAGTCCACTTCGTGTTTTGGAAACCTCCCTGGCTTTTCTTCAGTCTTTGACTTCTTTCACTTTGGTCTGTTTGTTCCTTTTTTGGTTCTATTTCTTCAGTATGGTTAGAATAGATCAATATACTGTTTCGGCTGCACAGTGTAGAGTGGCACAATAGTAGCGCGTTCGCCTCGTGTCAAGTAAACGAGTTCGAACCTGGGTACAGGGGATTTTTCCACTCATTTTGCACTAGGCCTTACGGTCTGAACGTGGAGTCTCTCGGACGAGACGATAAACCGAGGTCCCGTGTGCCCATGCACTTAGCATACTTTAAACCCAGTGGCAACGAAAAAGTTGTCATTTGGTCAAAATTTACCCCCCCCCCTCATCAGTCACACAAAAATCACAAGCAAAAAAAAAGAAGAAAAAAAGGGTGGCGCGCCTCTGGCTGCGATGCGCTCTCCAGGTGGGAGCAACCCGAATTTCACAGAGATGCCTCTGTGACTATAAAGTACCTAATAATAATACCTAATATTTTGTTGTTTTGTTTCTAGGTGAGGGCTGGGTCAACAAGGTAAAAAAGAATCATATCAATGCATTCATTTCACAAGGTCCCCAAAGGCCAACCCAACCCTTTGGCTGCAGCACTAGAACTTCCAGCATTAACCCTCTTGCATTTATTCCGCCCCAAACCGCCCAGTCGGAAGTTGCCTCTGTGTATTCAAGCCGCCCCAAACCGCCCGTAGCTTGCCCCCACTCTGAGACCCCCTCTGACGACATTTTCATCATGCACTAAAGTTCTGGCTTGTTATGCACACACTATGAAGAAGCTTCTCATTTGCAGCGATGCTAACTGCATGGCGCTCTGTGTGCTTCAAAAGACAGATGCTCACGAAAATGTGTGAAAGAATCTGAACACTAGAAGAAGATTTTTTCTGTAAAAAATGTGAAAGCAAGAGGGTTAAACACTCAGTATACAGAGCTGATTCTAGGATTTTGAAAAAGTGGGGACATTCCCCCCTTAAGAATGAAAAAAGGGGGGCAGGTTCAATGGATACGAGGGGAAGGGGGGGGGGGAGGCGGCCGATTCAATCTTCGCTAGCCATGGCCACTTCTTCAGCCTCTCGTCTTAGAACCGGTGTTCCCTCGCACTAGTGCCGTTATCTTTGGGCTGCTTCTCCGAGACTGTTGATGCAGTAGCTGTTTCTGCAACATCTGCACATTCGTTTGGCAGAGGATTTTTTATTTTTTACTTTGCCGCCACAAAAATCATTGTCAAAGAGCGTCGTTGTCCGCTTCATTTTGAAGAAAATTCAACATGGCGGGTCTTGCAACTTCTTGTCTGTAAAACGAGATGAACGCGATTGGTTGATTTACACTAACATTGTAAAGGAACCAATGAAATGTTGAGAAATCATTCATTCCTGCTCGATGCTTTCGGTTTGTGCAGACGACGGATTTAGCAGACGACGAAGGAATTCCCGCAGCGATCGGTAAAAAGTGCGGGCAGTTCTACAAAAATGCGGGCGTTGGCCCACGTTTAGACCCGATTATTGCGGGAAGGAAAAGATTTGGGGGGAATTGTACCAATCCCACGCCCTAGAATCAGCTCTGAATATATATAATTAAAGATGGACCCTGACGGATGAGTTTTTGTAAGAAACACATCGAGATCACCAGGAAAACACCCTTTACAGAGATTGCAACACTCACTTTGCTCTGGTTTCCTATAAATCAAACCGTCAAATCGTCGATTCCTCCTTGGCGGAGGTGCTGGAAGTCAAATTCTTTCACCCAAACAGAAGGCGTGTGCCGTCTCTTTTCTAATGGCCGCCAAATCGTTTGCACGAAATTTTCACAATACAAGCCTTTTTTTCTTCTTTTTAATTTTTTTTATACTTTATCTAAAAGAGTTTCGCTCACCACAAAGGAAATAGCTCCATTTTTTTTTTTACTGCACTACAACAAAAGAAAACGCTTCAACCACAATGAGTGACCTCCACCCACCCCATCCAAAATGGCTACTCTCTCCGGCATCTCCGCCAAGGAGGAATCGCCGTTTTGACGGCTTAATTTCTAGGAAACCAGAGCAAAGTGAGTGTTCCGATCCTTGAAAAGGCTGTCTTTCTGTTGATCTCGACGTGTTTCTTGCAAAAACTCATCCATCAGGGTCCACCTTTAAACACTCAATACACATGGTAGGTGTGTCCGTTACGTTACCTCCGGCGTTGTGCCTGTGGTAGTTGATGAGCTCTGGTATACTCTCGAAGGAGTGGTGCTCCGCTATGTAGAAGTAGTTGTTGTCCTGGTTCCGCTTGATGTGGTAATGCCGCACCTGTATGCCGCTGAAACACAACAAAACCGGCAAAACATTCGAGAGCTTTGACCCCTTGACTGCCACATAATGCATCACATACAGGCTTGATGATGTCATCAGATGAAGGGGAATAACTCTGGGATTATAGCTTTTTGCTTTTAAACAGTCAGGGTTATATCCTCAGACCATTTTGCCAGAATGACCCTGACGCTTCTCTTTTACATTGGACAACTTAATGTACTTTAAATTTTTTTGTTATCTGACATACACCAGCTTCACACAGTATGAATGTGTCAGTACACCAAACACTAGGTCACACAGAAACCCAGACATTTTTGTATCAAATAACAACACTTAACTCACTCAGGGCGAATGAGCCGGATCCGGCTCATGGCTCGCACAACCGTTTAGGACGAATGACCCGGCTCCGGCTCATAAGAGTTTTCAAGAGTTTTTGATTTCTGGCGTGTAACCAGCTTTCCGGTGCAAAGTCATAACCTATTTTCAGTTTGCTTTGACCTTGCCTCTCTTGAAATCAACCAATCATTGCAGACTTTACATTCAGCTTTGGTTGTAGAGGGGGGTCAAAGATCGGAATGTGAAATTTTCCTTCTTTCTATGTGTTAGCTGTTTTCGTCAATAGGAAACAAACGACGAAGGTAAGGAATCTGATATTTTACGATCGTTTAGTGCATGGTGTTGCTAATCATTTCTGAAAATATTGATGCCTAACTCTTCATAACTTGGTTTTGGTGATTATTTTACGAACCTAGTCAAATGCCCAGTCCCCACAGAACAAGGGGAAATAATTCGGCCAGTCCCGAGTGAGTTAAGGCTCTTGGAAATGTACAATGCCAATGGACAATAAATAAACTTATGACTTATGACAGTCAAAGGGTTAACCCTTTCGCCGCCAGCCATTTTTCAGCCCAAAAATACCATTAAACTTAACTGGGTAGAGAAAATAAAATATCTGCAATATTGGAAATTCCTCTGTCACATATAACATTAGGCCTATCCTTACCTCCCAAAATAAAAACATAGGGTCTTTGGATAACAGGTCCTGATTTGATGCCTTTTAGTGACATGGGTGTTAAACCACTGTGGTGCTAAAATGCGACATTGGCGGTGAAAGGGTTAAAGGAAATGAAAGTTCGGCAACAAGTGTATGCCACTGCAACACGACAAACCAGCTTCAAACAGTCAACGCAGCAGCAAGAACAAGCAAACGTTATTAGAACATGAAGTCCTCCGAAGTCGGAGTGTGGCTGCCCATGTGGCGGGGTAATCAAAAAACGGTCACACACGTAATATTCTCCTCCCTAGCTGGTGCATTTGTACCATAGTGTTCAAGTGCTTCGGCTGTTGGGATGATCCCTGGAGTCTTTTGGCCAGGGTAAAACAACAAACAGACATAAATGCAGGGAAATACTGCATCTTATCTACTACGTTGTGGAATCTTGACATGCAGTTTTCATACAATCGTATAAAAATGTTGTAATAATGAAATAGTTCTCTTCCACCCACCCCCTCCACCTACTAAAAGGACTAACCCACAAACATATTAATGCCAAACACTGAACATTGAAAGAGCAATCAATTTAAGTTCAAAATCTCTCTTTCTCATCAATGACATCACACACCTTGTCATAGACACAGGCAGTGGCGATTTTCTATGGTCTGTTCCAGAAAAAAAGGAGCAAGGCCTAAGCGTGTTTGGTGCAGTAACAGAGCCAGTATATCTGAGAAAGTGCCTCTGCTCAGTATAGTAAGCGTCGGTGGTACAGTACAGGCAGTGGGACTTCTAAAGTCTGATTCAGCATTATAGACTCAGATGCAGGTTTTGAGCAACTTCGTTTCGCGTACGTGCTACGCGTAAGCGCCGTGAAAATGCGTCAGCGATGTTTAAAAACGCTTCAAATACGCAAAAAACACACACAAAAACATGCGTTAACGCGAATCCCTGCACAGGACAGGCTGTAAAAGGGTTAAGATTGTTTTTTTCTCAAAATATTTATAAAGCGCTCTGAGGATGAATTTTTTCACCGAAAAGCGCTATATAAGCTTTATTTATTATCATTATCATTATTAATTTAGTGTTAAGAGTTTCAGTACCTACCTTTCCTGCGTGTACAGGGAGATGGAGTACTCCCCGGGAGTGCTGATGGAGTCTCGAACCAGAAAGCACCCCTCGCGACCACTCTGCTTCAGAATGCTCTCTGCCTCCGTGCGCGACAGGTCGATGTAGTACCAGCTGCAGCACACACATGTTCATATATGAATGAACGAACGAACGAATAAACAAATATTTTTCAATGTTAGAAACGAATACCCCGTGTGGGGATACCGGGGGGTCTTTTGTATAAATAGTCCCCCCACCTTCTGGAAGTTCTGTGCTTGTAACTTCCTCTAATCTGTCACTCTCTTTGACTCTGCCTTTTCCCTTTGCTTGCTGTCATCTACTATCTTTCTGCCTTTCCAGTCCATTCTCCTGCCTTTTTTCAGGAAACACTTTCAAAAAGATTTCCTCCAGCCGAAGTCGGACTTGCTGGGCCTAACTATTTCTTAGTTAGGCGCATAACTGCAGCATGACGCATCTGCGCTCATAATTGACAGGAAACTGTCTGAGTGATCGAAGAAGAAGAAGAAGAAGAAGAAGAAGAAGAAACGAATAAGCACAGTACAGGCTTGTCTACATCTCGAGACGAGAATATTAGGAGAAAAAACCCCCCAGCTCAATACATGAATGACAAATATTTGTAAATACCAATATGAACACAAATGCAGATACACAGACACATATGTGCACATTCACCAACGCACACACTAACGCACACACGCACGCATGCGCGCACACACACACACACTGATATTTCTATGCCAGTACTTCAAGTGAAATATTTCTCTCATGTTGTCAAAACATTTAAAACAAAAGATGATTATTATAATAGTGACAATATACTGAAGGCAAACAATTCAACAATTTAAAATAGATATATCTGAATTGAAAAAAAGGAAAGAAAGTCTAGTGACATGATAATCAAGACGATGAAAAAGATAGTAGGTAAAGGTAAAGATGTGCCACCCCCCATGCATTTCTCGGTTAATTGTATTTTTCCGTTTTTGCCTTTCTTACCATACATAAAGCTGTATTTTAGGAACATTTTTAGCTAATTACCTTTTTGGAATACTAACCCTAACCCTAACCCTAACCCTACCCCCCACTATGTACTGCAGTACACCGCGATTTGTCACAGTTGTGGTTCGTTGCGTTTTTCCGTCTTATACGGTGGGGGGTAGGGTTAGGGTTAGGGCTAGGGTTAGGGTTAGGGTTAGTATTCCAAAAAGGTTATTAGCTAAAAATATTCCTAAAATACAGCTTTATGTATGGTAAGAAAGGCAATAACGGAAAAATACAATTAACCGAGATAGGTAGGGGGGGTGGCACATCTTGACCTTTACCAGATAGTAAATAAAATCCGGTTCTCTTCAATAATAACTGTTCTGCCTTATCAATCATGCCTGTGTGCACACGAGCACACAGAGAGAGAGAGAGAGAGAGAGAGAGAGAGAGAGAGAGAGAGAGAGAGAGAGAGAGAGAGAGAGAGAGAGAGAGAGAGAGAGAGAGAGAGAGAGAGGAGAGAGAGAGGAGAGAGAGAGAGAGGAGAGAGAGAGAGAGAGAGAGAGAGAGAGAGAGAGAGAGAGAGAGAGAGAGAGAGGAGAGAGAGAGAGAGAGAGAGAGAGAGAGAGAGAGAGAGAGAGGAGAGAGAGAGAGAGAGAGAGAGAGAGAGAGAGAGAGAGAGAGAGAGAGGAGAGAGAGAGAGAGAGAGAGAGAGGAGAGAGAGAGAGAGAGAGAGAGAGAGAGAGAGAGAGAGAGAGAGAGAGAGAGAGAGAGAGAGAGAGAGAGAGAGAGAGAGAGAGAGAGAGGAGAGAGAGAGAGAGGAGAGAGAGAGAGGAGAGAGAGAGAGAGAGAGAGAGAGAGAGAGAGAGAGAGAGAGAGAGAGAGAGAGAGAGAGAGAGAGAGAGAGAGAGAGAGAGAAGAGAGAGAGAGAGAGAGAGAGAGAGAGAGAGAGAGAGAGAGAGAGAGAGAGAGAGAGAGAGAGAGAAGAGAGAGAGAGAGAGAGAGAGAGAGAGAGAGAGAGAGAGAGAGAGAGAGAGAGGAGAGAGAGAGAGAGGAGAGAGAGAGAGAGAGGAGAGAGAGAGAGAGAGAGAGAGGAGAGAGAGAGAGAGAGAGAGAGAGAGAGAGAGAGAGAGAGAGAGAGAGAGAGAGAGAGAGAGAGAGAGAGAGAGAGAGAGAGAGAGAGAGAGAGAGAGAGAGAGAGAGAGAGAGAGAGGAGAGAGAGAGAGAGAGGAGAGGAGAGAGAAGAGAGAGAGAGAGAGAGAGAGAGAGAGAGAGAGAGAGAGAGAGAGAGAGAGAGAGAGAGAGCAAACAGTTTCTGCTTAGAACTTAGAAGACTGACTGATTAAATTGTTGGATATACTCACTCATAAATTTCCAGGTCATATTTCTTCTTCACATAGTTGGATGGTATGAAACCCTTTTGCCTGTTATATGAAAAAAAAGCAGAAAAAAATATAATACTTATGTTTATCATAGCACATACATGCACACACTCACTCACGCACACACACGCACACGCACTCACATGCACGCACGCACACACGGAACATAAGTATAAGTACAATTACACTCCTTAAAACCCTTTCATCGCCACTGTCACCTCTTGGCACCACAATGATTTAACACCCATGTCACTAAAAGGCATCAAATGAGGGTCTGTCGACCAATGACCTTATGTTCTTAATTTTAGGAGGTAAGCATAAGCCCTACTGTATGAATGTCAGAGAGGAGTCCGCAATATTGCAGACGGAATCTTTTCTCTACCCAGGTTGAGGTAGGTTTAATGGTAAATTTTGGCTGAAAAATGGCTGGCGTAATGAAACGGTAAAAGCTCTACCGACATTTAAAAAACCCCATCACAGAGCTCAACACATTCTCACACACACAATCAGATAAACACCTCATTAGAACTGAATTGCATAAGGCGACCCATTCGTTCAACAGTTTATCATTGAGAAGGATTCAAAGCTATAACACAGCTAGGACTCAGCCAGCTGGCTTCACTTGGCTGGTGTGAGCGTGTTGCATGGCATGGCACAGGTTTAGGCCATGTGCCCATTTCAACTGGGCCTGCTGCCATTTGCCTTCTGCCCCTGCCTACCATCACCACCCACCATAGTTTACTTCCAATGGGCCTGCCTCACAGCGTACCATTCCCTCTTAGCTGGTGGCCTCACACACACACACACACCATGACTCCCTTTCAGCCAATAGGGAGTTCGGACAACACCCCCCCCCCCCCCCCCCCCCCCCCCCCCCCCCCCCCCCCCCCCCCCCCCCCCCCCCGTGACTCCCTTTCAGCCAATATGGAGTTTGGACAACATATACACACACACAGTGACACACACACCATGACTCCCTTTCACTAGTTTCAGCCAATAGGGAGTTCGGACAACACACACACACACACCATGACTCCCTTTTAGCCAATATGGAGTTCGGACACACACACACACCATGACTCTCTTTCATCCAATAGGGAGTTCGGACAACACACACACACACACACCATGACTCTCTTTCAGCCAATATGGAGTTCGGACAATGCACACACACACACACACCATGACTCTCTTTCAGCCAATATGGAGTTCGGACAATGCACACACACACACACACCATGACTCCCTTTCAGCCAATATGGAGTTCGGACAATGCACACACACACACACACCATGACTCCCTTTCAGCCAATATGGAGTTCGGACAATGCACACACACACACACCATGACACCCTTTCAGCCTATGGAGTTCGGACTCCCTTTCACAATCCAATATGGAGTTCGGACAATGCACACACACACACACACACCATGACTCCCTTTCAGCCAATATGGAGTTCGGACAATGCACACACACACACACACACCACTACTCCCTTTCAGCCAATATGGAGTTCGGACAATGCACACACACACACACACCATGACTCTCTTTCAGCCAATATGGAGTTCGGACAATGCACACACACACACACACCATGACTCTCTTTCAGCCAATATGGAGTTCGGACAATGCACACACACACACACACCATGACTCTCTTTCAGCCAATATGGAGTTCGGACAATGCACACACACACACACACCACTACTCCCTTTCAGCCAATATGGAGTTCGGCACACACACACACACACCATGACTCCCTTTCAGCCAGTTCGGACACACACACACACACACACCATGACTCCCTTTCAGCCAATATGGAGTTCGGACAACACACACACACACACACACCATGACTCCCTTTCAGCCAATATGGAGTTCGGACAACATACACACACACACACACCACGACAGCCAATATGGAGTTGGGACACACACACACACACACACACCATGACTCCCTTTTAGCCAATATGGAGTTGGGACAACACACACACACACCACGACTCCCTTTTAGCCAATATGGAGTTGGGACGACACACACCATGACTCCCTTTTAGCCAATATGGAGTTGGGACAACACACACACACACACCATGACTCCCTTTTAGCCAATATGGAGTTGGGACAACACACACACACACACAGACACACCACAACTCCCTTTTAGCCAATATGGAGTTGGGACAACACACACCATGACTCCCTTTTAGCCAATATGGAGTTGGGACAACACACACACACACACACACACACCATGACTCCCTTTTAGCCAATATGGAGTTGGGACAACACAAACCATGACTCCCTTTTAGCCAATATGGAGTTGGGACAACACAAACCATGACTCCCTTTTAGCCAATATGGAGTTGGGACAACACACACCATGACTCCCTTTTAGCCAATATGGAGTTGGGACAACACACACACACCATGACTCCCTTTTAGCCAATATGGAGTTGGGACAACACACACCATGACTCCCTTTTAGCCAATAGGGAGTTCAGACAACACACACAGACAGACACACCATGACTCCCTTTCAGCCAATATGGAGTTCGGACAACACACACACACACACCATGACTCCCTTTCAGCCAATAGGGAGTTCGGACAACACACACACACACACCATGACTCCCTTTCAGCCAATATGGAGTTGGGACAACACACACACACACACACACACAGACACTTTATTTTATAAGTACATGCAGCATAGGTGACTTACCCCTGGCTGTTGATGGCAAACCACCAGTGTTCCCTGGAGCTGTCCAGAATGTCGTATTGATCCCCCTGGAAAGTACCGTACAAAATACAACAACGTGAACAGGAAACGAAAGGTGGGTAAAGGTCAAGATGTGCCCCCCCCCCCCCCCCTCTACATTTCTCAGCTCTCCCCACATTTTCACACTTGCCTTTCTTACCAAACATTAAGCTGTATTTTATTAACCTTTTCAGCTAATTATCTATGTTGAATAACGAATAGCAGTCATGATAAAGGCTTCTAATAGGAACCCCCCCCTATGTAGTGCAGTACACACAACAGGCGCGGAGCATTTGTCACAGTCCTGGTTCATTGCGTTTTTCCGTCTTGCCTTTATCTTCTACTATTATTGAATGCATGTGTTTAATGATGTAAATGGATGAAAATTAGTGTTAAACATAGCAAACGATAGAGGATGAAGTACTCAATCTGCAGTAAGAAAGGCAAGACTGAAAAATGGAAGCAACCGAGAAATGGAGGAGGGGGGGGGGGGGGCGCATCTTTACCTTTACCAAAAGGGGTTTATTTTACAATATTATTCGCACTGGCAATGCTCCAAGAACAGCAAACATAGGGAAGTTTTTTTGTTTTGTTTTTCTTTCTCAAATTTTCATCTTTTAGCATTGAGAGAGAACAATAAACAATATAACACAGAAATAATTTTTTCATAGGTTGGATCAAACGTAGGGACAGAAAGAGGACAGGTGACAGACTAAAAGAGCATTTGTAAAAACGTAATAAAGTCAAAATGAAATTGCACACACAAACTTACATGCAAGGGTGTGCGCATGAACACACACACACACATATCTTGCAGACTTCCAAGTGTCCTTCCTCTACGGCTCATAAATAACTACCCCCCGTGGGGATACCGGGGGGGGGGGGGGGGTGTCTTTCGCACAAATAGTTCCCCCACCTTCTGGAAGTTCTGTGCTTGTAGCTTCCTCTAATCTGTCACTCTCTTTGACTCTGCCTTTCCCCTTTGCTTACTATCATCTGCTATCTTTCTATCTTACCGGTCCATTCTCCTGCCTTTTTTCTATAAATCCTTACAAAGATCTCTTGAGCCGAAGTCGGACATGCTGGGCCTAACTATTTCTTAGTTAGGCTCATAACGGCAGCATGATGCATCTACGCTCATATGAGAGGAAACTGTCTGAGCGAACAAAGAATAATAATAAAATAACTACACGTTTGCCTTTTCGTTTTTAGCCAACACACACACGCACGCATGCACGCACACACACACACAACAACAACACACACACGTTAGCATTCATAATGCATTCAAACAAAAATGCAATACAAAGCGAACACACACGTATGACATAAATGGTAAACAGCAGAAACAGACCTAAAGGCAAGAGAGAGAAGAGAAAGAGAGTGAAGCCTCAATGACAGGGGAACTGGTGGGTTTTGAGGTTAGATTTGAAAGCAGAGAGGGTCGGTCGCTGACGGAAGGAAAGAGGAAGCTTGTTCCACACACACCCACACTTATGGTCCCCTTCCTCCCCACAATAAACACGTACAGGCTCAAAATCATAGACCTGTCATTTTTAGCCAACACACACACACACGCACACACACACACACCAGCATGGTCCCCTTCCTCCCAATAATAAACGCCATATAGGCTCAAAATCATAGACCTGTTATTTTTAGCCAAGAACATACACACACACACACATATATATACTCTCTCTCTCTCTCTTTCTCTCTTACATGTACAATAATGTTACTAACCTTGCACAGTTCCAAGTCTCCCTCCTCTACAGGCTCATAATCATAAACAGCAACATAGGTATGCCTCTCATTCTTTGCCGCCCCGTTGGCTCGGGCAGAAGGTGGTGTAGAATTGGACAAGTCTGCGGTTTGAAAAAGAAATGATAGAAAAGAAAGTATTGTTTGAAGAAACAAAAATCACAGAAATTATTGTTTGAAAACACAAAAATCATAGAAATTATTGTTTGAAAACACAAAAATCATAGAAATTATTGTTTGAAAAACAAAAATCATAGAAATTATTGTTTGAAAATCAAAGATTTTATCTTTTGAAACGCACTGATTTAATGCTTTGAGAACCTATGCGTGCATTGATGTAAAACATATGAGTTTTTAAACGACTGCCGGATTTATATAATCAATAATAATAAAAAAAGTACGAAGAAATTCCATCCGAAAAAACACACTTCTTAACCCCTTGACTGCCAGAGAAAATTAAAGAAAAATTCATTGTACAAATCATGCCATGAAAAAGACAACTGATAGAGCCAATCTGGCAAAATGGTCTGGGGATATAACTCTCTTGACTGCGTTAGAGCAAAAGCCAGCACATCAGAGTTATTCCTCTTCATCTGATGACGTCATCAGTGATTCGTCAAGTCAGTACGTGATAGGTTTATGGCAGTGGGGTTAATCCACACAACAAAACAAACTATTTTATTTATATTTATATTTTTATATAAATATAAATAAAATAGTTTGCATTGCTCAAAACCCATGTTGAAACATTAACCTATTGAAACTATTTACACCTAGTAACCATTCTCTTTTGATTATTTAACCTGGTCGACTCAATGGCTGAGGAAGGCTTTCAGTTTTATTAACTGGTAAAATAAAGCCGAAAATTTCTTTATTTTCATAACAAAAAGGCTTGTTGTTTTGTGATCTTTTTTATTATATATTTTTATAATATTTATATTCATATTTTTATTTAATTTTTTGTGTTTTTTTCTTGATTTAAATGACTGTGACTGTGAGCAAGAACACAAGAAATAACACAAAAAAGTGAGGCTTTTTTTTGTGGACCTTGCTCAGACCTGTGCCTCTTATCACCTGACATTGTCCAATCTTCCAGCAAAAATAGAAACAAGAGAGCTAGGCAAACGCCCAAGCTCCCCCCGTGTGGATACCGGGGGGGGGGGGGGTCTTTTGCATAAATAGTTCCCCCACCTTCTGGAAGTTCTGTGCTTGTGACTTCCTCTAATCTGCTGTCACTCTCTTTGACTCTGCCTTTTCCCTTTGCTTACTGTCGTCTACTATCTTTCTGCCTTACCGGTCCATTCTCCTGCCTTTTTTCACGAAACACTTTCAAAAAGATTTCCTCCAGCCGAAGTCGGACTTGCTGGGCCTAACTATTTCTTTATTTTAGGCGCATAACGGCAGCATGATGCATCTGCGCTCATAATTGACAGGAGACTGTCTGAGCGATCGACGAAGAAACGCCCAAGGCAAACACGAAGGTAAGTCTATGCTGAAGAAGCTTACAACTACTATTGTATACCATTCAAAGAACGCTAAACAAAAAACGACAGTGACGCGCCAACACACACACACACACAAACCTTTGCTCTGTCACAAAACCTTCAGCATTGCAATTTGCTTTGACACAGCTCACAGTATGGGGTCAAGGGCCCCACCAGGGGAGAGTAGGGGGGGGGGGGTGTAAAAAGCCCTACCCATTAACTCTTTCATTGCCTGAGAGATATTTTTTTCATAACAGAAAAGGTGACATACAACAAACAAACAGGCACACAATTAGGCCGTGTACACACATACGCGGAGATTCGGTGCGGAAACTTGTGCGCATTTCCGCAAGTAAGTAACAGAAAGAAGGGACAAGATTTGAGCACGTGTCCGAATTTCCCCTAATCCGTACATGCTTACCCTTCTTTCTTCCACTTATTTAGGGATTGTGCTCTACAATCCAATCTGTGAATGATACAGTTAACTTGAAAACTAAAAAGCAAGGCATGTATTTGTGAACAGAATTCAAGAGAAATGAAAATTGAGAGGGGGGTCACCGCCTATAGCATCAAAACTGAAAGGGGGGGTGAGGGACAGGGGGGGAGGGGGGGCATGGATTCAAGAACATCAGGCATCAGAATATTCCAGAGTCCAATCCGCGGACGAACAACACTCGCCATGACTCGGAGTCGACATCGAGTCGGACCCCACAAAACTCTAGTCCGTAGTCGGCATCATTGCGATCATTCGCTACCCGATTTCTCGCGGAAAAGTTCAAAGTTCTCACATCATCGTAGTCTCCCGTGATCATATCCTCTAAATCGACTCATTTAAAAACCCAAATCACAATCACTGTCATCAAAACAAACTCTGAAACAGTGAAAGTAAGAGTCTAGAGAGCTCTAAACTCGGAAGAAAAAACAAACATGGCCGCGATTTTTCGTTTCCGAAGGCGCAGTATGAAAACAAACCGTTTAAGAATACCATTTGAGAATAAGATCGCGCTGCCTCATGAAGCACAAACCGCGGCCGGCAGTGCCAAAACCGCGGCCAGTGGCTACCAAAACCGCGGATCTGCGGGCCGTTCTGATGCCTGAACATGTTGGAGCAAAAGTTTTTTGATGAGGTGTGACTCCATGTTCTTTCTGTCGTGGGTGTTTTTCATGAACGTGAGCCACATCCCTTTGACGACGCGTATGTCTGATGCGGAGTGGTCAGGCTGGTTGAAGTTGATGGGCTATACGTTTGACTCTGTGGTGCACGATATCAGCTAAATGTTCTTTGTCAAAGCGAGTGGCAATCAGGTTCGGCTGGTTTCACCAATGTACAGTAAGTTACATTCATGGGTGCTCCTGGGAAATTAAAAAAAATCCTGCAAGGCAGGGGTCCAGGGGAAGCTGAAGGGAAACAACAGTTTCCAATGTAATTGACAGGCTCTCGTTGCACTTTCACTTCTGGTTAAATTTCATGACCTCTACAACTAGCAAAATGCATCTTCTCAAATTCTCATAATCCGGCGAATGCCGGCTCCAGGCAATAACAAAATCCTGAACTTCAGGACATCCTGAAAGCAGGAGCATCCATGCACATTTGAGGCAGTGAATGACATCACATACACAATGTCAAAGAAAAGGTAACGGTCAATCCAGCAAAATGGTCTTGAAAAATGTGTGTTGGAAGTTCTAAAACCGAAATTTCGTGCACACAAATTTACTTCCCTTGAAACAAATTCATCAAATTGACAGCTTTATATTAATTCAGGCCATATATGGGTGGAACGACTTGAATGAGTTAATTCCAATAACTCCCCAAAACGAAAAAAAATGAAAGGCAGGGATCCAAGGACCCATGGCCCTGGCAGGGTACAGGGGCAGAGCCCTGTCGGACAATTCAAGGGGGGGGGGGGGTGGGGGGGGGGGGGGGGGGGGGGGGGGGGCAACTTAAGAGAGAGAGATAACGAGACAGACAGACAGTTAAAATGACAGACAGTTTGACTCTTTGAGTCTGACAGAGACAGTTTGAGTCTGATAAGCCTTGCAAAATTATTACTTTGACCTTGTAATCTTCCCAGACAGAACAACCAAGTTCAAAACGCCCCAAATCGCTTGTGGTCAATTTTTTGTTGTTGTTGATGAATTAAAAAAAACCTGAAGTTCAGTTTCGGGTAAAAATTAAAAATACTGAAATCAGTGCAAAACTGAAAGAGAAGCACCCATGCAGCTTGATATTAATTCCGGCCATGTATGAGGTGGTGGAGCGACTTGGAATGAGTTAATTCCAATAATAACTGCACTCACTGACAAGGGCGCCCTGTCTGTCGTGGTGGCTGAGCACACATCCCACAGCGCTGCGGTCCACCTGGTCGCAGCAGTTGAACCGACCCAGCGACTTGGTCCACACACCCTTGTGGTACTTCTCCAGAAACCGAGAGTTCTGACGGATCGACTCTGCAGCATGACACACACAAAGACAAAATTGTGACCCAGCACCACGAAAGGGACATTAACCCTTTTTGCCGCCAGCCATTTTTCAACCAAAAAATGCCATTAACTCTTCTAGCACCAATTTGCCCAGTACATCACACTTCACTCCCATGAAGTGCAAAGACATTCACTGCCAAGTACCCTGCCATGTGTTTTGTCAGAGCTTGGGTCAATGTTTTCCGCTAAAGCAACACATACATACATACTCTCCCCAAAAAGTTACCCCTCTCTTGTCGGTTGAAATGCAACAGACAACCAAGACCGTAAAAAAATACATGGCACTAGAAGAGTTAAACTTAACTGGGTAGAGAAGAAAAATTATATGCAATATCGGGAGTTCCTGTGTGACATGTATAACATTAGGCCTATCCTTGCCTGCCAAAATTAAGAAAATAGGGTCTTTCGATAACAGTCGCTGATTTTATGCCTTTCAGTGACATGGGTGTTAAAATCACTGTGGTGCATAAATGCGACATTGGTGGTGAAAGGGACATTAAGTCGCTGGGCTAGTTTCTCACAACAGGCCCGGAAAGTCAAGAATCTCATTTTGGGTCAATTTTGAGTTATGGGTATGTCCGTGTTCTCCAACATCTTATCTTTCATATTTATAAAGGACAATCTTTAATATGGTCTCTAGATGGTCTTATAAGTGCTTTAACCCTTTCACCGCCAATATCGCATTTATGCACCACAAAGGTTTAACACCCATATCACTAAAAAGCATCAAATCAGGGCCTGTTATCTGAAGACCCTATTTTCTTAATTTCAGGCCTAATGTTATACATGTCACAGAGGAATTCCCAATATTGCAGATACTTTTTTTTCTCTACCCAGTTAAGTTTAATGGTATTTTATTCTGGAAAAGGCTGGCGGTGAAAGGGTTAAGTCGCTGGGTTAATTTCTCACAACAGGCCTGGGAAGTCAAAAATATCATTTGGGGGGGTCAATTTTGAGTTATGCGCATGTTCGTGTTCTCTAACATCTTATCTTTCATATTCATAAAGGACAATCTTTAATATGGTCTCTAGATGGTCTTACAAGTGCTTTAAAACGAGCAGTTCAGTGCATTTTCTTCAGCTAGGCTAGACTTTAGACTGTTTTCTCAAAATGGCCAACGCTCACCCTATCAACTTTAAATGCTCGTAACTCTGGAATGGAAAAAAAATACAAGAAGGGTTCTTGTATTATTAGAAAGAGAACTGTCTGAATTTCAACAAAATTCAGGGGATGCGGCTTAGACAAGGGTGCGCTTTGTAGACCGGAAAATATGGTACTACAAGCTACAAACTTCTTTCAATTTTACTTTGTGCTCAGAAGTCTCAAGAAACTTGACAGATTGTGGTATGTTGTATTTTGCTTTTCTTTTATAAAAAAAGTCAAATAGAAAGAGCACATTTACACATTACTCTCACATCCACATTAATCTAACCCATTGAGTGCCAGAGAAAATTTAAGAAAAATTCATTGAAGAAATTATGCCATGAAAAACACAACTGATAGAGCCAATCTGGCAAAATGGTCTGGGGATATAACTGTCTTGACTGTGCTAGAGCAAAAGCCAACATATCATAGTTATTCCTCTTCTTCTCATGACATCATCAGTAATGTCATCAAGTCAGTATGTGATACGTTATACGGCAGTCAAGGGGTTAATTCAGATGACTGACCTCTTCGTATGGCCTCCATCCATTCTTGCTGCTCAGCCCCGTTCTGAGCCACCATGTACAGAGAGTAGTAGCCCCCGTGTTCCTCGTACACCACCTACACACCAACAACGGTCAGATAACACATTCCACATAGCACACAGCCCCGTTCTGAGCCACCATGTACAGAGAGTAGTAGCCCCCGTGTTCCTCGTACACCACCTACACACCAACAACGGTCAGATAACACATTCCACATAGCACACAGCCCCGTTCTGAGCCACCATGTACAGAGAGTAGTAGCCCCCGTGTTCCTCGTACACCACCTACACACCAACAACGGTCAGATAACACATTCCACATAGCACACAGCCCCGTTCTGAGCCACCATGTACAGAGAGTAGTAGCCCCCGTGTTCCTCGTACACCACCTACACACCAACAACGGTCAGATAACACATTCCACATAGCACACAGCCCCGTTCTGAGCCACCATGTACAGAGAGTAGTAGCCCCCGTGTTCCTCGTACACCACCTACACACCAACAACGGTCAGATAACACATTCCACATAGCACACAGCCCCGTTCTGAGCCACCATGTACAGAGAGTAGTAGCCCCCGTGTTCCTCGTACACCACCTACACACCAACAACGGTCAGATAACACATTCCACATAGCACACAGCCCCGTTCTGAGCCACCATGTACAGAGAGTAGTAGCCCCCGTGTTCCTCGTACACCACCTACACACCAACAACGGTCAGATAACACATTCCACATAGCACACAGCCCCGTTCTGAGCCACCATGTACAGAGAGTAGTAGCCCCCGTGTTCCTCGTACACCACCTACAGAACAGCATTAGTCCGTCCCCGTTGTAATCTTCTTTCATTTCTCCTTTGTTTGTATGTCTTGTTTGTGCGTATGGCTGGAGTGATTTGTGAGTGGGGTTTTTTAATAAATCAAAATCGTTGCGATGCGAATGAGTTAATAATATTCTGTGACTTACAGAGACAAGCTAGGCCATTAATTATAAGAATTAACAACCTGTAGCAAATTACCGTTAAAATACCATTTTTCTTTCGAATGAAGGAAGCCAGTAGTGCCACCCATCCTAAATACAATAATCTTTGACTTATCTAGGTTAACTGTTAATTGTAGTCTGTTACTAGTGTTAGTCTCTCTTTCAAGAATGTTTAACTGATGTTGAAGTCCAATTATAGTTGAAGCTAGAACTTAGAAGAGTGAGATCATCAGCAAATAACAAAAGGAACAGCTATATTTCCTCTGACGTAAGTGTAACCCCATGTTTACCATTCACAATTATTTCATGCGCGAGTTCGTTTATTAATAGTGAAAACAAAATTGGACATGTGTGTGAGAGAGAGAGAGAGAGAGAGAGAGAGAGAGAGAGAGAGAGAGAGAGAGAGAGAGAGAGAGAGAGAGAGAGAGAGAGAGAGAGAGAGAGAGAGAGAGAGAGAGAGAGAGAGAGAGAGAGAGAGAGAGAGAGAGAGAGAGAGAGAGAGAGAGAGAGAGAGAGAGAGAGAGAGAGAGAGAGAGAGAGAGAGAGAGAGAGAGAGAGAGAGAGAGAGAGAGAGAGAGAGAGAGAGAGAGAGAGAGAGAGAGAGAGAGAGAGAGAGAGAGAGAGAGAGAGAGAGAGAGAGAGAGAGAGAGAGAGAGGAGAGAGAGAGAGAGAGAGAGAGAGAGAGAGAGAGAGAGAGAGAGAGAGAGAGAGAGAGAGAGAGAGAGAGAGAGAGAGAGAGAGAGAGAGAGAGAGAGAGAGAGAGAGAGAGAGAGAGAGAGAGAGAGAGAGAGAGAGAGAGAGAGAGAGAGAGAGAGAGAGAGAGAGAGAGAGAGAGAGAGATGAAAAATAAAAGATCAAAGATAGCATCTGGATGCAGAACAAACAAACAAAACAAACAAAAAACCTAAGCCCCACCTGGAAAGCATGCTCCTTGCCCTCCAGCATGCGGTCGCCCACCATTTCCACCACCTTCACGGAGCGCAGTAGAATCTCCCCTTTCTTCTTGCCAAGTTTCTGAAAGACCAGTTCATCAGTACAACAGTGTGAAGAAACGAAGATGACTGCTGGGTTCAATAAAATTCACAACAAATTAAAACAAAGTCGAAATTAAAACCCAGAAGAAACGGTTTAATGATAAAAAACACACCAAAACAACAACAACAAAACAGAGCAAAACAAAACACGACATTTCGGGTTCAACCCGTTGTCCAGTGCTAAAAATAGATATGACATAGTGACACACATGACGTAAACAACTTGTGATGCAATAATAAAATTGACGGTGGACAGTAACATCACTTAAGTAAAAATTATGACAAATAAACTTACGACGATTAATATGAAATAAAGATCTACCAGATTGGATTGTCCAAAACAAACAATATTGTTGGAAAGATATACACCACTAGTGACAACGGTAACACAAATTAAAACAACAGATGAAGCACACACGGGCCTTTGAAACAACAGAGAACATAATCCAAAATAGAAGAAGAAGATGACGAAGCACAGGTGAAGCAGTAACGAAGATGTAAGCAGTACAACAGTGTCAGAATGGTCGAGGTTTATCGATTGATTCTTACTAGCCCAGGGCTCCCAATCGTCCCGCAAAACAAGGGAAACCCAACGTACAAAAGAATGATGTCATGCTAAAGAGAGCCCTTTCTTCAGGCACTCAGCTGCCTGAAGCAGCATCAAATTGCCTGAATTCAGGCTTTAGGCATACAGACAAACCCCTATTTTACGACCCTCTGTTAAGCGACCACCTCTCATTTGAGACCGGATTTGTTGGCACAGATGCATTTTACTATGTAAACGACCTCTCTTAAACGACTTCCTCTAAAACGCGACTTACGACCGCCATTTTGTTGGTTTTTACGACCGTTGCTGTCGTCTGCATAGACTTCGAGCAAAGGGAAACAACCACGGTCAAGAGCCTGAAAGCGGAGTCGCTTCCCTTGTTGTAGAAAAGATGGCGGAGAGCGTAGGAAAAGCACCAAAAACCACTGACTTTGAAAAAGAAAACCACTGACTTTGGACGAGAGTGGAGGTGATTAACAGAAGTCGGCGAAGTGAAACTGTAATACATCGATTGCACAATCCTATGGAGTTGGAAAGACCCAAATCCAGTTTTAATATGTCATTGTATGTGTGCATGAAGAAGAGAGTATGAACTGTGCTGAACTTTTTCTTTCTACGGCTGCCAGTGAAAACCTCCGTCATACGACCCCTCCAATTTATGACCGATTTTTCCGGACATTTTGGAAGTCTTAAAATAGAGGTTTGTCTGTACCCACATGCACCCCTGTAACATGCATGTCAGGACAATGTCACCAGTGCTTGTTGTTTGGGTTGTCCCTGCGTTGAACAGTAAGGTCAGCAAACAAGACAAAGTGACTGCTCTACGATTTTTTTAAAATTCTTCCCAGTTTCCAGGGACACTAGAAAGGAAAGTGGATTCCAAGGACAGGGCGCCATTTAAAAAAAAAAAACTGTTTCCAGGGACAAATACCCCTTAGGAGGGACGGTAGGCAGCCCGCCGAATGATGCAAAATCAAACTGGATCATAAACTCTTGAGTTTATTGGAAGTCACAAACATGCATAAATCTGAACGTGATCAAGCCAATAAGTCATGATTAGCAAAAAAAAATGCACTGTCAAGGTCACTTCAGCGTCGCCTTCATTTTTGTGAAACCATGTTCCCCGGAAGCATAGAGCTATGACATCACCCACAGAATTCCTCAAGATCACTTTGCTTGCATGACGCCAACAAAATTTTTCTGTGAGTGACGTCAAACCTCATCTTATCAAAGAAAAGACGTCGTGGGCGAAAGATAATGGCTGGCTGATTCCAGCTCTGGCAGATCTGCAATTTGTTTTGGAAATAAATATGTGAGTGCTCACTTTATTTCTTAAAATGTGGCACAAAAAGGTAAATACAGTGGAACCGCCCTTATAAGACCTTCGAAAATAATCCAAAATGAGGTCTTATAAGGGAGGGGTCTTATAAGGGAGGGGTCTTATAAGGGAGGGGTCTTATAAGGGAGGGGTCTTATAAGGGAGGGGTCTTATAAGGGAGGGGTCTTATAAGGGAGGGGTCTTATCAGGGAGGGGTCTTATCAGGGAGGGGTCTTATAAGGGAGGGGTCTTATAAGGGAGGTGATTTTAATACTTACAAAGAAGGACAATGTCTCGGAGAAGTAGGTCTTATGTGGGAGGGAGTCTTATAATGGGAAGTCTTATATAAGGGAGGTTCCACTGTAATAGCGATAGAGTTTGCAGTCTGCGCTTATCAATATTCTAAAACCATGCTGTGACGTTTTTGTGAGCGTTTTTTGCATCCGAAAAGAGGGTGCGAGACCCCTTTAACCCTCTAGCATTTATTCCACCCAAAACCGCCCAGCCGGAAGTTGCCTCTGTGTATTCAAGCCGCCCCAAAACGCCCATACCTTGCCCCCACTCTGAGACCCCTCTCTGATGACATTTTCATCACACATTAAGTTCTGGCTCGTTATACACACACTATAAAGAAGCTTCTCACTTGCAGTGATGTGATAGTAACTGTATGGCGGTCTGTGTGCTTCAAAAGACAGATTTTCCTGAAAATGTGTGAAAGAATCTGAATACTAGACAAAGTTTTTTTCTGTAACAAATGCGAATGCAAGAGGGTTAATTCTATGTAGGCAAAATTGTAGACACCACCTCCTGTTTACGGCTCTCAATCTTCTTTTTCGATCGCTCAGACAGTTTCCTATCAATTATGAGCACAGATGCATCATGCTGCCGTTAGGCGCTTAACTAAGAAATAGTTAGGCCCAGCAAGTCGGACTTCGGCTGGAGGGAATCGTTTTGGAAGCGTTTCTTTGCAGCAATCATAAATTGCCTATTGAAGTTGGAAGACATTATAATGTTCCAAGAGAATTACGTATTTGTCGTAGTTGCGAAAATGGGCGAGATAGGAGACGAATTTCATTGTATAATGGAATGTCCAAAATACAATGAACTTCATGAAAAATGTTCCTAAAAAATGTCTGAAACCCAAATCCGTTTTCAATTTCTGTAGCATGTTTCAAAAAGGACGACGTATATGTTTAAATTTAAGTAAATTTCTAAAATTTGGAAAGATAATTTAAAAGTGTTTCTTTCACTGCTCACCAAAAACTGACATTTCGCTGTTACTGTTGAATTTTTTTGCGGTTTTGATTGAGTTTTATGTTTGTGTTATACTGTTTTTGTATCCTCCATGCTCCAAAAGGGGTCAAAGGATTAAACTTCTTCTTCTTGTGTAAATGTATGTGTGCGTAACCTACACAGTTAGGCATTTGAAGCCTAGAATCGGGTGGCTATTTTTAGACACACGCCTCTACCAGCAAGAGGAGAAAAGAAGGGTTTTCTCGCAGCGTGTGGCGAAAACTGCCGTTTTTGCTCGCCTCCCTCCTTTTATATCCCTGTCGTGCCTTTAAGTACCAGTAATATGTTCTCAGACCTGTTTACTCTACTCTTTTCAAGTCGTATTCTACTCAATTTAGATGTCTACTACTCTTCAAAATTGAAAATAATGCTCCTTAATTCTTGATTGCTACTCATTTTCAGTGAACATTGTTTGATGGTTTAATGAATAAAACTACACATATTGCACCAAAGCTACTCATTTCAGCTATCCGTACTACTCAAGAATTGTGTAGGGGGTAAACAGGTCTGTGTTCTGACCTTGATAAGTCAAAAGATGAAAATTGGATTGAAAATTTGAACAGCTAAGCTCTTGGTTTTTTGTTTGTTCTGAGTATACTAGGAATTTGTCTGAAATGAGTTAAACCAAACGTACGTCGGAGTTGCCATCATAGTACTTGAAGTAGTACTTGGTGAGGACGAAGAAGCGCCGTTTGTAGTTCTCCGCGGTGAAGCGCCCCTTGTTCTGGGAGCGTTTCTGCAGATGCCCGAACTTGACGATGTCGGGGTTCGACAGTTTCGGTGACGCCATCATAATGGCTGCTTACTCTCCCCCCATTCTGTGCCAAAGGGCAGAGGGCAAAGGGCACACAGGATCAAATGGCAGAGTGGACAGGTGGATGGTATTTTTTTGGTGGTGGAGCTTCTTCACCTCTGAAACAGATGGGGAAAAAAAAAGTTTTTTGGGGGACATGTTTTCACCACAATTACTACTAGAAATAGAATTTGAATGAGCGACTTAGCTGGCTCTTTTGCCCGCCAGGTGGCATAACGCTCGAGTGGGGCTAATCCTCTCTATATTCTTAGTTGGGGATAACGAGAGAGAGAGAGAGATAGGGAGGAGTCCAACCCTCTCTCTCTCTCTCTCTCACTACACCCAACTAAGAATATAGCGTGATAAGCCCGTAGTGGATTGACTGCCCCCTGGAGGTCAAATAATCGCCAAAAGTCGACCATTAAGTACTGTAATGTTGTTTCATTTATGAAGTATTGTTTTTATTGTCAGTTATACTCTCTCTCCCTTTCTTTCCCTCTCTCTCTCCCTCTCTCTCCTTCCCTCTCTCTCTCCCTGTGTGTGTGTGTGTGTGTGTGTGTGTGTGTGTGTGTGTGTGTGAGCTTACGTGTGTGTGCGTGTGTGTGAGTGTTTACATGTGTGTTGCATGCGCATGCATTTATGGGTGAGTGTGTGTGTGCATGGGTGGGTGATGAATATTTAAATATGTATAAAATGCTATGACTCTCAAACCAATCCATTAGCCTAGGGTCAACAGGGTCAATATCACACTTTTGGATCATGTACGTAAAGTAATCAATCAATCAATCAATCAATCAATCAATCAATCAATATGTTTGTTATCCCCAGAAGGAAATGTTTCGTGCAACGATAAAATGACAAACTAAGACAAAAGTAAAATATCAACATTTTACGATAATTATCACGCACACATGACAGCATTCATACATATGTACACTTGCATGCACGTACAGATAATCATTCACCAAAATCCATACATACATGCATGCATACATGATACAAGCAAGTAAGGCTTAGTTTAATAAGGCGAAGTAGGGTTTCATAAAAGGTATGTAAGATAAGGGAATGCATTCCACACAGTTTCTTCCTGGTCTTTTTCACTGTTTGTTCATAATGTTAGCCATGTGTTGGCAATGTACACTGTGTGCTGATAATGTACATTCAGGTTTGCATTGAATTTGCATCCTGGTGCTTTGAAGAGACAAGGATCTATGAAGGTGCGGTGTCAGTTCTTCTTCTTCTTCGTTCTTCTTACTGTCAATTATGAGCGCATATGAGTCATGCTGCCGTTATGCGCCAAAGTAAGAAATAGTTAGGCCCAGCATGTCCAACTTCGGCTGGAGGAAATCTTTTTGAAAGAGTTTCTGAAAAAAGGCAGCAGAATGGACCGGTAAGGCAGAAAGATAGTGGATGACAGCAAGCCAATGGAAAAGGCAGAGTCAAAGAGAGATAGATTAGAGGAAGTTAATACAAGCACATAGCTTCCAGAAGGTGGGGGAACTATTTATATAAAAGACCCCCTGGTAACCCCACGGGGGGAGTAGTGTGAGTTTACATGGGTGGGATAGAAATTGTCAGTTGATATGACACTGATTAACATTAACAAGAGAGGGGACATGACTTGTCAATTGGGTCATTCTCAAAAATTGGGCCCTTTGAGGTTTACAACCTAAAAAAAGAACTTCGAACTTTGAGTTCAAATTGCTCATGGTGTAAAATATTTTGTATGCAAAGCTACAAATAATTCTGGTCATGTATGTTTTAAATTGTTTCAATGTTTTACGTACTTGCACACACGCACACACATATGCATGTACGCACGTACGCATGCATGCATGCACACACTTCAAAAACAAAAACATCTAATATTAATATCACTTAAGAGTGAACAGACGTAAAACTAAAGAACACACACACACACACACACACACACACACACAAGTGTTACTTTCATTCCCCTACCAATTCACCCCTCTCTTTCTTCAATTTCTTGCCTTATTCACAAGCCACACAAAAAGGAAAACAGGCTCTATTCATTTCAAATCTTCCTGGTTGTAAACCCAATATTTACATGCCAATCATGGGCACAGCGAATGGAAAGTTTTCTTAAATGCATTTCTGAACATACCCGGTATGCTATTGCTATGTAGGTATTCTAAGTATTGAGCTAATAATAATAAATGCAATGTTAAAAAAAAGCTGTATAAACTTAATTCTTTATGTGTGTGCAAGCGCGCATATGTGTGTGTGTACATGTGTGTGTTATGTGCGTTGATTTGAGTGTGTTTGTGTGTGGGGAGGGAAGGATGTGTTTGTGCATACCAATGTGTATGCATGTGCATGTTTGCATAGATCTATGAGTATGTGTTTGCGTGGGGGTGACGGTGGGAATGCGAGCGCATCTGAGTATGTTCGATATGCATGATGTAATCTTGCATGTGGAGTGAATTTTAGGTTTGGTAAGCGCCATGAGTAGTCCGTCTAGAATGTGCGCTCTATAAATGTCTTTATTATTATTATTAATATTGCTATGCTCAATAAATATTATTTTGACTTGACTTCACACACACACACACACACACATACACGTACACACACATACACGTACACACACATACACGTACACATGCACACAAGCATGCGCACACACAAACACAATCAAACCTCAAATTCCAAAACATACTGACCCAAAAATAAAATAACAAGAAAAGGTGTTTTTTTAGGCCTCTTCATCTGTCGATTAAGCAAAACTTTGTTGTCTTTGCTCTTCCTTTCTGTGAAAAGCAATAAGTGCTTTAACTCCCGTCCCTCCCTTGCAAGCAAGCGCAAATCCTTTCAAAACCCTTAAACTTTAAAACTCGCAATCCAATTCACCCACTATTATCATCTCAGTTAACCCCTTGACTGCCAGAGAAAACTAAAGAAAAAAAATCATTGGGCAAATCATGACATGAAAAAAGACAACTGGTAGAGCCAACCTGGCAAAATGCTCTGGGGATATTACTCTCTTGAGTGTGTTAGAGCAAAAGCCAGCATATCAGGGTTATTCTTCTTCATCTGATGACATCATCAGTGATGTCATCAGGTCAGTACGGTGACACGCTGGTGTCAGTCAAGGGGTTAAACTAACAAAATCCTTACCTTACTGCGCAGTACATGTAATCGTGAGCAAAGACACATATCTTTTTATTTTCAATTTAAATTCAAGTTTTAAGCAGTCAAATTCTAGTAGGCTTTTTTTTTTTAAGAGACCTATTTCCTTCTTCTTTAAAAAAATAAATTGATAGTCCCACAATTTGAACTTTCCACATTCTTTTTCCCCACAGATACGCAGAGGGAGAGAGGGAGAGGGAGAGAGGAGAGAGAGAGAGAGAGAGAGAGAGAGAGAGAGAGAGAGAGAGAGAGAGAGAGAGAGAGAGAGAGAGAGAGAGAGAGAGAGAGAGAGAGAGAGACGGTGAGAGAGAGAGAGAGAGAGAGAGAGAGAGAGAGAGAGAGAGAGAGAGAGAGAGAGAGACAGTGAGAGAGAGAGAGAGAGAGAGAGAGAGAGAGAGAGAGAGAGAGAGAGGGAGGGAGGGAGGGAGGGAGGGAGGGAGGGGGAGAGAGAGAGAGAGAGAGAGAGAGAGAGAGGGAGAGGGAGAGAGAGAGAGGAGGAGGGAGAGGGAGGGAGGGAGGAGAGAGAGAGAGAGAGAGAGAGAGAGAGAGAGAGAGAGAGAGAGAGAGAGAGAGAGAGAGAGAGAGAGAGAGAGAGAGAGAGAGAGAGAGAGAGTGTCTCCATGATTAACACAATAAGTGCTGCTCATGCCCTACTATTCAAAAACGCCCTTTCACTCCCACGAATCGTGATGTTCATGTGGATTTTACAACCTAAAAAAAGAACTTCGAACTTTGAGTTCTGATATTTTTTAACCCAGTACATTTGCACCCAACTGTTGTACCTAAAACAAACTAACAAACAAAATAACAAGAACAAAAAGTTAGAGACAGGTCTTAAAATATTATTACATACGTAGTACACTCTCTTGCAAACTTGTACATATTATCAAATCAAGGAAACTGTGTTCTATTTATCTTTGCTATACATGTCCAATTGGATTTTTTAAATGCAACACTTTACCCTTGATTGCAAACACCTACCCTTAATAACCCTTTCAACGCCAGCCATTTTTTCGGCCAAAACGTTCCATTAAACTTACCAGGGTAGAGAAAAGATTCTGTGTGCAATATTGGGGATTCCTCTGTGACATGCATAAAATAAGGTCTATCCTTACTTCCCAAAACTAAGACAAAAGGGTCTTTGGATAATAGACCCCGATTTGAAGCCTTTTAGTGACATAGGTGTTAAATCACTGTGGTGCTAAAATGCGACTTTGGCGGTGAAAGGGTTAAAAGGGAGAGGCAGTGATGTACCGAGGATGGAGAAGTGATAGGACAGACTGTCCTGAGACAAGATGGAGAAGTGATAGGACAGACTGTCCTGAGACAAGATGGAGAAGTGATAGGACAGACTGTCCTGAGACAAGATGGAGAAGTGATAGGACAGACTGTCCTGAGACAAGATGGAGAAGTGATAGGACAGACTGTCCTGAGACAAGATGGAGAAGTGATAGGACAGACTGTCCTGAGACAAGATGAAAAGTGATAGGACAGACTGTCCTGAGACAAGATGGAGAAGTGATAGGACAGACTGTCCTGAGACAAGATGGAGAAGTGATAGGACAGACTGTCCTGAGACAAGATGGAGAAGTGATAGGACAGACTGTCCTGAGACAAGATGAAAAGTGATAGGACAGACTGTCCTGAGACAAGATGGAAAGTGATAGGACAGACTGTCCTGAGACAAGATGGAGAAGTGATAGGACAAACTGTCCTGAGACAAGATGGAGAAGTGATAGGACAAACTGTCCTGAGACAAGATGAAAAGTGATAGGACAAACTGTCCTGAGACAAGATAAAAAGTGAATAGGACAGACTGTCCTGAGACAAGATGAAAAGTGATAGGACAGACTGTCCTGAGACAAGATAAAAAGTGATAGGACAGACTGTCCTGACAAGATGAAAAGTGATAGGACAGACTGTCCTGAGACAAGATGAAAAGTGATAGGACAGACTGTCCTGAGACAAGATGGAGAAGTGATAGGACAGACTGTCCTGAGACAAGATGAAAAGTGATAGGACAGACTGTCCTGAGACAAGATGAAAAGTGATAGGACAGACTGTCCTGAGACAAGATGAAAAGTGATAGGACAGACTGTCCTGAGACAAGATAAAAAGTGATAGGACAGACTGTCCTGAGACAAGATGGAGAAGTGATAGGACAAACTGTCCTGAGACAAGATGAAAAGTGATAGGACAGACTGTCCTGAGACAAGATGGAGAAGTGATAGGACAAACTGTCCTGAGACAAGATGGAGAAGTGATAGGACAAACTGTCCTGAGACAAGATGAAAAGTGATAGGACAAACTGTCCTGAGACAAGATAAAAAGTGATAGGACAGACTGTCCTGAGACAAGATGAAAAGTGATAGGACAGACTGTCCTGAGACAAGATAAAAAGTGATAGGACAGACTGTCCTGAGACAAGATGAAAAGTGATAGGACAGACTGTCCTGAGACAAGATGAAAAAGTGATAGGACAGACTGTCCTGAGACAAGATGAGAAGTGATAGGACAGACTGTCCTGAGACAAGATGAAAAGTGATAGGACAGACTGTCCTGAGACAAGATAAAAAGTGATAGGACAGACTGTCCTGAGACAAGATGGAGAAGTGATAGGACAAGACTGTCCTGAGACAAGATGAAAAGTGATAGGACAAACTGTCCTGAGACAAGATGAAAAGTGATAGGACAAACTGTCCTGAGACAAGATAAAAAGTGATAGGACAGACTGTCCTGAGACAAGATGAAAAGTGATAGGACAGACTGTCCTGAGACAAGATGAAAAGTGATAGGACAGACTGTCCTGAGACAAGATGAAAAGTGATAGGACAGACTGTCCTGAGACAAGATGAAAAAGTGATAGGACAAACTGTCCTGAGACAAGATGAAAAGTGATAGGACAGACTGTCCTGAGACAAGATGAAAAGTGATAGGACAGACTGTCCTGAGACAAGATGGAGAAGTGATAGGACAGACTGTCCTGAGACAAGATGAAAAGTGATAGGACAGACTGTCCTGAGACAAGATGAAAAGTGATAGGACAGACTGTCCTGAGACAAGATGAAAAGTGATAGGACAGACTGTCCTGAGACAAGATGGAGAAGTGATAGGACAGACTGTCCTGAGACAAGATGAAAAGTGATAGGACAGACTGTCCTGAGACAAGATGAAAAGTGATAGGACAGACTGTCCTGAGACAAGATGAAAAGTGATAGGACAAACTGTCCTGAGACAAGATGAAAAGTGATAGGACAGACTGTCCTGAGACAAGATGAAAAGTGATAGGACAGACTGTCCTGAGACAAGATGGAGAAGTGATAGGACAGACTGTCCTGAGACAAGATGAAAAGTGATAGGACAGACTGTCCTGAGACAAGATGAGAAGTGATAGGACAGACTGTCCTGAGACAAGATGAAAAGTGATAGGACAGACTGTCCTGAGACAAGATGAAAAGTGATAGGACAGACTGTCCTGAGACAAGATGAAAAGTGATAGGACAGACTGTCCTGAGACAAGATGAAAAGTGATAGGACAGACTGTCCTGAGACAAGATGAAAAGTGATAGGACAGACTGTCCTGACAAGATGAAAAGTGATAGGACAGACTGTCCTGAGACAAGATGGAGAAGTGATAGGACAGACTGTCCTGAGACAAGATGAAAAGTGATAGGACAGACTGTCCTGAGACAAGATGAAAAGTGATAGGACAGACTGTCCTGAGACAAGATGAAAAGTGATAGGACAGACTGTCCTGAGACAAGATGAAAAGTGATAGGACAGACTGTCCTGAGACAAGATGAAAAGTGATAGGACAGACTGTCCTGAGACAAGATGGAGAAGTGATAGGACAGACTGTCCTGAGACAAGATGAAAAGTGATAGGACAAACTGTCCTGAGACAAGATGAAAAGTGATAGGACAGACTGTCCTGAGACAAGATGAAAAGTGATAGGACAGACTGTCCTGAGACAAGATGAAAAGTGATAGGACAGACTGTCCTGAGACAAGATGAAAAGTGATAGGACAAACTGTCCTGAGACAAGATGGAGAAGTGATAGGACAGACTGTCCTGAGACAAGATGAAAAGTGATAGGACAAACTGTCCTGAGACAAGATGAAAAGTGATAGGACAGACTGTCCTGAGACAAGATGAAAAGTGATAGGACAAACTGTCCTGAGACAAGATGGAGAAGTGATAGGACAAACTGTCCTGAGACAAGATGAAAAGTGATAGGACAGACTGTCCTGAGACAAGATGAGAAGTGATAGGACAAACTGTCCTGAGACAAGATGGAAAAGTGATAGGACAAACTGTCCTGAGACAAGATGAAAAGTGATAGGACAAACTGTCCTGAGACAAGATGAAAAGTGATAGGACAGACTGTCCTGAGACAAGATGAAAAGTGATAGGACAGACTGTCCTGAGACAAGATGAGAAGTGATAGGACAGACTGTCCTGAGACAAGATGGAGAAGTGATAGGACAGACTGTCCTGAGACAAGATGAAAAGTGATAGGACAGACTGTCCTGAGACAAGATGAAAAGTGATAGGACAGACTGTCCTGAGACAAGATGAAAAGTGATAGGACAGACTGTCCTGAGACAAGATGAAAAGTGATAGGACAGACTGTCCTGAGACAAGATGAAAAGTGATAGGACAGGACTGTCCTGAGACAAGATGAAAAGTGATAGGACAAACTGTCCTGAGACAAGATGGAGAAGTGATAGGACAAACTGTCCTGAGACAAGATGAAAAGTGATAGGACAAACTGTCCTGAGACAAGAGAAAAGTGATAGGACAGACTGTCCTGAGACAAGATGAAAAGTGATAGGACAGACTGTCCTGAGACAAGATGAAAAGTGATAGGACAGACTGTCCTGAGACAAGATGAAAAGTGATAGGACAAACTGTCCTGAGACAAGATGGAAAGTGATAGGACAAACTGTCCTGAGACAAGATGAAAAGTGATAGGACAAACTGTCCTGAGACAAGATGGAAAAGTGATAGGACAGACTGTCCTGAGACAAGATGAAAAGTGATAGGACAGACTGTCCTGAGACAAGATGAAAAGTGATAGGACAGACTGTCCTGAGACAAGATGAAAAGTGATAGGACAAACTGTCCTGAGACAAGATGGAGAAGTGATAGGACAGACTGTCCTGAGACAAGATGGAGAAGTGATAGGACAGACTGTCCTGAGACAAGATGAAAAGTGATAGGACAAACTGTCCTGAGACAAGATGGAGAAGTGATAGGACAAACTGTCCTGAGACAAGATGAAAAGTGATAGGACAGACTGTCCTGAGACAAGATGAAAAGTGATAGGACAGACTGTCCTGAGACAAGATGGAGAAGTGATAGGACAGACTGTCCTGAGACAAGATGAAAAGTGATAGGACAAACTGTCCTGAGACAAGATAAAAAGTGATAGGACAGACTGTCCTGAGACAAGATGAAAAGTGATAGGACAGACTGTCCTGAGACAAGATGGAGAAGTGATAGGACAAACTGTCCTGAGACAAGAGAAAAGTGATAGGACAAAACTGTCCTGAGACAAGATGAAAAGTGATAGGACAGACTGTCCTGAGACAAGATGAAAAGTGATAGGACAGACTGTCCTGAGACAAGATGGAGAAGTGATAGGACAAACTGTCCTGAGACAAGATGAAAAGTGATAGGACAAACTGTCCTGAGACAAGAGAAAAGTGATAGGACAGACTGTCCTGAGACAAGATGAAAAGTGATAGGACAGACTGTCCTGAGACAAGATGAAAAGTGATAGGACAGACTGTCCTGAGACAAGATGAAAAGTGATAGGACAGACTGTCCTGAGACAAGATGAAAAGTGATAGGACAAACTGTCCCTGAGACAAGAGAAATCAATAGGACAATGTCCTGGCTCTTGCAGAAATCAATAAGACAAAGCATGCCAGAGTTAAAATTTGAATCAGACATTTGTCCTGACAGGGGAGAACACAATAGGACATTTTCAATTTTAATAGGTCAATGTCCTATGACCGGGGCCTCGGGACATGACTGGAGTAGGGGTAGGGGGGGGAGGAGGGAAAGAAAGACAGGAAATGACAAGGGGAGGGGAGAAAAAGTTAAAAGAAGGGGAAAGAAACTTAGAGAGAGAGAGAGAGAGAGAGAGAAAAGAGAGAGAGAGAGAGAGAGAGAGAGAGAGAGAGAGAGAGAGAGAGAGAGAGAGAGAGGGAGAGAGACTTAGAAAGAGAGAGAGAAAGAGAGAGAGGGGGGGGGGGTATGGAGAGAGAGAGAGAGAGTTTAACAAACTGACAGCTACATTTCATTAAAAAAAACCCACTGAAACATGTAATATTCTCAAAAACAGATGCATGATAAATATATCTCCACTCATTCAACAGATGGCACTGGTTTATCATAATTCTCCCTTTCTCCACACAAACATCCACCCTTCACACACACGCGCGCATGCACGCACACACACACACACCCCTTCCACACAAACCCCTAGTACTTTCTTTATTCTTGGGGGGGTGGGGGGGGGGGGGGGGGAGGGGGGGGGGGGGGGCATATGGAGGGGGAGGGGGGCGGAAAGTGAGTAATCCAATTCACAAGCTAATTTGTTTCCAAGGGAACCATTGGATAACTTGATGCTGGGGCTCAGGAATGTCTGGGGAATCTATCAGTCTGTAAGTGTGTGAGAGTGTAAAGTCTAAGCTAACCCCACTGTTCCAAAATTTTCAGAAGCGCTGGCTTCAAGTTCCTAAAAAAACAAAACCCCAGTAAACTAAAGGGCGAGTGAACTGAACAGAGAAGAACTTCAAGAAGGGAAAATGTGAAAGGCATACATGTGCACACAACATGATATACACTGTGATATACAGTAGAGAACTGATAAACTCAAAAACGGATAACTCAAAAAACACTGGATAACTCACAATAATTTTTGGGGTCCCAGTACAGTGGAACCTCCCTTATAAGACCTCCCATTATAAGACTCCCTCCCATATAAGACCTACCTCTCTGAGACATTGCCCTTCTTTGTAAGTATTAAAATTACCTCCCTTATAAGACCCCTCCCTTATAAGACCTCATTTTGGATGATTGGTCTTATAAGGGAGGTTCCACTGTATAATAATCTCTATGTTGAAAAGTCTTTTTAACTCAAAATATCTCCAATTTCCAAATAAAATTTCAGTCCCTTCAATTTTGACTTAAGTGATTTTTTACTGCATGTGTGTGAACATAATCATGTACGAGCACATACCGCGTGCGTATGCGCACACACACACACCCCCATGCACATCCACACACACACGTATAAAAACAGACACACTATAGTAATTAATTCAGTCTCCCCCCTCTCTAGAGTATGCATGCATGCATGTGCGTGCACAGTTGCTCAGTTGCATACACACACTGACACACACACACACACACTCACAGAGTGACACACACACACAGAACTGGGATATACCCATGATGCACACAATATATACATGTATGTCTAATATGAGTAGCGGATACACATTAACCCCTTGACTGCCAGAGAAAATTAAATAAAAAATCATTGGGCAAATCATGACATGAATTGATGAACAAGACAACTGATAGAGCCAATCTGAGAAAATGGTCCTCTCTTGGTTATGTTGACATCATCAGTGATGTCATCAGGTCAGTCAGATACGTGATACGTTGGTGGCAGTCAAGGGGTTAAATGAACAGAAAGGCACACACGGTACACACACACACCACTACTACTGTTACCACTGATAAAGTTCTGAGTCTCTACCTTTACTAAAGTTTGCACTAAACCCTGTGCCTGAATTCGCTCCCACTCAACCATACAGTAAAACTCGCTTTTAAAAGTCAAAATTGAAGGGACTGAAATGTTATTTTGAGATAGCCAATATTTTGAGTTAAAAAGACTTTTCAACATAGAGATTATTATACTGGGACCCAAAAAATATTGCGAGTTATCCAGTGTTTTTGAGTTACCCGTTTTAGAGTTATCAGTTCTCCACTGTACTTGTCTTTCTAGTGCTGCAGCCAAAGGATGGGTTAGCACTTAGGACCTTCCCCAATGCCAGCTGTCCTTAAATCCCTTTGGCCATGAATGGGGGTGTACCCTGGGAAAGAAGTTCTTTCTTCCCGCGCACCATCAAAGACTGGAACTCGTTACCTGAGGAGGGCTGTGTCTGCCTCTTCAGTTCCGCTCGTTCTAGTCCTCCATCAAGATGCAAATTCCCCCTGCCCCCCACCCCCCCTCCCTAGTTTAGGTGTTCCTGCCGACTCGGGGGCTTGATCAGCGAGACCCGACTGGCTGGGTCATCTTCGTAGAGTAGGTTTTTGTTTTATTTTGTCTTTTTGATGCCCGACTTCGGACCTCGACCGCATATAGTATCATAAAATCAAACTGATGATTGTGGATACTCAACGGGTAGAAGAAGAAGAAAGGCATCTCCATTATAAACAAATAGTTCTTCCACCTTCTGGAAGTTCTGCGCTTGTAACTTCCTCTAATCTGCCACTCTCTTTGACTCTGCCTTTTCGCTTCGCTTTCTGTCATCTACTATCTTTCTGACTTATTGGCCCATTCTCCTGCCTTTTTTCCACACAAAAAATCTTCCAAATAACTTTTCTCCTTTGAGCTCCTCCGAAATCGGAATGTGTCGGCTGTACGCAGCGGGCAGACCAGTGAAAACTGAAAACCGGACACATACGTACCTTACCCATTGTGGCCATATGGCCTGGGAGCGTAGAAGAAGTAGAAGTTGTTTGCTTACTGCCTGTCCACTACTACTAGTACTAGTACTAGTACCAGTCTGTGCTACTAACTAGTAGTCTACTAATTAGTACTAATTAGAACAGACCAGTACCATCTGTTCCTTTTGTTTTGGTTTGCTATGTTTTGGTATTTCCCTTTTATCCACCTCTCCCAACCAAAACAATGTGTGTGTGTACTGTGTACTGTGTGTGTGTGTGTGTGTGTGTGTGTGTGTGTGTGTGTGTGTGTGTGTGTGTGTGTGTGTGTGTGTGTGTGTGTGTGTGTGTGTGTGTGTGAGCTTACGTGTGCATGTGTGTGTGTGTGTGTGTGTTTACATGTGTGTTGCCATGCGCATGCATGTATGGGTGAGTGTGTGTGTGCATGGGTGGGTGATGAATATTTAAATATGTATAAAATGCTATGACTCTCAAACCAAGCCATTAGGGTCAACAGGGTCAATATTACACTTTTGGATCATGTACGTAAAGTAATCAATCAATCAATCAATCAAATCAATCAATCAATATGTTTATGTTTTTTCCCCAGAAGGAAATGTTTTGTGCAACGATAAAATTACAAACTAAGACAACAGTAAAATATCAACACTTTACGATAATTATCACGCACACATGAAAGCATTCATACATATGTACACTTGCATGCACGTACAGATAATCATTCACCAAAATCCATACATACATGCATGCATACATGATACAAGTAAGTAAGGCTTAGTTTAATAAGGCGAAGTAGGGTTTCATAAAAGGTATGTAAGATAAGGGAATGCATTCCACACAGTTTCTTCCTGGTCTTTTTCACTGTTTGTTCATAATGTTAGCCATGTGTTGGCAATGTACACTGTGTGCTGATAATGTACATTCAGGTTTGCATTGAATTTGCATCCTGGTGCTTTGAAGAGACAAGGATCTATGAAGGTGCGGTGTCAGTTCTTCTTCTTCTTCGTTCTTCTTACTGTCAATTATGAGTGCATATGAGTCATGCTGCCGTTATGCGCCAAAGTAAGAAATAGTTAGGCCCAGCATGTCCAACTTCGGCTGGAGGAAATCTTTTTGAAAGCGTTTCTTGAAAAAAAGGCAGGAGAGTGGACCAGAAAGGCAGAAAGATAGTGGATGACAGCAAGCCAATGAAAAAGGCAGAGTCAAAGAGAGATAGATTAGAGGAAGCTACAAGCACATAACTTCCAGAAGGTGGGGGAACTATTTATACAAAAGACCCCCTGGTAACCCATGGGGGGGGGAGTAGTGTGAGTTTACATGGGTGGGATAGAAATTGTCAGTTGATATGACACTGAATAACATTAACAAGAGAGGGGACATGACTTGTCAATTGGGTCATTCTCAAAAATTGGGCCCTTTGAGGGGGGGGGGGGGGGGGGGGGGGGTGTTCACATTCAAATTGCTCATGGTGTAAAATATTTTGTATGCAAAGCTACAAATAATTCTGGTCATGTATGTTTTCAATTGTTTCAATGTTTTACGTACTTTGCACACACGCACACATATATGCATGTACGCACGTACGCATGCATGCACGCACACACTTCAAAAACAAAAACATCTAATATTAATAATATCACTTAAGACTAAGAGTGAACAGACGTAAAACTAAAGAACACACACACACACACACACACACACACACACAAGTGTTGCTTTCATTTCCCTACCAATTCACCCATCTCTTTCTTCAATTTCTTGCCTTATTCACAAGCCACAAAAAAAGGAAAACAGGCTCTATTCATTTCAAATCTTCCTGGTTGTAAACCCAATATTTACATGTCAATCATGGGCACAGCGAATGGAAAGTATTCTTAAATGCATTTCTGAACATACCCAGTTCAGAAATGCTATGTAGGTATTCTAAGTATCGAGCTAATAATAATAAATGCAATGAATGTAAAAAAAAAAGCTGTCAAAGCTTAATTCTTTATGTGTGTGCACGCGCGCATATGTGTGTGTGTACATGTGTGTGTTATGTGCGTTGATTTGAGTGTGTTTGTGTGTGGGGAGGGAAGGATGTGTTTGTGCATACCAATGTGTATGCATATGCGTGTGCATGTTTGTATATCTATGAGTATGTGTTTGCGTGGGGGTGACGGTGGGAATGCGAGCGCATCTGAGTATGTTCGATATGCATGATGTAATCTTGCATGTGGAGTGAATTTTAGGTTTGGTAAGCGCCATGAGTAGTCCGTCTAGAATGTGCGCTCTATAAATGTCT
>CM065691.1:48876713-48879044 GCA_017654935.2 Phymorhynchus buccinoides
TTTGAGTTATCAGTTCTCCACTGTACTTGTCTTTCTAGTGCTGGCAGCCAAAGGATGGGTTAGCACTTAGGACCTTCCCCAATGCCAGCTGTCCTTAAATCCCTTTGGCCAAGAATGGGGGTGTACCCTGGGAAAGAAGTTCTTTCTTCCCGCGCCACCATCAAAGACTGGGAACTCTTTACCTGAGGAGGCTTACTGTGTCTGCCTCTTCAGTCCGGCACGTTCTAGTCCATATATGTACAAGATGCAAAATTCACCCACCCCACATAAAACACACCCCCACAGTATAGTGTGTTCCTGATGACTAAGCATCACGTTGGGGGCTCGATCAGCGAGACCCGACTGGCTGGGTCATCTTCGTAGTGTAGGTTTTTGTTTTATTTTGTCTCTTTTTGATGCCCGACTTCGGACCTCGACCGCATTTAGTATCATAAAATCAAACTGATGATTGTGGATACTCAACGGTAGAAAAAGAAGAAAGGCATCTCCATTATAAAAAAATAGTTCCCCCACCTGCTGGAAGTTTTGTGCTTGTAGCTTCCTCTAATTTTGTCATTCTCTTTTGACTCTGCCTTTTCGCTTCGCTTTCTGTCATCTACTATCTTCCTGACTTATTATTGGCCAATTCTCCTGCCTTTTTTCCACACACAAAAATCTTCCAAATAACTTTTCTCCTTTGAGCTCCTCCGAAATCGGAATGTGTCGGCTGTACGCAGCGGGGAGAGACCAGTGAAAACTGAAAACCGGACACGTGATGTACCTTACCCATTATGGGCCATACGGCCTGGGAGCGTAGAAGAAGTAGGAAGTTGTTTGCTTACTGCCTGTCCACTACTACTAGTACTAGTACTAGTACCAGTCTGTGCTACTAACTAGTAGTCTACTAGTACTAATTAGAACAGACCAGTACCATCTGTTCCTTTTGTTTTGGTTTGCTATGTTTTGGTATTTCCCTTTTATCCACCTCTCCCAACCAAAACATGTGTGTGTGTGTGTGTGGTGTGTGTGTGGTGTGTGTGTGTGTGTGTTGTGAAAGAGAAAGAGGGGGGAGGGTTGGCTCTTTATTCATACTAAACTGTGTGCAGTGTGTGTGTGTGTGTGGGTGTGTGTGTAGATGCCGTGCGTTTGTTCCACCTGTGTGCGTGTCTGTCTCTCTGCGTGTACTGTCTCTGTATCATTATCTCACCCTGTCTCTCTCTATATTAGTATCGTTATCCATGTCCAGTCTGTCTCTAGATCTATCCCAATCTGCTGTCTGTCTCAGTGTCTGCCATCACAAACTGACAAAGTCCTACAAATTGGTTACCCAGTATGTCTTCGCTAATACAGATATTTTATATCATGATTCATAATCATCTTGAAACAATGAAATTGAAAATATGACATTCATACATCGCAGACATCATAATATCTTATTTTTTAATTCTATGCATGTAATTTCACCATTCATCATTGTTGAAAATATTACTATTTAATATTTAATGTGATCAATGATATTTAACTAATTCAATCAATCAATCAGTTTATTAGTCCTCGAGCAAAGGAATAATTTATATCAACACACATAAAAGAAACAAGTACAATTTAATGACGAACAAAATAAACACATACATTAACATTTGGTCATTGTTTAATAATAAATTTTTAAAATGTTTTCTTTTTAGTTTTGGATGTATGAAATTGAGATTCCCTGTTGTGCGGCGTAATTTGTTTTTCAAGATTTTCAAACACTCTCTAAGAGTTAGTAAGTAACTTAGAGTGTTTTTGAAACAAACAAATACTGGGACCTCCCTTATAAGACCTTCAAAATTCATCCAATGGAGGTCTTATAAAGGGAGGTATCTTAGTACTTACAAAGAAGGGCAATGTCTCAGAGACGTAGGTCTGATGTGGGGGGGAGTCGTATATGGAGTCTTATTTTATAAGGGAGGTTCCACTATAAGTCTAAGCATTAATAATTATTAGTAATATACCGGTATCTGAATTCTAGTTCTCACTATAGAATTTCAGTGGGGAACTGATTTTAAATTCAAAATTGATAACTCAAAACACTGGACAACTCACACTAATTTTTGGTTCCCCAGTATAAGATCTACAGTTATTTAGTAAAAACTAGTATTGTTGAAAGTCTTGTCTAACTCAAAATATTGGCTATCTGAGTCTCAAAATAACTTTCAGTCCCTTCAATCTTGACTTTTCAAAGCGATTTTTACTGTATTACCTATTAGACTATTATTACCATTAAGGATTTCATAGTTCGGGCACTAGGCGCAGACTTTTTGTGCAGTTTCCTACCCCCCACCCCCATTCCATCTCATATCCCATTATTCA
>CM065691.1:48879544-48897044 GCA_017654935.2 Phymorhynchus buccinoides
AGGGCTGTCCTCCATGCTCCCTATCAAATTTATCCTGGCGTCAACCAGGACCGGGAGAAGCAGACACCTGCAGTGTTGGTCAGGGAATTAATTAGAGCAACACTCTCAATACACATCCATAAAGTGGGTGAAGCTCGACTGTGTAGTTCCAGTCTTCCCATCGAGTCCAATGGGAAGAGCACACTCACTCTGGGTAGGAGCTGGTCTGGGCCGAAAAAAACCCACAAGACCCTGATGGGATTCGAACCCATGACCTTCCAACCGCTAATCCGCAACTCTAACCATTGAGCTACGGCGGCTGGTAGCTGTACAATAAGATGATTTTCTACACAAATGGAAAATCATGGTACAGTTAGGTTAGGTACATTATAGTCGCAGAGGCGTCTATGAAATTCGGGTTGCTCCCACCTGGAGAGCGCGTCGCAGCCAGAGGCGCGCCACCCAATTTTTTTGTGTGTTTGCATGTGATTTTTGTGTGACTGAGGAAGGAAGGGAGGGGGTAATTTGTACGCAAATGACAACTTTTTTGTTGCCACTTGGGTTTAACGTGTGCTAAGTGCATGAGCACACGGAACCTCAGTTGATCGTCTCATCCGAAAGACTCCCGTTCCAGACCGCAAGGCCAGTGCAAAGTGAGAGGAAAAATCCCATGTACTCAGGTTTGAACTCGGGTTTACTTGATACGAAGCGAACACGCTACCACTGTGCACTCTACAAAGTTTTAGTGTCTTGTGGAAGACTAATATGTCTGCTCACACGAGGGGTCCTTTGCACCGGCTCTGGTGTTGCAGCCAAAGGGATGGGCTGGCCTTTCTGCAACGGCAGCTGTGTCCTCGAATCCCTTTTTGACCGAGAGAGTGGGGGTGTACCGTGGGCGAGGCATCTCCCCTATGAACAGATTCTAGCCCAACCCGCCGGAATAGCATCAGCCTCCTCTGCTATCTATCTGGCAGTCATGGTCGGAAACAAGCTGACTGGCATACATTTATTATTGATAACGTGGGTGCAACTTTCCCTGGTTTTACAAGGATTTCCTGTTTTTTGAATTTCACCAAAAAAGGACGTTCCTTTTTTTTTAATTTGTCAAAACAAGATCTTTGTGTGTGTCAAGTGTATTTTTCAAACACTTTTAAATAAGCATTTTGTATACATTGTTGAAAAAAAAGCTAACTACAATACCTTCATAAATTAATTTTTTCTTCAGCTGACGGGGGACATTACCCCTGGACCCCGGCATTTCAGGGTTTTTCATTCTGTGTAGTTGCACACATATGTATACAACATACAAATCAACGCTTGTCAACTCGTAAATGAAAGCTGATCTCTTTTTATTTCCAGTTTACACTTTTTCTCACTCACACACACATATAAAATGCATAGTTTGGAAAAACATTCTTCTAGCAACAAATCTATGCTTTTCAAGTGCCAGTCTTTTTGTCTTTTTTCTTCCTAACAATCTTTTTTACGAGACGACAAATTCACACTGATTCATCAAATGATCAATAATTATTCAATCAAATGATGTAGAGTTTTCTTCAATCAGTCATTCTAATCCCGTTCATGTTCGTGCACATATACAACATTCTCAACTGTCCCATGTTGATGGATGCTCCTGCTTTCAGGATGTCCTGAGTTCAGGATTTTTTAAACCTCTTTCATTTATTCCGCCCCAACCCGCCCAGTCTAGAAGTTGTCTCTGTGTATTCAAGCCGCCCTTAGCTTGCCCCAACTCTGAGACCCCCGTCTGAAGGCATTTCCATCACAGACTAAGTTCTGGCTTGTTATACACACACTATGAAGATGCTTCTCACTTGTAATGATGTGATTTGTGTAAACTGCATGGTGCTCTGTGTGCTTCAAAAGACAGATTTTCCCAAAAATGTGTGAAAGAATCCAAATATTGGAAGAAGTTTTGTCTGTAACAAATGCGAATGCAAGAGGGTTTAATTGCCTGGAGCCGGCGTCGCCGGATTATGAGAATTTGAGAAGATGCATTTTTCTGGTTATAGAGGTCATGAAGTTTAAACCAGAAGTTAAAGTGCAACGAGAGCCTGTCAATTCCATTGGAAAATGTTGTTTCCCTTCAGCTTCCAGGGGGCATTGGGGGGGGGGGGGGGGGGCCCCCCAAAACCCCCAGGAGGGGCACTGTCCCTGCCCCCCACTCTTGCCGGGGCTTGCACCCAGGATGTGTTTTGGAAATGTATCCCAGATTACATTTACGAGCATTCAAAATAATTCCATGCATGTGTGTAGATGAAAACGTGATGACGACCACCTTTTTTTTTTACTGCACTTTGACCCCTGTGCCTTATCTGTTGATAGTGATAGCGCCTTATCTTAAAGACCCACCACATCCATGAGTGAAAATCACAGGTTTTACGGGTTTCTCTCTCTCGCTGGTAAAAAATCTTATTTTGACCAGGTGTGACTTCCATACAAATGCCCCCAAATTCAAAATGAAACATTATTTTAAAGAGCAGCCTCAATTTAAATTTGGGGAATTTGTATGTGGGTCACACCTACCCAGAAAAAAAAAAAAAGGGACTTAATCTTGCTGGGTCAGTGGGTCTTTAAAGAAAAATACAGGCTGCTCACGTGGCGGGGTAATCATAAACGGTCACTTGTTTTCATCCCTAACTGGTGCATTTGTACCATAGTGTTCAAGTGCTTCGGCTGTTGGGATGATCCCATGGAGTCTTTAAGCCAGGGTACGATAACCAACCAACAAACAAACAAAATGAATACATGGGTGGGAGCAGAAAATTCCAGCTATACAGTGGAACCTCCCTTATAAGACCTTCAAAATCCATCCAAAATAAGGTCCCTTTATTAACATTGCCCTTCTTTGTAAGTATTACAATGACCTCCCTTATAAGACCTTATTTTGGATGATTTTTGAAGGTCTTATAAGGGAGGTCATTTTAATACTTACAAAGAAGGGCAATGTCTCTGAGAAGTAGGTCTTATGTGGGAGGGAGTCTTATAATGGGAGGTCTTATAAGGGAGGGTTCCACTGTACTATAAAATTTAAAAAACTTGAGTCGGGTTCAAGTCACACACAAAGCAATTTTTATTTCAGTTCAAAAATCAATCTTGCATTCAAGGATAACCTTAATTTTTTTGTTTTTAAATCATATATATTAGTTCAACTCCAATGCAAGAAATAGCCGAGGAAAATGAACAGCCCTTTTAGGTTCTAGAAACTAATTTGGTCCATGCTCTACAAATTACTCTACAAACTTGCACTAATGAATTTTTAGAGTTTAAATAAACAACTGAATGCTTCTTGAAAATTATTTTCAAAGGATAGGATTTAATTTTTAAAACGATTATACATTCTACCTAGACTTAACTTTAGAGCCATTTTTCTTTTCTTCTCTGAAACTGCTTCGTTTTTGTCGTTACATGAACGCAAACTTGGGGAAAGTCAACTAATCCCTTGGCAGCAGTACACAGAGCCAGTGCCAATGCCCCCTAGCTGTTCAGAAAAGACCAGGCTGTGCCATGATTTTCCACCACAGTAGAAATGAGTTACTGTGCAGCTCTTACTTTACTATTGTTCCAACTTCACACTTATAACAACCCTTGATAAAAAGCTTTCAAGGGCACGTTACTTGCCTACTCACCAAACTACCTACTACCTTGTCTACCTACTCTAAACAAGAGGGGGGGGGGGGGTGTCCTTTCATCAACGGACCTTAGCCTACCCCCCTCCAAACCTAACAAAACAAAAAACCAACCCCTCTGCCTACCTGCCTACCTACCCAGTGATGCACCAAGGATCGAAAAGTAAACTGTCCCGAGAAATCAATAGGACAGTCCTGGCTCTTCAAGAAATCATATGACAATGTCCTGGCTCTTAAAGAAATCAATAGGACAATGTCCTGGCTCTTCAAGAAATCAATAGGACAAAGTGTGCCAATGTTACAAATTTAAATCAGACATTTGTCCTGACAGGGGAGAACACAATATGACATTTTCAATTTGAATAGGTCAATGGCCTATGACTGGGGCCTCGGGACATCACTGCCTAACCTAACCTATCTTCTACCTATTCTACATGAGAGAGGGGGGGGTAGTCTCTACCCTCCTCCAAACCTTACAGAACAAAAACAATCCCAAAACAAAGCAAAACAACAGCCCTCTGCCTACCTACCTATCCATCTAGCTAGCCTAGGTGAGGGGCAAGGAGTGGGAAGCTTCGGCACGCAGATGCACTGACGGTGCGTGCAAGAGAGCGCTGCTTCAATGTTTACACAAAGGCGGGATCCATTGCCCTCCCCAGGCATTGGTCCTTACCTCCACCTCCCGCGCGACCTCCAGTACCCCTCCCCTAAAATCCCTCCTATCCCACCCCGCCAAAAAAAAGAAGAAAAAAAGGCTACCCCCCTCCTTCCCACCCCACCCATCCTATCCCCCGTACTTACCGTTTCCTTTTTTTCCAGGTTGCACAAAATAAACATAACATAACAATGCATGATATGTACACATTAAAGCTAGCATACACATTAACAATCTCACCATCATAAACTTAAAACAAAATAGCGTGTACACATTAAACAAAATCTAAAAAATTGTCAACACATCTACTTAAAAGCATGTGACCTCATCACGCTGTTGTCCGTGATCACACCTGTTTGTGAACGTTCAATAACTGATCAAGACCGCCGCCGGCGGTGTGCAGAGGCAGCGCACACACAAACACACACATTTACTGCTCTTTTTTCACCCCTCTAGACTAGTACAAGTGCTACATTCCTTTGAATATAGCAAATGCTTATATAGCCCCTTTTTAAGTGTGTGTGTAAGAAAATTGTTGATTCTCATAATCCGGCGACGCCGGTTCTAGACAATTTAAAAATCCTGCAAGAAGAAGCATCCATGTAAATGTAATCCCTTGCAGGTTCAAGCAACACGCAGCCAGCTGAAATATACAACATGTTGTAAGTGGCCTACAGGTATTCCGATGACAATCACGATGTCCAAATTATGAGGAAAGTTCTGTAAATAACTTGAACATTCACAAAATTTCAGTAAAATGTTTCTAATTATATCCTAGCCTTTCATTAAAAAAAAATCCAAAACCTCTGTTCATGACCGGTTATGCTGATAAGCAAAAGGATACTAATCCCAATAACAAAAAATATTGAACTACAACATATCGTCGGTGAAAATCAAAAACCTTGTATCTCGATTTTTTTTTTGGGGGGGGGTTGAGTTAGATAGCTAATATAGCTAATTTTTCCCGCCACCTTCCACCAAAAGCTCGTATCTCTAACGACTTTCTATCTGGGGTAAATGAGGTTGTGTAAATAGAAAAAAAACCTTGTAAGTCCCGAATTCAGATCTAGTTAAGGACAAAAACCTTGTATCTTCTTTTCAAGTCTAAAAAAACAAACTTTAAGTAATTTTAACAAAATGCAGGACTAAAATCGCAATGTCTTGAACAACATGTTCATCATAGTTAATCAATTGTGGTCAACGCGGTTAATTTTTTTAAAGTTTTTTTCATTTTTCTCAAAACTACCAAAATTGAGATATGAGGTTTTTAAATTTCACTGACAATATAATCATTCTTATGAGATGACCTAATTTCCCACCAAATTCGATTTAATGTCGTTTCTACCATTTCTTCTGATAGTTCTACTCTTCACTTGAAAAAAAAACCCTAACGATTAAAGCAGAGGTTACAGCGACATTAACAACACCAATGCCAAGAATCAATGTTCTTCAATGAAGGGGAAGGTACAGCCCCACAAAAAGAAAAAAATATCCAAAAGAAATGTTTTTGAAAATAACCAAAAATGTGCAGGTATAGGAAAACAAGCGCGAAATCGCAATAGTTTGTGGCACGCGGTCTATTTTTACCACTCCAATCATGAGTCACCTCCCCTGGCTTTTCAATAATTTTAATCTGCACCATTTCGTAACTTTTTATATCTTTTGGAAAACATTTAAAACTATGTATCCTACTTATGCTCATCAAAAGAAGCACCGCATACTCGTCGTGTCTGTTGTAGTGTCTGTATTACGTATGTTTATTATTTTGTACGCTTTAAAATGCATCATTTTAAAGAGCGGCCTCAATTTGAAGTTCAGCCTCGATTTGAAGTGCGACAATTTTGTCAATATGTGCGACAATTTTGGACCGACAGACCGACCGACCAGACCGACAAAGTGAGTTATAGGTTTGTGGCTTGAGCCACAAACAAAAACCCAGAGTAAACATGTACCCAAACTGCATACCTGCCTTCTGTATTTCATTTCAGACAGGCAGTTTTGAAATGGTGTAGACAAGTATTGCTTTCGAGATGGGGAAAACGGAGTGGGAATACTTTGCTAGTTTTTACTTCAGAGATGTTTTTTTTAAATGACCTACATACAGAATTTCATAAAATGTTTATATTCACATTAATTGTTATGGGCTGAAAAATAAAGACAGCTATGCCAGTTCGCTATAAATTCATTAATTTTCCTTTTACCGAAAATTCTTCTGTGTCGCTTGTCTCTGGATTTCTCAAGCATGGCTGCTATAAATGAATGAAAGAACAAACAAATAAAGGAATACATAAACATGTCACCTAACCTAAACAATAACAGAAGATTGGAGGACAAGGCTTTTCTTCTTCCTCCCCCCCCCCCCCCCCCCCCCCCCCCCCCTCTCTCTCTCTCTCTCTGTCTCTCTCACATAGCCCATAAATCTAGACCGTGCTGGAAACGTCGAGCCATTCCGCTCTGCTTATTGGATCCAGGTTAAAGAAAACAGTAAAAAAGGATAACAAATACATACTACTAACAAAAAATACATTAAAAAAGGCCATATAGGCAAATATACATTGCAGAATGGACAACATGTGCCCACCCAACTGCGCAAAGTCTCACGCCCAGATGCAAGTGAACAATTAAAAAAACTGGCATGTCATAAATTGTAAAAAGGAAAAATGTGGAAAGGTTTTATAGAAAAAAGGCAGGAAAAAGTGGACACCAAAAAGCAAAAGAAAGAAAAAAGGCAGAGCAAAGAGGTGGAAGTTACCAGCATAGAACTTTCGGAAGATGGAACTATTTGAGAGGGAGAAAAAAAAAGTCTGAGGTGTTATGCCAGACTGAATTGAGGTACGGAATTCTGTACCAATATGGAAGACCTCCCACCCCTGTGAACAGCTTGCTTAAATCATCAGAGAAAAAAGAAAAGAAAACTAATTTTTAAAAACAAGACCAAACAAGTGGAACGCTGAGCGGCTGCAAAGTCCCCTCGCAGCATCGCCGAGCTACTCCGAAATCGGAATGTGTCGGCTGTACACATACATAAAAACGCATCAAAACAGCATGTAACTACATCAAAACGCTCGGGGACTAAAAATAGTAAAGGCTGGCTGTTGTTGGCTATAGGTCTGAGTAGTAGACATGCAGTAGTTTTAACATGGCTTGGCAGGCAAACAAAAAGGGGCCCCTAAGCTCTCACTGTGCTATTGGCCCCTTCAAAATGTCACGGGCAGCATCTAGGCACCCTAAAGAATAATTCTGCCAAGTTTCGTTCAGATTGGTTCAGCGGTTTAGGCGCTATGAAGGGGAACATCTTTGGTCACACACATACGCACACACACGTATACATACATACGGACAGCAGAGAAACGCACAGCCCTCGTCCCCGTCGTAATGTAGTCCCGTTCTTATAGAACTGGACTACAAAAACACAGTAGATGCAAGCACAAGGAAACATGTCGTCGGTGAAATTCAAAAACCTCATATCTCAATTTTGGTAGTTTTGAGAAAAATGAAAAAAAACTGTTTTAAAAATTAACCACAATTGATTAACTATGATGAATATGTTGTTCAAGACATTGCGAGTTTAGTCTTGCATTTTGTTAAAATTACTTGAAAAAAACCCACATTAGACTTGAAAAGAACGAAGATACGAGGTTTTTGTCCTTAACTAGATCTGAATTTGGGACTTACGAGTTTTTGTCTATTTTCACAACCTCATTTACCCCAGATAGAAAGTCGTTAGAGATACGAGATTTTGGTGGAAGGTGGCGAGAAAAATTAGAAAGCTGACTATGTATCTACAGGGTTCATGCAGATTTTTCATATCAAAATTCACAAACTTTCAAAGACCTTTTCAAAGACCCTTTATCTTATTTTCAAAGACCTCTCACGGCATGCAGTGATGATGATTGCTTCGATCATGATCATTCGAGTTGCACCGTGTAGCCAAAAGACCTGAATATAGTGAAGGGAAGTAACTCGACAAATTGAGGACGTCTGCTATATGAAAAGTTAGTTAAATTAAATTGCTTCTTTATCAATTCTAGAAGCAAACAAAAAAACAATGTTATGGCATCAATGACTTTTGAAGGCATCAGTGACTTTTTCACAAACTATTTCACAATTTTCACAGACCAAAGCCAATTTTCAAAGACTTGAAAATGGCACTCCATTTCTCAAAGACTTTCAAAGACCTTCAAAGACCGTGCGAACCCTGATCTAACTAAAAAAAAACAAGAATCGAGATACAAGGTTGTTGAATTTCACCGACGATGTGTTGAATTCCCGTTTTCAAAACTCTTCCATTTATAAGAGTCTGACGTCTACTCAGTGTGTGCAATACAAATAGTGTTGTTCACTCTTCAGCCGATGACTGCACTGATGATGCCTTGGGTCTGAGGACCAGCTGTTGCTCCCTCTGGGATCGAACCCCTTCCTTCACCACCGCCAGCTCCTCCAGCCCCCGGGTCAGCTTCCTCACCAGCTGGGCCACCTTTCTGTCTCCCTCCGCCTGAAACACACAATCACACACAGCGTGTACCATATTTTTTGGACCGTCAGGGGACAGGGCTCTCGGGGACCCCCATTTGGGGGTCTATGAAGCACTAAAATTCTAAAGGACCCTCTAAAAGAATGTGCAGGGGGTTCCAAGGATGTACTAAAAAAAATATTTTTAGCATTCGCTATGCCACTGGGACCCTCTATCCCGCCTCTAGGACCCTTTATACTGTAAGTGAAGGAGTCCCTGGGACCCCTTGTTTTGCTGCACGATTGGGAGCCCTGGGGGATTGTGTGTATTGGCCACTGCAACTAGGGTTATTAACGCCCTTGACGGCAAGAGTTAAGCCCTTGTTGATCAGTATCCAAAAGGGCATTCACTCTTGCAAAAGGCAGCCATTAAGTGGCCTCAAATAGGGTTATTGGCGAGAGTTATGCCCTTGTTTGGTCAGTACTCAACCATCTTCCCACCCACCCACCAAGGGCATTCACTCTTGCAAAAGGTGTTCTTTGCAGTGGCCAATAAGGTGAATGGGGCAATTTTCAAGAAAAATCTGTGAAAAAAAATTAAAGGAAAAGGCACACTCGTTTACAAGGCGATATGGACCTCGCAAAAGAAAGTCAAACTTCGAAGCACGTACACGTAAATGCTTGCCGACTGCCATTACTGCTGTCATAAACGAGAGTTGGTTCCCCTTTCAATTCATCGAAGTTCCGTTTGTGCGACTTCCTGTTGTTGTGTTTGCATTTTTTTCTTCGCGAAAACTGGTAGAATTATGGCATTTTAAGCTCTACAACGATGCTTTTTACATCCAATGAAGGGTTGTGGCATCTGTTGGACGGTATCTCGGACGATAATAGGGATTTTGAAGCATTTTAACGTGAGTATTCGTCGTATCGGCAACTCGTGACCACTTTCGATGTCTAGACTGTACTGAGCACAGCAATCGTCGTCTCTCTCTTCTCATGATTTTGTTCACTAAAAGTAATACTAAAAGTAATAGGGCGCCCTCGTTTATTAGGTGCATAGGTCGAAATTGGAGGAAAAAAAAATGGCCTTATACTGACGTTATAGTCCGAAAATTACGGTATGTGGTGTAAATGCGGTTGTATGGTGACATACTCCAAAGCACAAACACATGTATACGTGCACAGATAGCATACACTCATAACACATACCGGTACATGTATTTTTCTCCAGTGTTCGTTGTTTATCTTATTTGCTTCAGTTGTGTTTCTTGTTAATTTATGACGACAGGATGAAAAAAAAGCTTTGTTTAGCTTATTCCTTTATCGTCAATAAAGATCATTTTGACTTGACTTGACGCATGCACATGCTCTCATACACACAAGTATGCATGCATGCATAGGCATGCACGCACGCATACATACACACACTCACATACACAAATATATACACATGCACACACATACAAAAGCACGTTTTTCAATTTTTTTAAAAACATATCAAGTACTAATGGCCATACACTTCACTGAAACCTTTCTACTAAAAGTACTATCCCCCTCAATGTACATCTTACCTGGGTACAGAAAAGTTGGCACCTGCAAGACTGTGAATCACCCTATGGCGTCTGTCAAATAAGGCCTTTTCTTATCTCCCAAAATTATTAACATAAGGTCATCGGATAACAGATAAATTAATAAGTTCATGTCTTTTAGTGACATGGGTGTTAAATCAGTGTGGTGTTAAAATGTGACGGATGGCGGCGGCGGAAGGATGCCCACATCTGTCCTCAAAGACAATGATTTACACCAAACCCCTCTGAAGAAATGACTACACAACACTATCATGATATAAATTTCAAATTTCATACAATGGCTTGCGCTAAATGAGGTGCAGTGGCACAGAGGTAATGCGGTCGCCTGGTATACAATAAACCCAAGTTTGAACCTGGGTAACAGGGGATTTTTTCTCTCACTCTGCACTAGGCCTTGCGGTCTGAACGTGGAGTCTCTCGGATGACACGATAAACAAGGTCCCATGTGCCCATGCACTTAGCACACGCTAAACCCAGTAGCAACGAAAAAGTCATAATTTGTTCAAAATTTGACCCCCACCCCCCTTCCTGATCAGTCACAAAAATCGCATGCAAAAACAAAATGGGTGGTGCTCCTCTCTGTGACTATAAAGTACCAAGTACCAAATTGTCAAGAGGAGTCAAAACTATGCATCACTTCTAACTCTTCTTATTTAATAATATTTATAATCATCCATTATCAGGACAACTCATTAGCAGAAAATCCATGACGGGACGTTTTTATAGACCATACCTGATAGTTATAATAGTTATAAAGCAAAGGCTATCGAAGCCAGTCCTAGCACAACTGCTGCTAGTCTACTACTAGTACTATTGCTACCAATACCTGATTTTTGTGGCGAGTCTCGATGGTGATCTTGATGAGCACACCCTTCTGCAAGGATTCCTTGACACATATGCACGTACGCGCACACACACACACTGACTCAAACTCTACTACCCCCGTGGGGATACCGGAGGGTCTTTCGCACAAAGAGTTCCCCCACCTTCTAGAAGTTCTGTGCTTGTAACTTCTAATCTGTCACTCTCTTTGACTTTGCCTTTTCCCTTTGCTTACTGTCATCTGCTATTTTTCTATCTTACTGGTCCATTCTCGTACCTTTTTTTCTATAAATTCTTACAGATTTCTTCAGCCGAAGTCGGACATGCTGGGCCTAACTATTATTTCTTAGTTAGGCGCATAACGGCAGCATGATGTATCTACGCTCATATGACAGGAATCTGTCTGAGCGAACGAAGAAAAAAAAAACACTCTACTGCTGTACTCCTCTATTTCCATTACTACAGAGTACAGTTACCTGATCCTTGTGGCAAGTCTTGATGGTGATCTTGACAGGCGCGCCCTTCTGCAAGGATTCCTCGACACATATACACACATGTATGTATGCGCACACACTCACACACACACACTGACTCAAACTCTACTACTGTACTCCTCTTCCAGTCTTCAATAAGTTCTTGTCACGCCGTCTCAGTAGACATTACAGTGACTTAAGAGGTTGCGCAATGCGGAAAATAAAACAATCAGAAAACTAATTTGGGGCAAAGTGTGTGTGGAAAAAAACAAAAATAAAGTGTGTTTGTGTGTGTATGTATATGTGTGTGTGTGTGTGTGTGTGTGTGGAGAGGGTGCTGGACCACAGACCTTTGTTTCACAGTATCCAGGCAAGATCAAATCCGGCTATCGTAGCGGTAGTATTTCCATTACAACAGAGCACAGTACCTGATCCTTGTGGCGTGTCTTGATGGTGATCTTGACAGGCGCGCCCTTCTGCAGAGAGTCCTTGACCTGCCTCAGCCTGATGTCAAGGTCGTGGTCCGTGATGTTGGAGGTCACTCGGTACTCCTTCTCCTTCACCTTCTTCGTCTTGCTCTCCGCCTTCAGTCGCTTCCGCTCCTCAGCCAGGTCTTTACCCGATATCAGTCGAAACGATCGCAGCCCGTCAGCGTTCACGCCCATATCCAAAAGCTTCAGGTTGTCTTTCCTCGCTAGTTCTTCCGCCTCCTTGACCGTCATCTGTCCCACCAACAATTCGGCCTGATCAAACACCTGACACCTGCCGACGCCTGGAGAAGGACCGGCGACACTGTTTGCCGCTTTTTTCTCGGCACAAAGACGGAAAGACGTTGAAAAACCTCTCGCCAAGGCGACTGAATGGCAGGATGAGTGAGGGAGCTTGGAGCGAAATAGTCCAGTTTTTTTCACGGCACAAAGCTGGGGATATAATGAGGAACTTGTGGTAACAGTTGCTACAGAATGGCAGGGTGAGTGAAGACGCTCAGTGTGAGTGATGCCACAGGCACTGATTCTAGACAGGTGAAACAGGCAGGACCTGAGCATGGCTGGAACAATTCTGGGCACGTGCTGCTGTCTCTGCAGTAGGACGCTGTAGGCCTGGCTTGACAGCAGGCGACTTACTTGGGGAGGCAGCATTTTGCGTTGCGCACTCAAGGTCAAGATTGGAGTTGGAAGTCAGGTGGTCTGGTGTAGTAGTAGTGTAGTCTACAGATCTGTGAACAAAGGCAATCAAACATTCAAGTCATTTACAATTGACACTTCCACTCTCCATCAATTCTACTACTTCTTCAGCGTTCCAAGGCCACAAGGCAATAATGGGTGAGTTCAGTATACAGTATGTCTGTTTCTTTAGTTTTCACTGTCTTTCCACTGCATTAAGCCGACACATTCCGATTTCGGAGGAGCTCAAAGCAGAAAATTTGGGAGATTTTTTTTTTGGGGGGGAAAGCAGGAGAATGGGCCAGTAAGTCAGAAAAATAGTAGATGCATAAAAAGAAAGGAAAAGGCGGAGTCAAAGAGTGTGATCATTAGATTAGTAGAAGTTGCTAGCACAGAACAGGGAGAGACTCGTGGAGGGGGCAGGGTCGTCCAGCTCCCCAAATGGAGGCACGAGGCATCCACCCACTGCCCCACTCCATCAATTAAAATTAGCGGTATCTTTTTTTTTTAAACTAAACTGGTTAAATTTATTTTATTATACTCTATATTTCCTTTGCAGAAACACTGCCATGTTAATATTATTCAGACACTTTCTTCTTCTTTCACTGAACAACCACCATCATCTTTTTGACGGTTCTGTTGTTATACACATGAGGGAATTCAGCCAGGCAGAAAAAAAACTGCAGGCAAAAATGTAGCCGCCCAGATGACCGGCATGGATGTGACTGAGGTAGGGGGGGGGGGGATGGGATGCAAGCAAATGGGGTCGGAGGGGGGGGGGGGGGGGGGGTAAGGAAGGGTAGGCAGTGGTCATACTCGTAGAGGGAGGGTTGGAAGGATTGGGGGATTGGGAAGAAAGAGGGCACAGTGGGGAATGTGGGGGGAAGGCTTGATTAAGTCCAGAACTTGAAGCCATCCACCGAGGCTGATGTTACTGACTCAGTGGAAGTTCCAATCTACTGTGGTGCAGGGGAAAGAAGGAGAATTTTCTGTAACTCATTTCGTAGGAGGGAAGGTGGAAGGTTGACTGGTGTGACTGTCTCGTTTGGGGTGTTGATGAAGATGTCCCTCAGGTGAAATTTGAAGAAGGCAGTGTGGCATTCTCAAAATGGATTTGTTCTCAACATGTCTGCGCACGGTGCGAAGAGTTAGGGATAGGTTTAGGGTTAGGGATAGGGTTAGGGATAGGTTTAGGGTCAATTTAGTGTTGAATACACAAAACATAAAATTTGATGGTACGTCATGATCGATTTCGCACATGCGCAGACATGTTGAGAAACAAATCCATTTTGAGAATGCCACAGCGGTCAGTCTGGAAGCTTGAGTGTGTTTGTCCTTGATATTTGTTGGAATTTAAGGGAGTGGTTTGATCTTGTGTGGGTGTTTCCTGGAAGGAGGTACTTCTCGGCCGGGATGTCAACAAGGGCGTTTGCGATCTTATACATCATGATGGTCTGATGTTTGGTACGCCTTGATTCAACTATTTCTAGGGATTCCCACTGAAGGTTGGTGTGACGCTGTGATGCTGCTGGTGTAGTCATAGCAGCCGGTCTACATATCTTGCTGCTCTTCGCTGCACAGCTTCAACTTTCTTAGTCATTTCTTTGGTGTGGGGATTCCATATTGTAGAAAAATACTCGAGATGGGGACGCACAAGACATATATAAATTATAATGCGTTTGATTTTGTTGTTCTGTTAAAACAGAAGTTTAAGGCAAGCTCTGTGTTCTTCTTCTTCTTCTTCTTCTTCTTCGCCTTAGGCAGCCAACTTCATCACGTTGAAGATTCTGCTGCACCTTAGGGGGTAGTACGAAAAAGAAAGAAAATAAGTTCAGAAAAGATATTGTAGAAAGTGAACTGATAAGATATTATAGGAGTAGATCCCAAAACAGTCATGGATAACTTAAATAATTTTTGGATACACCGTTTGCACTACAGAAAATCTACAAGGCTTACAATGCTTTATAAGATCTTGAACGGCATTGTCAAAGTCAACAACACCAGACTGAAGTCAGCTCCAACTCCCCAAAGAAGAGGACACAGCCGGCAACTATCCACCATCCAGTGCCGGACTGAATACAGGAGAAGTTCTTTTTTCCCACGCACCATCAAGGAATGGAACTCGTTACCTGAGGAGGCTGTGTCTACCTCTTTAGCCAGCTCGTTCTAGTCCTCCATCAAGATGCAATCCCCCCTCCCCCACCCCCCCCCCCCTAGTTTAGGTGTTCCTGCCGACTCAGCATCACGTCGGGGGCTCGATCAGCGAGACCCGACTGTGCTGGGTCATCTTCGTAGAGTAGGTTTTTTGGGCAAAGGTAAAGATGTGCCACCCCCCATGCATTTCTCGGTTAATTGTATTTTTGCGTTTTTGCCTTTCTTACCATACATAAAGCTGTATTTTAGGAACATTTTTAGCTAATTACCTTTTTAGGGAATACTAACCCTAACCCTAACCCTACCCCTAAACCTAACCCTACCCCCCACTATGTACTGCAGTACACCGCGATTTGTCACAGTTGTGGTTCGTTGCGTTTTTCCGTCTTATACGGTGGGGGGTAGGGTTAGGGTTAGGGCTAGGGTTAGGGTTAGGGTTAGTATTCCAAAAAGGTTATTAGCTAAAAATGTTCCTAAAATACAGCTTTATGTATGGTAAGAAAGGCAATAACGGAAAAATACAATTAACCGAGATAGGTAGGGGGGGTGGCACATCTTGACCTTTACCGGTTTTTGTTTTATTTTGTCTCTTTTTGATGCCTGACTTCGGACCTCGACCGCATATATAGTGTCATAAAATCAAACTGATGATTGTGGATATGAATGAAAAATGGTGCTTTATGTCCTCTCGGTCTGGAACAGACACATATCATATGGGACATTTGTAAATACAAATATGGTGGGAACAATACTGGAGGCAATGCCCGGAGGCAGTGCAACTCCAGTAAAGTCCCGATTTTTTTTTTTAGCAATACAGATAGGTGTAGCGGTGACCACGCCTTGGTTAAACCTTGTCGGCTATGGCACCGCCACAAGTGATCGATGAGTATGTAATATATGATTGTGGATACTCAACGGGTTACGGGAGAAGAAGAAGGATGTTTCAAACAATGAAACATTGATTGTTTGTCAGTTTGACTCTGAGATTCCTTTCCCTTCCCTTTCTTTCTTCTTTTTAGGAGGTTAGTCAGATATTGAAGATTGCTTTTGATTTAAAAAATTAAAAAATGTCATGTCAACAATGCTAAAACAAAAACTTACATTCCATCGTTATATGGAGGTCAAAATGTTGAAAAGCAAAAGTGCAGTCTTTGATGACCTAAGGAGAATAACTCTGAAAACAATAGACCCCATGGGAAATAACTCTGAAAACAGGATGTCGCAAGTCACCGTCTATATTAACTACCTCTCAGTTGCCTACATTTGCTTTGCTGAGCTCGATGCAAAGCAGGCTATTGTGGCGGTACCATAGCCGATGAGGTTTATCCGAGGCGTGGTTACCGCTACACCTATCTATATTGATAAAAACTCGGGACTTTACTGGTGTTGCACTGCCTCTGGGCATTGCAGCCAGTATTGTTCCCACCATCTTTGGTATTTACAAATGTCCCATATGTGTCTATGACCGAGAGGACGTAAAACACCATTTTTCATTCATGCAAAGCAGGCTTTATCAGCGCATTTACATCAGCGCTGATCAGATCTCCATCTGAGCCTGCCCCAACTGACCACTAAAATTAGATCCCCCCCCCCCCCTCTCCCCTCCCTCCCCCCTCACCCCCCCCCGCTTGTTGCTGGAAGTGGGGCCTGTTCCTTCCCGGCTGAACTGGGAGGGGGGGGGGGGGGGGGGTGTTAATGGTCTTAATTAACCCAGTACAAGCTTCAGGTCTTTTTTTCTATATTTTCTGTAGGTACATGCGCCCTCCAAGTTCCGTCGCGATTATTGCCAGTATTTTTGGTACTGTACATGCCGATTTTATATTATCTTTTGCATAGCGCTGTGATTATGGCTTTGCCATCGAACAGCGCCATATAAGCTTCATTTATTATTATTATTATTATTATTATTAAATGTAGTATTAATATATTTTATTATTATTATTATTATTATTATTATTAGCACCTGCGATGTATTGATCCTGATCCTGATGCATAGGCCTACTCTCTTCAGGTGGTACAAAAAATAGTGACTCCTGAAGAAGAATGTAACCAGGGTCAAAATATAATATATATAGTCTCCCGCGAAAGTAGACCCGGGTCATATTTCTACAGTTTCCTGCGGAAATAATAATACAGTGGAATCCGCTTTATCGGCCTTCGGATAATCGGCCAAAGCCGCTTTAATCGGCCAATTTCCTAATATACGGATTTTTTTATTCTTAAGCATATGTTATTTTGTTCGTTTTTTACGGCCAAAGCTGAAATCTTCAATTTCGCTTTATTGGCCACTTTTTCTCTCTAATTTTTCTCTTTACCCCTTTTTTTGAGAGGGAGAACAACAGACTCCAACTGACAACACGCTTTTGACGTTTACATGGTTGAGTGTGAAGGTGGAAGGTGAGCTGTCGTCAATTGAAAGACCCTGCATGGCGTTAAAATCACTCAAGAAAACAAAATCATTGTCTTTTACTCGTGCTTCTTGTCAAGTTGTAGGATTAATAAAGTGTTCACATACAGTACACATACACTGTACTGTATGAACTCTTGTGTTTTGACAGATTTTATT
>CM065691.1:48899915-48922415 GCA_017654935.2 Phymorhynchus buccinoides
CCCCAACTGCCGAGTACAACGATAAAATAAACACCAAATCCACAATTCGTTCAATTCACTTGCTTACAACTTAGAAAGATCAGAAACAATCATGTTACTGTATGTCTATACATGTGTCATCAGTATATGAAATAATGAGAAAAAGCATAAGAAAATAAATTGCATTAAAATGTACATGTGATCGGTTTTTTGGGAGTGGTATACCCGCTGCATCCGTTCAGTTAATCTATTTACAAAATAAAAACATAAAAAATAACTCCACTTTTACAAAAATCGAATAATGAGCACTAAGCTGATGAATTTCATGAAAAACAACCCCACCCCACAACAAACTCTTCCTCTGTTCTGCTCTACTCTTTCGGCTTACACTTTCTTTATTTATAAAATGTATTATTTAAAAACACTTTCTATTCCTTTGCTTACACACTTTCTATTCCTGCGGCTAACCCCTGTTCTGTTCCTCCAGTTTCCGACCACGTGCTTTCTGTTCTCCATCTTACACCTTTCTGTTTCCTTCCGCTTACAACGCTTTACTGTGTCCTTCCAGCTTACACGTTTGTTCCTTCGCTTACCACGCTCTCTTTTCCTTTCGGCTTCCCACGCTCTCTGTCCTTTAACGCTTACACGCTTCTCTGTTCCTTTTAGCTTACACGCTCTCTTGTTCACTTTGGCTATACACACTTTCTGTTCCTTTTGGCTTACACCCTTTCTGTTCCTTTTGCTTCACACTTTCTATTCTGTTGGCTTACACACTTTCTGTTCCTTTAGCTTACGCCACTTGTTCCTTCAGCGTTACACACTTTCAAATTCTTTCGGCTTACACACTTTCTGTTCCTTTAGGCTTACACACTTTATTGTTCCTTTAGCTTACAACACTTTCAATTCTTCGGCTTCCACACTTTCTGTTCCTTCAGCTTACTACACTTTCAATTCTTCGCTTTACACACTTTCAATTCTTGTCGGCTTTCCACACCTTTTTTTTTTCTGTTTCCCCCCCCTTCAGATTACACCTTTTTCAAATTCTTTCCGGCTTACACACTTTTCTGTTCCTTCAGCTTACACACTTTCTGTTCCTTCAATTACACACTTTTCGATTGCCTTTAGCTTACACACTTTCAATTCTTTTCCGGCTTACCACTTTCTGTTCCGTCGTCTTACACCGCTTTCTATTCCTTTGGCTTACAACACTTTCTATTCTATTGGCTTACACACTTTCTATTCCATTGGCTTACACACTTTCTGTTCCTCCTCTCGAGCTTACACACTTTCTATTCTTTGGCTTACACACGTTCTATATTTTCTATGCTTCACGCTTTTCTATTCCTTTGGCTTACACACTTTTCTATTTCCTTTGTCTTACCACACTTTCTATTCCATTGGCTTACAACACTTTCTGTTCTTTCGGCTTCCACACTTTCTATTCCTTTGGCTTACACACTTTCTATCCATTGGCTAACCCATTTTCTAATTCCCCTTCCATTTTACACGCTTTCTTTTCCTTCAGCCTACACACCAAGTTCATTTTTCTCTCACTGCAGAGAAGTCTACGAAGCAGCTAGCGGCAAATGAAGCACTGGTGACACAGCATTGTTTTTCCTGGTTCCACGCAAACAGGACTGCTAAGGCAGGGAAAATGAATGCACAACGATTTGTTCTCTGCGCCCGCCCCCCCCCCCCCCCCCCCCCCCCCAATAATAGCTCCCAATTCCGCAACGACAAAACCCCAATGTTCTCAACATTCACCACTCCTTGCTGTAAAACTAGAGATCACTCTTCATAGAATTCTAAAAAAAAAAGGAAACAAAATAAACATGAATCAAAATACCAACGCTCATCAGTTCTATAAAAAAAAACCCACCCCACCGAATCAATCATTTCATATTCAGCAAAAAATCAACAACAAAAAACACATACAAAAATTCTAATCATGAGATTGAAGTCGACCACGTATAAGTTAGCAAAAGTCGCTGGCGCAGCAGATGTTGAGATGAATGTTCTCGCACAAACGCAGCAATTGTTTTCGTTCTTCGAACGACCTTCCTCACCTCCAGGACACAAGAACATAATTATTATGGCTTCACAACTTCCTACTGAGATGAATGACTGTTGGATGATTTGGTGGTGGTTTTGAAAACAAACAAAAACGTCGTCGTCGTCGTCGTTGATTGTCTTTCACTCGACGAGAGGGTAGTCTCCCTCCTGGTTCAGTTCCGACAACTCTCTGTGCAGCTCTTCAAAACTGGGTCTGTTGCTGGGGTTCTGAAACAGTCAAATCAAATCAATCACTCTTCAAAACTGGGTCTGTTGCTGGGGTTCTGAAACAGTCAAATCAAATCAATCACTCTTCAAAACTGGGTCTGTTGCTGGGATTCTGAAAGTCAAATAAAATCAATCACTCTTCAAAACTGGGTCTGTTGCTGGGGTTCTGAAACAGTCAAATCAAATCAAATCAAATCAATCACTCTTCAAAACTGGGTCTGTTGTTGGGGTTCTGAAACAGTCAAATCAAATCAATCACTCTTCAAAACTGGGTCTGTTGCTGGGATTCTGAAAGTCAAATCAAATCAATCACTCTTCAAAACTGGGTCTGTTGCTGGGATTCTGAAACAGTCAAATCAAATCAAATCAAATCAATCACTCTTCAAAACTGGGTCTGCTGTTGGGGTTCTGAAACAGTCAAATCAAATCAATCACTCTTCAAAACTGGGTCTGTTGCTGGGATTCTGAAAGTCAAATAAAATCAATCACTCTTCAAAACTGGGTCTGTTGCTGGGATTCTGAAACAGTCAAATCAAATCAAATCAAATCAATCACTCTTCAAAACTGGGTCTGCTGTTGGGGTTCTGAAACAGTCAAATCAAATCAATCACTCTTCAAAACTGGGTCTGTTGCTGGGATTCTGAAAGTCAAATAAAATCAATCACTCTTCAAAACTGGGTCTGTTGCTGGGATTCTGAAACAGTCAAATCAAATCAAATCAAATCAATCACTCTTCAAAACTGGGTCTGTTGCTGGGGTTCTGAAACAGTCAAATCAAATCAATCACTCTTCAAAACTGGGTCTGTTGCTGGGATTCTGAAATCTGAAATCAAATCAAATCAATCACTCTTCAAAACTGGGTCTGTTGCTGGGATTCTGAAACAATCAAATCAATCACTCTTCAAAACTGGGTCTGTTGCTGGGATTCTGAAACAATCAAATAAAATAAAATCGATCAATCACTCTCTTCAAAACTGGATCTGTTGTTGATTACCCCGCCACATGCGCAGCCACACTCCGTCTTCAGAGGATTTTGGAGACTGATGATGTTGTGCTAAGATCTTGTCATGGCTAAAGACAATCCCCGCATAACTATGCAGAGCATAACAACATTTTGATGTAGCCTTGGTGTTCTTGATTAAGCCAAGGCAAAGATCTGATAGGTTTTGGCAGTGGCGATGCACACACACACACACACACACACACACACACACACACACACACATACCCTCTCCCAGCATTGCATCATGATCTGATATGTTTGGCAGTGGCGATGCACACACACACACACGCGCGCACGCACACACATACCCTCTCCCAGCATTGCATCATGATCTGATGTTTTGGCAGTGGCGATGCACACACACACACACGCCGCGCACGCACACACACAACACACACACACACACACACATACCCTCTCCCAGCATTGCATCATGATCTGATATGTTTGGCAGTGGCGATGCACACACACACACACACACGCGCGCGCGCGCACACATTACACACACGCGCGCACGCACACACATACCCTCTCCCAGCATTGCATCATGATCTGATGTTTTGGCAGTGGCGATGCACACACACACACGCGCGCACGCACACACACACACACACATACCCTCTCCCCAGCATTGCATCATGATCTGATATGTTTTGGCAGTGGCGATGCACACACACACACACACACACGCTGGCGCGCACACATACATACACACGCGCACACGCACACACATACCCTCTCCCAGCATTGCATCATGATCTGATGTTTTGGCAGTGGCGATGCACACACACACACGCGCGCACGCACACACACACACACACACACACACACATACCCTCTCCCAGCATTGCATCATGATCTGATATGTTTTGGCAGTGGCGATGCACACACACACACACACACACAAACGTGCGCGCACACATACACAAATGCGCACACGCACACAAATACCCTCTCCCAGCAGTGCATCATGACCTGATATGTTTTGGCAGTGGCGATGCACACACACACACACACATACCCTCTCCCAGCAGCGCATCATGATCTCATATGTCTTGGCAGTGGCGATGCACACACACACACACACACACACATACCCTCTCCCAGCAGTGCATCATGATCTGATATGTTTTGGCAGTGGCGATGCACACACACACACACACACACATACCCTCTCCCAGCAGTGCATCATGATCTGATATGTTTTGGCAGTAGCGATGCACACACACACACATACCCTCTCCCAGCAGTGCATCATGATCTGATATGTTTTTGGCAGTGGCGATGCACACACAACACACACACATACCCACACACACACACACACATACCCTCTCCCAGCAGTGCATCATGATCTGATATGTTTTGGCAGTGGCAATGCACACACACACACACATACCCACACACGCACACACATACCCTCTCCCAGCAGTGCATCATGATCTGATATGTTTTGGCCGAGGCGATGCTGGGTCTGTTGAGTCTCTTGTTTTCCGTCACCACGTACTCCACAACATCGATGTTCCGCTTGTCTCCATAGGGCATGTCACCGCACGTGAACACCTCCCACATCAGAATGCCTGCACGCAACAGTATAGAAATGATAATTATAATAACAGTTGGGGCAGTGGGTGGATGCCTCGTGCCTCCATACGGGGAGCTGGACGACCCTGCCCCCTCCACGAGAAAATAGTCTGAAAATGGGCGGAACTAAAACATCATGTCCATTTTTTCAGCCAGCATGGCTTCCAAAAGCATGGAGAATCTTGTGGTACTGGTGAAAAACGATGCTTGCAATTCCGTAGACGCGATTCGATTTTTAGCGCATTTCGTCGCTGTTGAAAGATGCGGGCGACTTAAGCCAGCGAAAATAGTGCATATGGAATTCCAGCTGAATACTCCACAATGTCAATGTTGCGTTTGTCTCCGCATGGCATGTCACCGCACGTGAACACCTTCCACATCAGAATGCCTGCACGCAACAGTATAAATATAATAATTATAATAACAGTTGCCTCCCCGGAAGTGACGTAGCGAGTGGGATCCACGGCAGCTTAGTGGTATTGGCTGTGTAGACCAAGGGAAGTAATCTAGTCTTGTTAAGACTATAACTTTTTGGTCTTTGGTAAATTGGCATTTGCTCCAAATTGGAAGGAATAACTCATTCGTAGTGAAACGGTAACATGATAGAATAGATACTACAATTAACAACACTCCACAACGTCTATGTTCCGCTTGTCTCCATAGGGCATGTCACCGCCTATGTGAACACCTCCCACATCAGAATGCCTGCACGCAACAGTATAGAAATAATAATTATAACAGTAATACTACAATTAATACTACTCCACAAGTGGTAGGCACTACATCGATGGCTTGGAGTCAAAACGGACTATCTTTAGATAGTCCATTGACGTATTATTGAACATATTGTGAAAACTAATAACTTGTTTCAAAAAGAGACTGCAGAAATATAAAAAGCATAATCCCCACTTTACATTAATTGCAGTCTTTTTTAATATCAGACAAACCTCTATTTAAGACTTCCAAAATGTCCGGAAAAATCGGTTGTAAATTGGAGGGGTCGTATGACGGAGGTTTTCACTGGCAGCCGTAGAAAGAAAAAGTTCAGCACAGTTAATACTCTCTTCTTCATGCACACATACAATGACATATTAAAACTGGATTTGGGTCTTTCCAACTCCATAGGATTGTGCAATCGATGTATTACAGTTTCACTTCGCCGACTTCTGTTAATCACCTCCACTCTCGTCCAAAGTCAGTGGTTTTCTTTTTCAAAGTCAGTGGTTTTCGTGCTTTTCCTACGCTTTCCGCCATCTTTTCTACAACAAGGGAAGCGACTCCGCTTTCAGGCCCTTGACCGTGGTTGTTTCCCTTTGCTCGAAGTCTATGCAGACGACAATAACGGTCGTAAAAACCAACAAAATGGCGGTTGTAAGTCGCGTTTTAGAGGAAGTCGTTTAAGAGAGGTCGTTTACATAGTAAAATGCATCCGTGCCAACAAATCCGGTCTCAAATGAGAGGTGGTCGCTTAACAGAGGGTCGTAAAATAGGGGTTTGTCTGTACAAGTTCTTAGTTTTTGCAATAACATCAATAATAAGTCAATGGACAATCCAGTTGATTGGTGTTTATGCAATTGATTTGAGTGTTGGTGAGTATGGTTAGTATGGATAGTCCGTTTTGACTCTAAGCCATCGACATGAGGGTAGGTGTTAAAACAAAATTACAAAATTTGAAGTGATTCTGTGGCATGGTTCACAAGACATTACAGACAGAGACAGACAGACAGACAAAATAACAAACAACCAAACAAACAAAAAACAACAAGCACAACACTCCTCCCATCATAGTGGAGGACTAACAACAAGCAGGTCCATCACACAGATGATGTCCAGAGGCCATTGACCTATTAAAACTGAAAATGTCTATTGTGTTCTTCTTCCCTGTCAGGACAAATGTCTGATTAAATTCTTAACACTTATTAACAATTTAAAAATGTTTAACACTGGCATGCTTTGTCTTATTTAGTTATTGATTTCTGCAAGAGCCAGGACATTGTCCAATTAATTTCTCTTATCCTAGGACAGTTTCTCCTATCACTTTTCGATCCTCGGTACATCACTGTTAAGAGTTTAGAGACGGAGACACATAGAGACGAAATTGGGAACACATAGAGAAAATGCTGCGCAAGCCCAATTCCCTGTTCTCACCAAAGGCCCAGATGTCCGACTTGCTGGAGAAACGTGTGTACTGCAGCACCTCAGGGGGGGCCCACTTCACGGGGAACTTGGTGCCCACAGAGCTCTGGTACTCATCGTCCAGCACGTACCTGGAAGGGGGAAGGGGAGGGTGGAATTCAGTCGAATATAACATGCAGCCTACAGTCGAAAATAAATGCAGCCTACAGTTGAATATACGGTGCAGCCTACAGTCGAAAATACAATGCAGCCTACAGTCGAATCTACAAGGCAGCCTACAGTCGAATATACGACGCAGCCTACAGTCGAATATACAGTGCAGCCTACAGTCGAACATACAGTGCAGCCTACAGTCGAATATACGGTGCAGCCTACAGTTGAATATACCATGCAACCTGCAGTCGAATCTACCATGCAGCCTACAGTCGAATATACGGTGCAGCCTACAGTCGAATATACCATGCAGCCTACAGTCGAATATACGGTGCAGCCTACAGTCAAATATACGTTGCAGCCTACAGTCGAATATACGGTGCAGGCTACAGTCGAATATACTGTACAGCCTACAGTCAAATATATGGTGCAGCCTACAGTCGAATATACGTTGCAGCCTCGTACAGCCTACAGTCGAATATACAATGCAGCCTACAGTCGAATATACAATGCAGCCTACAGTCGAAAATACAATGCAGCCTACAGTTGAATATATGGTGCAGCCTACAGTCGAATCTACCATGTAGCCTACAGTCGAATATACAATGCAGCCTACAGTCGAATATACAATGCAGCCTACAGTCGAATATAACATGCAGCCTACAGTCGAATATACCATGCAGCCTACAGTCGAATATACAATGCTGCCTACAGTCGAATATACCATGCAGGCCTACTGTCAAATATACAATGCAGCCTACAGTCGAATATACAATGCTGCCTACAGTCGAATATACAATGCTGCCTACAGTCGAATATACCATGCAGGCCTACTGTAGGCTGCACTGTACATATCTGTAAATTCGACTGTAGGCTGCATTGTAAATTCGACTGTAGGCTGCATGGTATATTCGACTGTAGGCTGCACTGTAATTTTTCGACTGTAGGCTGCAATGTACAATCCGCCATGTATTTGACTGTAGGCTGCATTGTAGATTCGATTGAATTCCTGTCACCCACCTGGAAACCACACCACAGAGCAGACACTGTGATCGTGCATGGGAAAAAAACAGACAAAAAACCGTCAGGGTTTCTGATCTTTTCCCTCTCTTCTTCTTCTTTTTCAATCGCTCAGACAGTTTCCTGTCAATTATGAGCGCAGATGTGTCATGCTGCCGTTATGCGCCTAAGAAATAGTTAGGCCCAGCAAGTCCGACTTCGGCTGGAGGAAATGGTTTCGAAAGTGTTCTGTGAAAAAAGGCTAGGAGAATGGACGGGTAAGGCAGAAACAGATTAGAGGAAGCTACAAGCACAGAACTTCCAGAAGGTGGGGGAACTATTTATACAAAAGACCCCCCGGTATCCCCACAGGTTTTTTCCCTTCTTGTGTGTGTGTGATTATAATGCGTTTCTAATCTGTTGTTTTGATTCATGTTTTTGTTGGTAAGTTATTGTTTTATTTGTTTTTCTGCCCATTGTACACTAATATTGATGTTGTGCTGTTTATTTCCATGCTTGTGGCAGCCAATACTATGTAATTGAAAAATGTTGGAATGCCTTGCATAAGCTCTAAGCTTGTTGTGCTCTACTTATTTAAATTATGTGCTGCTGTATGTGCTTTATTTGAATAAATCTTGTTTAAACCAAGGGGTACACTCCCCCCCTAGAATTTTAACGGGTATTTAAAAGAATTTCAACCCTGATTGAACCTGTGGTGGTGCCCTCGGAGGAGGACCTCACTCGCGCTGGCCCCACGGCTAAGACATTATTGGCGTCAGTACGGGGGGTGGGGGGCTTAGTAGGAGGTGTCCTGCGTGTGCTAACTCAGAACATGCTCCACTGAACTCCACCAAAGTGACCCAGCAGCAGTGCAGCGTCTCCTCTGGTGGTTGCCTCCCGACGGCCTGAGATTCCACAGATTCGCTAGAGACAGACTCGCTCCCATCGACAGCTGATTTCTGATTCTGCGACCTGACAAACCAGGGTGTGGCTTCGAGTTGGGACTCGGAATGAGCGGCATGGGAGCAACGCCACTGTACGGCCCTGAAGACGGGACAGCAAAAATGTACAAAAAAAAAAATCATTATGTTTTACCTGGCTAGGCCCAAGTCGGCCTCAAGTAAAAGGGTCCGCTACACTACATACGATTCGATCCTAATGCGATGCGACTTAACATTTGTGAGGCATGATTCTCGTAAAATTCAACTGTCTACATGAAACTGATGAAATCTTTCCAGTTTTGTTCACAATATTTGCAGTCCCCTTGCACCGGTACTGAAACTGATGAAATCTTTCCAGTTTTGTTCACAATATTTGCAGTCCATTGCACCAGTACACATACCCAACACTAATTATAATACTGTCTGAATCACTTTTAGTGGAAGGACGTTAAACTGAAGGACAAGAACAACACGCACATGCAAACACACGCACAGTCACGCACGCACTCACTAACATACGCGCGCGCGCACGCACGCACACTCTCTCTCTCTCTCACACACACACACACACACATCTGATTAAAAAAAAAAAAATCTATATTTCTGTATCAGACATTTTAGACATGATTGGGGTCTACTTGAGTGAAAACAGTAGAATTATTTTTAGACAGGAAATATTTTCACGCGAAAATCAAGACTCACAGACATCGTCTCACTGGGATCGAATCATATGTAGTGTAGGGGGGGGGGGCCCTTAACTGGCACACACACACAACACACACATAGCACCCTCATCTCCTGTGGTAAAAAATCTTTGTGTCTGGACCTACAACTTGGAACTCTCTACCTCTTTCTATAAAAAAACCCCACCTCCCTCCAAACCTCATCGCTTCTCGGCCTTTTGGCTAAGACAGTGATTCAGGAACATAAATTTTTGTTTATATCCTGGTTGGTTTGTTCAGCCCGTCGTACATGGCGAAAGCCGATACGCGACGTTAAACTGAACTTCCATCCAAACCTCAGCTGAAAACCTACCTCTTCCATAAATACCTTGACTGATCCACCAGAGTGAGGAAAATGATGGCTCGGGTGTGTCTGCATGCGTGTGTGCTTGCATGCGTATGTGTGTGTGTGTGTAGGTGTGCGTGTGCATGTGTGTTTGTGTTGGGGGTATATGTGTATGCCCGCATCTGTTGGTGTGGGCGTGCACTTTTGCATTCTTATGTTTTTAGTCGCCTCGTCTTAATCTGTTGTTATCTTACGAATGTCTTGTCTATTATGGGTACGTGAGTCATGTTGTATTGTTTATGTATGATCCTATGAAAAATGCTTTATATAGCTATTATGTTTTAACACGCAAGATTTAACTATCTCCTGAATGCGTAGTCTATTGTAAATCATATCTTCATGTGTGCTATTATGAAGTGTATCTTATATGCCTATTATGTTTTAGCAAGTAAGTTTTAATCTGTTGTTATCTTATGAATGTGTTGTCGTTTGTGGTATGTGGACCATGTTATCTTGTAATTTCATATCAAGTGTTGTTATTTTCTGATTTTACTTCATGTCTGATGTTCTATTTATATTTCAATTTGTAAAGCGCAGAGTATGCTCATAGTGTGGATTGTTAGCGCTAAAGCAAATACAATTATTATGATTACAGTGGAACTTCCCTTATAAGACTCCCTCCCATATAAGACCTACTTCTCAGAGACATTGCCCTTCTATGTAAGTATTAAAATTACCTCCTTTATAAGACCCCTCCCTTATAAGACCTCATTTTGGATGATTTTTTAAGGTCTTATAAGGGAGGTTCCACTGTATTATTATTATCTTCACACCAAAGCTCTGAGCTCTTTACAAAATCTCCCCCTCCTCACCTGGCCAGGCCGAAGTCGGCCACCTTGATGACGGAGTTCTCTCCCACCAGGCAGTTCCGGGCGGCCAGATCGCGGTGGATGAACTTGCGCGTTTCCAGGTAGTCCATGCCCTGGCACACCTGGATGCAGAAGTCCAGTAGCCGGGGCGTCTGGTAGATGAGCCGCGCCTTGTAATGCTTCAGGTAGTTACTCAGCGCACCTGTCCCCAAACACAGTTCTATATTATAAAGGCAGTCCACGCCCTGGCACACCTGGATGCAGAAGTCCAGTAGCCGGGGCGTCTGATAGATGAGGCGCGCCTTGTATATGTAGTGCTTCAGGTAGTTACTCAGCGCACCTGTCCCCAAACACAGTTCTATATTATAAAGGCAGTCCACGCCCTGGCACACCTGGATACAGGTCTGGTAGATGAGGCACGTCTTGTAATGCTTGAGGTAGTTACTCAGCGCACCTGTCCCCAAACACAGTTCTATATTATAAAGGCAGTCCACGCCCTGGCACACCTGGATACAGGTCTGGTAGATGAGGAGCACGTCTTGTAATGCTTGAGGTAGTTACTCAGCGCACCTGTCCCCAAACACAATTCTATATTATAAAGGCAGTCCACGCCCTGGCACACCTGGATACAGGTCTGGTAGATGAGGCGCGCCTTGTAGTGTTTCAGGTAGTTACTCAGCGCACCTGTCCCCAAACACAGTTCTATATTATAAAGGCAGTCCACGCCCTGGTGTAGAGTGGCACAGTGGTAGCGCGTTTGCTTCGTGTCAAGTAAACCCGACTTCGAACCTGGGTACAGGGGATTTTTTCCTCTCACTTTGCACTAGGCCTTGCAGTCTGAATGTGGAGTCTTTCGGATGAGACGATAAACCGAGGTCCCGTGTGCCCATGCACTTAGCACAGCATAACTGTCGCAAGGCATATATATATAAAAAGCAAATAATTGGAATGTTGTGAATGAAAAATACCTGGATGTAGCAGCTAGTTCAGCAGTGAAGGGCCTTACTAGTGCTTCAGGCAGAGCATAACACATTGCTATATGTAACGCAAATCTAAAATGTTACTTGGACTGCTGGTCTTGGATTCTGAACAAACCGGGGTGTAGCTGCGAATTGGGATTCGGAACGAGCGGCGTGGGAGCAACACCACTGTATGGCCCAGAAGATGGGACAGCAAAAAAAGAAAAGAAAAGTCACTTGGACAAAATTTCTCCTTTGTGAAATAATAAAGTGATTTTGAATTTGAATGTACTTTTTGAGAGTGGAAGCACTCAAGGAACACAGGAAAACTGTAGTGCGTAAGAAAAGGAACAGACTGCTCAAATAAGTATTATTACGATCATACAGCAGGCATATTTACAACAACATACAGTATTTATTCGGCGCTAAATCTTGATAGAAATCTAAAAATTCATGCTGCCACCAATGTCTAAACAATTGGTTTAAAATTAATTAGGAAGTTCTGTGCTTGTAACTTCCTCTAATGTCACTCTATTTAACTCTGCCTTTTCTCTTTGTTTGCTGTCATCTACTATCTTTCTGCCTTTCCGGTCCATTCTCCTGCCCTTTTTTTTAAAGAAACACTTTCAAAAAAGATTTCCTCCAGCCGAAGTCGGACCTGCTGGGCCGAATTATTATTTTACTTAAGCGCACAACGGCAGCATGACGCATCTGCACTCATAATTGACAGGAAACTGTCTGAGAGATCGAAGAAGAAAATTAATTTTAACAAAAAGAAGAAAAAAGACCAGGATGAAGTACAGACCGTTCCTCATGAGTTCGGTGACTATGCACATTGGCCTCTTCTTGGTGACGACACCGTATAACTGCACCAGGTTCTTGTGACTCAGTTGCCTGCAAAAGACAACAGCCGGCATTAGCAAGCAAAAAGGAATACTACTAACTCAATTGCGTCGCATACAAAATGACGCAGCATCTCCCTCAGATGCACATCATTCAACCATGCAACATGTACCGAGTAACAGATAAATCAGTGTATTTCTGAAGACTTCTTACTTTGAACCAGTGAGCCACGTTTATTTCATGACGTAATTAACCCTTTCACCGCCAGCCATCTTTGAGCCAAAACTTTCCATTAAACTTAGTTGGATACAAAAAATATTTCGTCTTCAATATTGTGGGATTTCTCTGTGACACATTTAGAATAGGGTCAATCCTCACTGCCCATATTTAGGAACACAATATCATTGAATAACAGACCCTGATTTCAAGGGTTTTAATGACATGGGTGTTAAATAATTGTGGTGCAAAAATGTGACATTGGCGGTGAAAGGGTTAGTCTGATGAAATGTGCTTCGTCAGGAAAACAAAAACTACCTACTCAATGACCACTTTGTTATGATCTTGATCTAGAATCACAAAGCCATTCAAATTTTCATAGACTTGGTTTAGTATACAGTGGAACCTCCCTTATAAGACCTCCCATTATAAGACTCCCTCCCATATAAGACCTCCTTCTTTGAGACATTGCCCTTCTTTGTAAGTATTAAAATTACCTCCTTTATAAGACCCCTCCCTTATAAGACCCAATTTTGGATGATTTTTGAAGGTCTTATAAGGGAGGTTCCACTGTATAAATAAAAAAAGGATTGTAAAAAGCATATGAACAATAAACAGTTCGTTATTTAAGGTTTGAATAAAGTGAGCTATGTGGTCGCCGCCGTATTGACGCAAATTCGAAGATGATAAGCAGTTCAATTTAAAGAAGTAAAACACGAAAATAGGAGACGTTAGAAACGGTCTAAGGGAAGCAACTACAAAAATAAGGTCTCAGGATTAATTGGAACAGCGAGTTGTTTCCCTTTTATTGGTTTACACGACCCCCCCAAACCACCAAAATCGATCAGGAAAACTCCCTCCGACGTGACTCCAAAGGATTGGAACAGTGTGGGAATGACATCTCCGATATGACTCCATGGAGTTAAACATTACAAAAAAGAAGAAAAAAAGTTACATCAAAGCTAAATAAGCCTAAAAGAAAACGAACTCGAAGTCTTGAAAGCATTTTGCAGAATAGAGTTGTAGAACCTTCTGACCCTTTTAGAATTTACATCATCATCCTCACCACCATCTTACGTCATGGTCTTGGCCTCCTCTTTGAAGGCCTCCTCAGACATGGCGTTCTCCTTCATCCTCTTCAATATCATCGTCATCATCATCACCCTCATCTTACATCATGGTCTTGTCCTCTTTGAAGGCCTCCTCAGACATGGCGTTCTCCTTCAACCTCTTCAATATCATCATCACATCATCATCATCATCATCACCACCATCATCATCACCATCATCATCACCACCATCTTACGTCATGGTCTTGGCCTCCTCTTTGAAGGCCTCCTCAGACATGGCGTTCTCCTTCAACTTCTTCAATATCATCATCACCACCATCATCATCACCACCATCATCATCACCATCACCACCATCATCATCACCATCATCTTACGTCATGGTCTTGGCCTCCTCTTTGAAGGCCTCCTCAGACATGGCGTTCTCCTTCAACCTCTTCAATATCATCATCATCACCACCATCATCATCACCACCATCATCATCACCATCACCACCATCATCATCACCATCATCTTACGTCATGGTCTTGGCCTCCTCTTTGAAGGCCTCCTCAGACATGGCGTTCTCCTTCAACCTCTTCACTGCTACGGGCATACCCTTGAACAGACCCTTGTGTACGCTCTGCACAATAATAATAATAATAACAGTACATTTATATAGTGCTTTACCTCAGATGAGCCCAAAGCGCTTTACAATCAATTATTCATCAACAGATAACAAAAAACAACATTCAAGAGTGACACCAACCACCAACAGCGCATATGCAAAGCAACTCTCTCTCTCTCTCTAACACACACGCACACACACAAACACACAATTATTGACGCCAACTCGTTCATACCCCATTCGGTAAGCCACAGCAACTGAGCCGCATGGACTGACCACATACACCAACACACATACACCCTCACACACAACGTACGCACGCAGACAGACACGCACACAAACACACACACACATGCGTGCACACACAACCCACAAAATCAAAATACACACAAGCACACATTCATGCTCACACACACACACACTCACACACACTCACACACACACACACACTCACACTCACACACCACAAAACACAGCACAAACCTCTTAAATCAATCTTCCCTCACGTGCACACAACGATAGACAACTGATCAAATATTTAGGGCGCAGCAGGAAAAAGATGGGTTTTAAGAGAGGTTTTGAATGAGGAGACTGAGTTGGAGTGTCGGAGAGGAGAAGGCAGAGAATTCCACAGAGATGGTGCTTGACAAGAAAAAGAACGTTGGCCAGCAGGAAGGAAGGAACAACCAGTAGGAAGAACACTACATGCATGATCAAATGAGATAGCCAAGGGTGCTCCTGGGAAATTAAAAAAATCCTGCAAGGCAGGGGTCCAGGGGCTGCCCAGGCCGTGGCGGAGTGCAGGGACAGCGCCCCTCCTGGGGGTTCCGGGGGGCAATGCCCCCTGGAAGCTGAAGGCAAGGCAAGGCAAGGCAAATGTTTTATTTCATACCCACTTGGGGCACAGAAATATAAAACAAAGCACACACATAGTTAAACAATCAAACATCAAAACAGAGTGATGTCTATATTATGAAAAACGACAAGTAGATATCTAAGACAAATAAGACAAACAACAGTTTCCAATGTAACTGACAGGCTCTCGTTGCACTTTCACTTCTGGTTAAACTTCATGACCTACATAACCAGAAAAATGCATCTTCTCAAATTCTCATAATCCGGCGGCTCCAGGCAATAAAAAATCCTGAACTTCAGGACATCCTGGACACAAAAATCCTGAACTTCAGGACATCCTGGACAAAAAAATCCTGAACTTCAGGACATCCTGGACAAACAAATCCTGAACTTCAGGACATCCTGGACAAAAAAATCCTGAACTTCAGGACATCCTGGACAAACAAATCCTGAACTTCAGGACATCCTGGACAAACAAATCCTGAACTTCAGGACATCCTGGACAAACAAATCCTGAACTTCAGGACATCCTGGACAAACAAATCCTGAACTTCAGGACATCCTGAAAGCAGGAGCTTCCATGGATAGCTGAACACCGTGGCACTGAAAAAATGCAAACAATTTCATGAAACTGATACCCCTAAAAAAAAAAGGATTAGTCTTTGATTCTTCAAGCACCATGGGTGAATACGTTCGCCCAGTACATCACACTTCACTCCCACCAAATGCAAAGACATTGGCTGCCAAGCACCCTGCCATGAGTATGTCTACTTTGAGAGCTTACGTCAGTGATTTTTCCGTTAAAGCAACGCACGTGCGCTGGAGAAAAAACATAGGTTACTCCCCACCCCCCCCTCTTGTCGGTTGAGATGCAACGGACAACCAAGAGCGTCCAAAAATACATGGCGCTAGAAGTATTAACCCCTTGACTGCCATCAACGTATTACGTACTGACCTGATGACATCACTGATGATGTTATCAGATGAAGAGGAATAACCCTGATATGCTGGCTTTTGCTCTAACAGTCAAGAGAGTTATATCCCCAGACCATTTTGCCAGATTGGCTCTATCAGTTGTCTTTTTTATGGCATGATTTGCCCAATGATTTTTTCTTTAATTTTCTTTGGCAGTCAAGGGGTTAAGCAGTATTTTAGAAGTAATGAACAGAATCTGATGCTAAAAACATTTTGTGTGTGCAAAAACCAAACCAACCTAGCATTTGTAAGCATTTTGTCACTACTCACCCCAAAGCATCCAGCCCCTAACTGAGCCCCTATGGTCAAGTACTTGGGGTCTATTTCAAACTGACCTGCAACACACACACAGAGAAAGCTGATACAATGGCATCATCATGGTCAAGCACTGCCAGGGATTTTTTTTGTGTGTGTGTAGAATAAAATGATGCACCCACCTCTTAAACTCATGATCCTTTTGAATGTCTGCTCGTGTTGAAAGATTCTACCTTAACCCTTTCATTGCCAGCCATTTTTCAACCGAAATTTTCATAAAATTTACCTGGGTAGAAAAAAAAAAATCTTCCTGCAATATGGGGGATTCCTCTGTGACATGTATAGAGTAAGGTCTATCCTTACCTCACAAAATTAAGAAAATAGGGTCTTTGGATAACACACCCTGATTTGATGCCTTTTAATGACATGGGTGTTAAATCATTGTGGTGCAAAATTGCGACATTGGCGGCGAAAGGGTTAATCCTTATGTTGTATGTATCTATGTGACCTGTGTCATCCTAAAATATGTATTTTATACTCATGCGTGCCAGATGTCAATATCCTTATGCATTTTATTCATCTTTGTTAGCTTGTAATACTCATTCATCTAAGTTGTGACTTGTCATCCAAAATTGTGCTTATATTGATGCATGCTGAATGTCAATGTTTCTGTTGTACGGCACCAGGACGAAATTTATCCTTTGTGAGATAATAAGGTTTTTGAATTTGAATTTGAATGTACTTTTTGAGAGTGGAAGCGCTCAAGGAACACAGGAAAACTGTGGCACGTAAGAAAAGTAACTGCTCAAATAAGTATTATTATGATCCTAGGCATATTTACAACAACAACAACACACACAAAAAGGAAAGAAAAGCGTGGACTGACTGTGGCCGAAGCCTGCGGTGGTTGGCTTGGTGTTTCTCTGCGGGGGTTCCTTCAGCCTGGTCACCAAACCTGCCGCAACACACATCCATCTTAATGGTCAATTGTTTTCAATTGTTTGGCAATATATCCGCATTATCCACAAACCAAGAGATACTGAATTTATGGAGAACAAAAAAATGTTTCTTTGTGCCATCAACCTCGGACAGAATGCTCATTCCTGCACACATGAGCAAAGTGTCAATGAGCTTTTTCGAGGACTGATACAAGTTTACCAACACTCAAAACAATAGCATAAATAAACACTTCAATTTGGAAACCAGTGCCCAAGGAACATAAAAACGAAAGTAGCAAAGGACCGCAACTCCCCTTTACTGGAAGCATGCATGCTTCCGGTCACGCGGTCTCTTTGACCATGCGGAGTCACTTTCCATTTTACACAGTGGAGTCCACTTCGTGTTTTGGAAACCTCCCTGGCTTTTCCTCAGTCTTTGACTTCTTTCACTTTGGTCTGTTTGTTCCTTTTTTGGTTCTATTTCTTCAGTATGGTTAGAATAGATCAATATACTGTTTCGGCTGCACAGTGTAGAGTGGCACAATAGTAGCGCGTTCGCCTCGTGTCAAGTAAACCCGAGTTCGAACCTGGGTACAGGGGATTTTTCCTCTCATTTTGCACTAGGCCTTACAGTCTGAACGTGGAGTCTTTCGGACAAGACGATAAACCGAGGTCCCGTGTGCCCATGCACTTAGCATACTTTAAACCCAGTAGCAACGGAAAAGTTGTCATTTGCTCAAAATGTACCCCCCCCCCCCCCCCCCCCCCCCCCCCCTTCCTTCCTCATCAGTCACACAAAAATCGCAAGCAAAAAAAAAATAAAAAATTGGGTTTCGCGCCTCTGGCTGCGACGCGCTCTCCAGGTGGGAGCAACCCGAATTTGACAGAGACGTCTCTGTGACTATAAAGTACCTAATAATAATACCTAATATTTTGTTGTTTTGTTTGTTTCTAGATGAGGGCTGGGTCAACAAGGAAAAAAAGATGTCCAGAAATGCAAGGAAATCATATCAATGCATTCATTTCACAAGGTCCCCAAAGGCCAACCCATCCCTTTGGCTGCAGCACTAGAACTTCTAGCATTAACCCTCTTGCATTTATTCCGCCCCAAACCGCCCAGTCGGAAGTTGCCTCTGTGTATTCAAACCGCCCGTAGCTTGCCCCCACTCTGAGACCCCCTCTGATGACATTTTCATCATGCACTAAAGTTCTGGCTTGTTATGCACACACTATGAAGAAGCTTCTCATTTGCAGCGATGCTAACTGTATGGTGCTCTGTGAGCTTCAAAAGACAGATTCTCACGAAAATGAGTGAAAGAATCTGAACACTAGAAGAAGATTTTTTCTGTAACAAATGTGAAAGCAAGAGGGTTAAACACTCAGTATACAAAGCTGATTCTAGGATTTTGAAAAAGTGGGGACATTCCCCCCCCTAAGAATGAAAAAAGGGGGGCAGGTCCAATGGATACGAGGGGAAGGCGGGGGGTGGAGGCGGACGATTCAATCTTCGCTAGCCATGGCCACTTCTTCAGCCACTCGTCTTGGAACCGGTGTTCCCTCGCACTAGTGCCGTTATCTTCAGGCTGCTTCCCCGAGACTGTTGATGCAGTAGCTGTTTCTGCAACATAGAACTTCTGCACACTCGTTTGGCACTACTTTGACGCCACAAAAATCAATATCGAAAAGCGTCGTTGTCCGCTTCATTTTGAAGAAAATTCAACATGGCGGGTAGGACTCTCGCAACTTCATGTCGGTAAAACAAGATTGGTTGATTTACACTAACATTGTAAAGGAACCAATGAAATGTCGAGAAATCATTCATTCCTGCTCGATGCTTTCAGTTTGTGCAGACGATGGATTTAGCAGACGACGAAGGAATTCCTGCAGCGATCGGTAAAAAGTGCGGGCAGTTTTGCAAATATGCGGGCGTCGGCCCGCGTTTAGACCCGATTATTGCGAGAAGGAACAGATTGGGGGGGGGGGGGGGGGGGGGATTGGTAATCAGCTCTGAATATATATCATTAAACACTCAATACACATTATAGGTGTGTCCGTTACGCTACCTCCGGCGTTGTGCCTGTGGTAGTTGATGAGCTCTGGTATACTCTCGAAGGAGTGGTGCTCCGCTATGTAGAAGTAGTTGTTATCCTGGTTCCGCTTGATGTGGTAATGCCGCACCTGTATGCCGCTGAAACACAACAAAACCGGCAAAACATTCGTGAGCTTTGACCCCTTGACTGCCATATAACGCATCACATACAGGCTTGACGACGTCATCAGATGAAGGGGAATAACTCTGGGATTATAGCTTTTTGCTTTTAAACAGTCAGGGTTATATCCTCAGACCATTTTGCCAGAATGACCCTGACGCTTCTCTTTTACATTGGACAACTTAATGTACTTTAAAAAAAAAAAAATCTCTGACATACACCAGCTTCACACAGTATGAATGTGTCAGTACACCAAACACTAGGTCAAACAGAAACCCAGACATTTTTGTATCAAATAACAACACTTAACTCACTCGGGGCGAATGAGCCGGCTCCGGCTCACACAACCGTTTAGGACGAATGGTCCGGCTCCGGCTCAAGAGTTTTCAAGAGGTTTTGATTTCTGGCGTGTAACCAGCTTTCCGGTGCAAAGTCATAACCTATTTTCAGTTTGCTTCGACCTTGCCTCTCTTGAAATCAACCAATCATTGCAGACTTTACATTCAGCTTTGGTTGTAGAGGGGGGGTCAAAGATCGGAATGTGAAATTTTCCTTCTTTCTATGTGTTAGCTGTTTTCGTCAATAGGAGACAAACGACGAAGGTAAGGAATCTGATATTTTACGATCGTTTAGTGCATGGTGTTGCTAATCTTTTCTGAAAATATTGATGCCTAACTCTTCATAACTTGGTTTTGGTGATTATTTTACGAACCTAGTCAAATGCCCAGTCCCCACAGAACAAGGGGAAATAATTCGGCCAGTCCCGAGTGAGTTAAGGCTCTTGGAAATGTCCATTTTAGTCAGCCACACAGACAATAGGATGAAAGAGAGCGGGAAAAAGCCTACCTAAAAAAATTTTAAAAAGGGGGGGGGGGGGGGGGGGGGGGAGAGATTAGGAACAAGGAAAAAAGGAGGAAAGGAAGGAAAAAAGAGAAAGGGTTAAAAATGAAGGCGGAAGTGGTGGTGGGTTGCATGATGAGTGAGCAAGATAGCGGAGAGTGGATGAATGATTGGGTGTGGTGTGAGAGTTACATATTAATTTTGTTAATGTAAATTTATGCTTCATACTTTTATTGTTTTTTAAAAAAATAATATTTTTATTTTACACAGTGGAAGACAAGTTTCCATGTGAATTGTACAATGCCAATGGATAATAAAGAAACTTATGACTTATGACAGTGAATGGGTTAAAGGAAATGAAAGTTCGGCAACAAGTGTATGCCACTGCAACACGACAAACCAGCTTCAAACAGTCAACGCAGCAGCAAGAACAAGCAAACGTTATTAGAACATGAAGTCCTCCGAAGTCGGAGTGTGGCTGCCCATGTGGCGGGGTAATCAAAAACGGTCACACACGTAATGTTCTCCTCCCTAGCTGGTGCATTTGTACCATAGTGTTCAAGTGCTTCGGCTGTTGGGATGATCCCTGGAGTCTTTTAGCCAGGGTAAGACAACAAACAAACAGACATAAATACAGGGAAATACTGCATCTTATCTACTACGTTGTGGAATCTTGACATGCAGTTTTCATACAATCGTATAAAAATGTTGTAATAATGAAATAGTTCTCTTCCACCCACCCCCTCCACCTACTAAAAGGACTAACCCACAAACATATTAATGCCAAACACTGAACATTGAAAGAGCAATCAATTTAATTTCAAAATCTCTCTTTCTCATCAATGACATCACACACCTTGTCATAGACACAGGCAGTGGAGATTTTCTATGGTCTGTTCCAGAAAAAAGGAGCAAGGCCTAAGCGTGTTTTGTGCAGTAGCAGAGCCAGTATATCTGAGAAAGTGCTTCTGCTCAGTATAGTAAGCGTGGGTGGTACAGTACAGGCAGTGGGACTTCTAAAGTCTGATTCAGCATTTTAGACTCAGATGCAGGTTTTGAGCAAACTTCGTTTCGCGTACGTGTTATGCGTAAGCGATTTAAAAAAATGCTTAAAATATGCAACAACAACAAAACATGCGTTAACGCAAACCCCTGCACAGGACAGGTTGCAAAAGGGTTAAGAGTGTGGTATTTTTTTTTTTTTTTCTGTTTTAAATTATTCTCAAAATATATAAGAGCTCTGAGGATGAATTTTTTCACCGAAGAGCGCTATATAACCTTTATTTATTATCATTATCATTATTAATTTAGTGTTAATAGTTTCAGTACCTACCTTTCCTGCGTGTACAGGGAGATGGAGTACTCCCCTGGAGTGCTGATGGAGTCTCGAACCAGAAAGCACCCCTCGCGACCACTCTGCTTCAGAATGCTCTCTGCCTCCGTGCGCGACAGGTCGATGTAGTACCAGCTGCAGCACATACATGTACATATATGAACGAACGAACTAACCAACGAACAAATATTTTTCAATGTTAGAAACGAATACCCCCTGTGGGGATACGGGGTGTCTGTTGTACAAATAGTCCCCCCACCTTCTGGAAGTTCTGTGCTTGTAACTTCCTTTAATCTGTCACTCTCTTTGACTCTGCCTTTTCCCTTTGCTTGCTGTCAATAAGTGTCATCTACTGTCTTTCTGCCTTACCGGTCCATTCTCCTGCCTTTTTTCACGAAACACTTTCAAAAAGATTTCCTCCAGCCGAAGTTGGACTTGCTGGGCCTCA
>CM065691.1:48927415-48952415 GCA_017654935.2 Phymorhynchus buccinoides
GTCACAAACTATGTGATTTCTCTGAGAAAAGTGGTTTTATTAAGGGGCTTTTTTTAATACATAACATATAGTGAAAAATCCGGACCGTAAGAAATCGGCTTTAATAAGCGGCTGGCTCTATTAAACGCGGTTTTATAAAGCGGCGACCACTGTATAGTCAAGATGAAATTGCACACACAAACTTACATGCAAGTGTGCGCATGAACACACACACACACACACACACATATCTTGCAGACTTCCAAGTGTCCTTCCTCTACGGGCTCATAAAATAACTACCCCCCCGTGGGGATACCAGGGGGGGTGGGGGTCTTTCGCACAAATAGTTCCCCCACCTTCTGGAAGTTATGTGCTTGTAGCTTCCTCTAATCTGTCACTCTCTTTGACTCTGCCTTTCCCCTTTGCTTACTATCATCTGCTATCTTTCTATCTTACCGGTCCATTCTCCTGCCTTTTTTCTATAAATCCTTACAAAGATCTCTTGAGCCGAAGTCGGACATGCTGGGCCTAACTATTTCTTAGGCTCATAACGGCAGCATGATGCATCTACGCTCATATGACATGAAACTGTCTGAGCGAACAAAGAATAATAATAAAATAACTACACATGTTTGCCTTTTCGTTTTTAGCCAACACACACACGCACGCATGCACGCACGCACAACAACAACATACAGTATTTTTACGATGCTGAATCTTGATAGAAATCAAATCAAAGCGCACACACAGGTTAGCATTCATAATGCATTCAAACAAAAATGCAATACAAAGCGAACACACACCCATGACATAAATGGTATACAGCAGAAACAGACCTAAAGGCAAGAGAGAGAAGAGAAAGAGAGTGGAGCCTCAATGACAGGGGAACAGGTGGGTTTTGAGGTTAGATTTGAAAGCAGAGAGGGTCGGTCGCTGACGGAAGGAAAGAGGAAGCTTGTTCCACACACACCCACACTTATGGTCCCCTTCCTCCCCACAATAAACACGTATAGGCTCAAAATCATAGACCTGTCATTTTTAGCCAACACACACACACACACACACACACATGCACACACACCAGCATGGGTCCCCTTCCTCCCAATAATAAAACGCCATATAGGCTCAAAATCATAGACCTGTCATTTTTTTAGCCAACACACACACGCACACACACACACGCACACACACCAGCATGGTCCCCTTCCTTCCAATAATAAACGCCATATAGGCTCAAAATCATAGACCTGTCATTTTTTAGCCAACACACACACACGCACCAGCATGGTCCCCTTCCTCCCCATAATAAACACCATATAGGCTCAAAATCATAGACCTGTCATTTTTAGCCAACACACACACACACACACCAGCATGGTCCCCTTCCTCCCAATAATAAACGCCATATAGGCTCAAAATCATAGACCTGTTATTTTTAGCTAACACACACACACGCACACACACCAGCATGGTCCCCTTCCTCCCAATAATAAACGCCATATAGGCTCAAAATCATAGACCTGTTATTTTTAGCTAACACACACACGCACACACACCAGCATGGTCCCCTTCCTCCCAATAATAAACGCCATATAGGCTCAAAATCATAGACCTGTCATTTTTAGCCACACACACACACACACACACGCACACACACACCACATGGTCCATTTCCTCACAATAATAAACGCCATATAGGCTCAAATCATAGACCTGTCATTTTTTAGCCACACACACACACACACACCAGCATGGTCCCCTTCCTCCCAATAATAAACGCCATATAGGCTCAAAATCATAGACCTGTCATTTTTAGCCAACACACACACACACACACACACACGCACACACACCAGCATGGTCCCCCCTTCCTCCGCATAATAAACACCATATAGGCTCAAAAATCATAGACCTGTCATTTTTTTAGCCAAACACACACACACACACACCAGCATGGTCCCCTTCCTCCCAATAATAAACACCATATAGGCTCAAAATCATAGACCTGTCATTTTTAGCCAAGAACATACACACACACACACACATATATATACTCTCTCTCTCTCTCTCTCTCTCTTACATGTACAATAATGTTACTAACCTTGCACAGTTCCAAGTCTCCCTCCTCTACAGGCTCATAATCGTAAACAGCAACATAGGTATGCCTCTCATTCTTTGCCGCCCCGTTGGCTCGGGCAGAAGGTGGTGTAGAATTGGACAAGTCTGCGGTTTGAAAAAGAAATGATAGAAAAGAAAGTATTGTTTGAAGAAACAAAAATCACAGAAATTATTGTTTGAAAACACAAAAATCATAGAAATTATTGTTTGAAGAAACAAAAATCATAGAAATTATTGTTTGAAAACACAAAAATCATAGAAATTATTGTTTGAAAACACAAAAATCATAGAAATTATTGTTTGAAAAACAAAAATCATAGAAATTATTGTTTGAAAAACAAAAATCATAGAAATTATTGTTTGAAGAAACAAAAATCATAGAAATTGTTGTTTGAAAACACAAAAATCATAGAAATTATTGTTTGAAAACACAAAAATCATAGAAATTATTGTTTGAAAACACAAAAATCATAGAAATTATTGTTTGAAAACACAAAAATCATAGAAATTATTGTTTGAAGAAACAAAAATCATAGAAATTGTTGTTTGAAAACACAAAAATCATAGAAATTATTGTTTGAAAAACAAAAATCATAGAAATTATTGTTTGAAAAACAAAAATCATAGAAATTATTGTTTGAAAACACAAAAATCATAGAAATTATTGTTTGAAGAAACAAAAATCATAGAAATTGTTGTTTGAAAAACAAAAAAATCAAAGAAATTATCTTTTGAAATGCACTGATTTAATGCTTTGAGAACCTATGCATGCATTGTTGCAAAACACATTATTTTTAGACGACTGCCGGATTTATATAATCAATAATAATAAAAAAAGAACGAAGAAATTCCATCAGAAAAAACACACTTCTTAACCTCATGACTGCCAGAGAAAATTAAAGAAAAATTAATTGTACAAATCATGCCATGAAAAAGACAACTGATAGAGCCAATTTGGCAAAATGGTCTGGGGATATACCTCTCTTGACTGCGTTAGAGCAAAAGCCAGCATATCAGAGTTATTCCTCTTCATCTGATGACGTCATCAGTGATTGTCAAGTCAGTACGTGATAGGTTTATGGCAGTGGGGTTAATCCACACAACAAAACAAACTATTTGATTTATATTTGTATATAAATATAAATAAAATAGTTTGCATTGCTCAAAACCCATGTTGAAACATTAACCTATTGAAACTATTTACACCTAGTAACCATTCTCTTTTGATTTATTAACCTGGGCCTGTAGTCACGTTGAGATAGCATGAGACTTAGCATGATGCTAACTTAGAAGCTCTTCCAAAAGTCCTATTAAATCCTATAGGACTTTTGGAAGAGCTTCTAAGTTAGCATCATGCTAAGTCTCATGCTATCTCAACGTGAATACAGGCCCTGGTCGACTCAATGGCTGAGGAAGGCTTTCAGTTTTATTAACTGGTAAAATAAAGCCGAAAATTTCTTTATTTTCATAACAAAAAGGCTTGTTGTTTTGTGATCTTTTTTATTATATATTTTTATAATATTTATATTCATATTTTTATTTAATTTTTTGTGTTTTTTTCTTGATTTAAATGACTGTGACTGTGAGCAAGAACACAAGAAATAACACAAAAAAGTGAGGCTTTTTTTTGTGGACCTTGCTCAGACCTGTGCCTCTTATCACCTGACATTGTCCAATCTTCCAGCAAAAATAGAAACAAGAGAGCTAGGCAAACGCCCAAGCTCCCCCCGTGTGGATACCGTGGGGGGGGGGTGTCTTTTGCATAAAATAGTTCCCCCACCTTCTGGAAGTTCTGTGCTTGTGACTTCCTCTAATCTGCTGTCACTCTCTTTGACTCTGCCTTTTTTCCTTTGCTTTGCTTACTGTCGTCTACTATCTTTCTGCCTTACCGGTCCATTCTCCTGCCTTTTTTCACGAAACACTTTCAAAAAGATTTCCTCCAGCCCAAGTCGGACTTGCTGGGCCTAACCATTTCTTTATTTCTTAGTTAGATGCATAACGGCAGCATGATGCATCTGCGCTCATAATTGACAGGAGACTGTCTGAGCGATCGACGAAGAAACGCCCAAGGCAAACACGAAGGTAAGTCTATGCTGAAGAAGCTTACAACTACTATTGTATACCATTCAAAGAACGCTAAACAAAAAACGACAGTGACGCGCCAACACACACACACACACAAACCTTTGCTCTGTCACAAAACCTTCAGCATTGCAATTTGCTTTGACACAGCTCACAGTATGGGGTCAAGGGCCCCACCAGGGGAGAGTAGGGGGGGGGGGGTGTAAAAAGCCCTACCCATTAACTCTTTCATTGCCTGAGAGATATTTTTTTCATAACAGAAAAGGTGACATACAACAAACAAACAGGCACACAATTAGGCCGTGTACACACATACGCGGAGATTCGGTGCGGAAACTTGTGCGCATTTCCGCAAGTAAGTAACAGAAAGAAGGGACAAGATTTGAGCACGTGCCCGAATTTCCCCTAATCCGTACATGCTTACCCTTCTTTTTCTTCCACTTATTTAGGGATTGTGCTCTACAATCCAATCTGTGAATGATACAGTTAACTTGAAACTAAAAAGCAAGGCATGTATTTGTGAACAGAATTCAAGAGAAATGAAAATTGAGAGGGGGGTCACCGCCTATAGCATCAAAACTGAAAGGGGGGGTGAGGGACAGGGGGGGAGGGGGGGCATGGATTCAAGAACATCAGGCATCAGAATATTCCAGAGTCCAATCCGCGGACGAACAACACTCGCCATGACTCGGAGTCGACATCGAGTTGGACCCCACAAAACTAGTCCGTAGTCGGCATCATTGCGATCATTCGCTACCCGATTTCTCGCGGAAAAGTTCAAAGTTCTCACATCATCGTAGTCTCCCGTGATCATATCCTCTAAATCGACTCATTTAAAAACCAAATCACAATCACTGTCATCAAAACAAACTCTGAAACAGTGAAAGTAAGAGTCTAGAGAGCTCTAAACTCGGAGGAAAAAACAAACATGGCCGCGATTTTTCGTTTCCGAAGGCGCAGTATGATAACAAACCGTTTAAGAATACCATTTGAGAATAAGATCGCGCTGCCTCATGAAGCACAAACCGCGGCCGGCAGTGCCCAAACCGCAGCCAGTGGCTACCAAAACCGCGGATCTGCGGGCCGTTCTGATGCCTGAACATGTTGGAGCAAAAGTTTTTTGATGAGGTGTGACTCCATGTTCTTTCTGTCGTGGGTGTTTTTCATGAACGTGAGCCACATCCCTTTGACGACGCGTATGTCTGATGCGGAGTGGTCAGGCTGGTTGAAGTTGATGGGCTATACGTTTGACTCTGTGGTGCACGATATCAGCTAAATGTTCTTTGTCAAAGCGAGTGGCAATCAGGTTCGGCTGGTTTCACCAATGTACAGTAAGTTACATTCATGGGTGCTCCTGGGAAATTAAAAAAATCCTGCAAGGCAGGGGTCCAGGGGAAGCTGAAGGGAAACAACAGTTTCCAATGTAATTGACAGGCTCTCGTTGCACTTTCACTTCTGGTTAAATTTCATGACCTCTACAACCAGCAAAATGCATCTTCTCAAATTCTCATAATCCGGCGAATGCCGGCTCCAGGCAATAACAAAATCCTGAACTTCAGGACATCCTGAAAGCAGGGGCATCCATGCACATTTGAGGCAGTGAATGACATCACATACACAATGTCAAAGAAAAGGTAACGGTCAATCCAGCAAAATGGTCTTGAAAAATGTGTGTTGGAAGTTCTAAAACCGAAATTTCGTGCACACAAATTTACTTCCCTTGAAACAAATTCATCCAATAGACAGCTTTATATTAATTCAGGCCATGTATGGGTGGAACGACTTGAATGAGTTAATTCCAATAACTCCCCAAAACGAAAAAAAATGAAAGGCAGGGATCCAGTGACCCATGGCCCTGGCAGGGTACAGGGGCAGAGCCCTGTCGGACAATTCAGGGGGGGGGGGGGGGGGGGCAACTTAAGAGAGAGAGATAACGAGACAGACAGACAGTTAAAATGACAGACAGTTTGACTCTTTGAGTCTGACAGAGACAGTTTGAGTCTGATAAGCCTTGCAAAATTATTACATTGCCTTTGTAAACTTCCAAGACAGAACAACCAAGTTCAAAACGCCCCAAATCGCTTGTGGTCAATTTTTTGTTGTTGTTGATGAATTAAAAAAAAAAAAAACCTGAAGTTCAGTTTCGGGTAAAATTAAAAATACTGAAATCAGTGCAAAACTGAAAGAGAAGCACCCATGCAGCTTGATATTAATTCCGGCCATGTATGAGGTGGTGGAGCGACTTGGAATGAGTTAATTCCAATAATAACTGCACTCACTGACAAGGGCGCCCTGTCTGTCGTGGTGGCTGAGCACACATCCCACAGCGCTGCGGTCCACCTGGTCGCAGCAGTTGAACCGACCCAGCGACTTGGTCCACACACCCTTGTGGTACTTCTCCAGAAACCGAGAGTTCTGACGGATCGACTCTGCAGCATGACACACACAAAGACAAAATTGTGACCCAGCACCACGAAAGGGACATTTAACCCCTTTTTCGCCGCCAGCCATTTTTCAACCAAAAAATGCCATTAACTCTTCTAGCACCAATTTGCCCAGTACATCACACTTCACTCCCATGAAGTGCAAAGACATTCACTGCCAAGTACCCTGCCATGTTTTTTGTCAGAGCTTGGGTCAATGTTTTTTCCGCTAAAGCAACACATACATACATACTCTCACCCAAAAAGTTACCCCTCTCTTGTCGGTTGAAATGCAACAGACAACCAAGACCGTAAAAAAAATACATGGCACTAGAAGAGTTAAACTTAACTGGGTAGAGAAGAAAAATGATATGCAATATCGGGAATTCCTGTGTGACATGTATAACATTAGGCCTATCCTTGCCTGCCAAAATTAAGAAAATAGGGTCTTTCGATAACAGTCGCTGATTTTATGCCTTTTAGTGACATGGGTGTTAAAATCATTGTGGTGCATAAATGCGACATTGGTGGTGAAAGGGACATTAAGTCGCTGGGCTAGTTTCTCACAACAGGCCCGGAAAGTCAAGAATCTCATTTTGTTGTCAATTTTGAGTTATGGGTATTTTCAGTGTTCTCTAACATCTTATCTTTCATATTTATAAAGGACAATCTTTAATATGGTCTCTAAATGGTCTTATAAGTGCTTTAACCCTTTCACCGCCAATATCGCATTTATGCACCACAAAGGTTTAACACCCATATCACTAAAAAGCATCAAATCAGGGCCTGTTATCTGAAGACCCTATTTTCTTAATTTCAGGCCTAATGTTTATACATGTCACAGAGGAATTCCCAATATTGCAGATACTTTTTTTTTCTCTACCCAGTTAAGTTTAATGGTATTTTATTGCTGGAAAAGGCTGGCGGTGAAAGGGTTAAGTCGCTGGGTTAATTTCTCACAACAGGCTTGCAAAGTCAAAAATATCATTTTGGGGGGGTCAATTTTGAGTTATGGGTATTTTTGTGTTCTCTAACATCTTATCTTTCATATTCATAAAGGACAATCTTTAATATGGTCTCTAAATGGTCTTATAAGTGTTTTAAAACGAGTAGGTCAATGCATTTTCTTCAGCTAGGCTAGACTTTAGACTGTTTTTTCTCAAAATGGCCGACGCTCACCCTACTAACTTTAAATGCTCGTAACTCTGGAATGGAAAAAGATACAAGATTGGTTCTTGTATTATTAGAAAGAGAACTGTCTGAATTTCAACAAAATTCAGGGGATGCGGCTTAGACAAGGGTGCGCTTTGTAGACCGGAAAATATGGTACTACAAGCTAACAAACTTCTTTCAATTTTACTTTGTGCTCAGAAGTCTCAAGAAACTTGACAGATTGTGGTATGTTGTATTTTGCTTTTCTTTTATAAAAAAAGTCAAATAGAAAGAGCACATTTACACATTACTCTCACATCCACATTAATCTAACCCATTGAGTGCCAGAGAAAATTTAAGAAAAATTCATTGAAGAAATTATGCCATGAAAAACACAACTGATAGAGCCAATCTGGCAAAATGGTCTGGGGATATAAATTGTCTTGACTGTGCTAGAGCAAAAGCCAACATATCATAGTTATTCCTCTTCTTCTCATGACATCATCAGTAATGTCATCAAGTCAGTACGTGATACGTTATACGGCAGTCAAGGGGTTAATTCAGATGACTGACCTCTTCGTATGGCCTCCATCCATTCTTGCTGCTCAGCCCCGTTCTGAGCCACCATGTACAGAGAGTAGTAGCCCCCGTGTTCCTCGTACACCACCTACACACCAACAACGGTCAGATAACACATTCCACATAGCACACAGCCCCGTTCTGAGCCACCATGTACAGAGAGTAGTAGCCCCCGTGTTCCTCGTACACCACCTACACACCAACAACGGTCAGATAACACATTCCACATAGCACACAGCCCCGTTCTGAGCCACCATGTACAGAGAGTAGTAGCCCCCGTGTTCCTCGTACACCACCTACACACCAACAACGGTCAGATAACACATTCCACATAGCACACAGCCCCGTTCTGAGCCACCATGTACAGAGAGTAGTAGCCCCCGTGTTCCTCGTACACCACCTACAGAACAGCATTAGTCCGTCCCCGTTGTAATCTTCTTTCATTTCTCCTTTTGTTTATCTTATGTTTAGCGGACGTTTGTGCATATGGCTGGATTGATTTGTGAGTGTGGTTTTTTAATAAATCAAAATCGTTGCGATGCGAATGAGTTAATAATATTCTGTGACTTACAGAGACAAGCTAGGCCATTAATTATAAGAATTAACAACCTGTAGCAAATTACCGTTAAAATACCATTTTTCTTTCGAATGAAGGAAGCCAGTAGTGCCACCCATCCTAAATACAATAATCTTTGACTTATCTAGGTTAACTGTTAATTGTAGTCTGTTACTAGTGTTAGTCTCTCTTTCAAGAATGTTTAACTGATGTTGAAGTCCAATTATAGTTGAAGCTAGAACTTAGAAGAGTGAGATCATCAGCAAATAACAAAAGGAACAGCTATATTTCCTCTGACGTAAGTGTAACCCCATGTTTACCATTCACAATTATTTCATGCGCGAGTTCGTTTATTAATAGTGAAAACAAAATTGGACATGTGTGAGAGAGAGAGAGAGAGAGAGAGAGAGAGAGAGAGAGAGAGAGAGAGAGAGAGAGAGAGATTTAGAGAGAGAGAGAGAGAGAGAGAGAGAGAGAGAGAGAGAGAGAGGAGAGAGAGAGAGAGAGAGAGAGAGAGAGAGAGAGAGAGAGAGAGAGAGAGAGAGAGAGAGAGAGAGAGAGAGAGAGAGAGAGAGAGAGAGAGCGAGAGAGAGAGAGAGGAGAGAGAGAGAGACAGCGAGAGAGAGAGAGAGAGAGAGAGAGCGAAGAGAGAGAGAGGAGAGAAGAGAGAGAGAGAGAGAGAGAGAGAGAGACGGAGAGAGAGAGAGAGAGAGAGAGAGAGAGAGAGAGAGAGAGAGAGAGAGAGAGAGAGAGAGAGGAGAGAGAGAGAGAGAGAAGAGAGAGAGAGAGAGAGAGAGAGAGAGAGTAGAGAGAGAGAGAGAGAGAGAGATGAGAGAGATGAGGAGAGAGAGAGATGAGAGAGAGAGAGGAGAGAGAAGAGAGAGAGAGAGGAGAGAGAGAGAGAGAGAGAGCGAGAGAGAGAGGAGAGAGAGAGAGAGAGAGAGAGATGAAAAATAAAAGATCAAAGATAGCATCTGGATGCAGAACAAACAAACAAAACAAACAAAAAACCTAAGCCCCACCTGGAAAGCATGCTCCTTGCCCTCCAGCATGCGGTCGCCCACCATTTCCACCACCTTCACGGAGCGCAGTAGAATCTCCCCTTTCTTCTTGCCAAGTTTCTGAAAGACCAGTTCATCAGTACAACAGTGTGAAGAAACGAAGATGACTGCTGGGTTCAATAAAATTCACAACAAATTAAAACAAAGTCGAAATTAAAAACCCAGAAGAAACGGTTTAATGATATAAAAACACACAAAACAAAACAAACAACAAAACAGAGCAAAACAAAACACGACGTTTCGGGTTCAACCCGTTGTCCAGTGCTAAAAATAGATATGACATAGTGACACACACGACGTAAAGACGTAAACAACTTGTGATGCAATAATAAAATTGACGGTGGACAGTAACATCACTTAAGTAAAAATGATGACAAATAAACTTACGACGATTAATATGAAATAAAGATCTACCAGATTGGATTGTCCAAAACAAACAATATTGTTGGAAAGATATACACCACTAGTGACAACGTTAACACATATTAAAACAACAGATGAAGCACACACGGGCCTTTGAAACAACAGAGAACATAATCCAAAATAGAAGAAGAAGATAACGAAGCACAGGCGAAGCAGTAACGAAGATGTAAGCAGTACAACAGTGTCAGAATGGTCGAGGTTTATCGATTGATTCTTACTAGCCCATGGCTCCCAATCGTCCCGCAAAACACAAGGGAAACCCAACGTACAAAAGAATGATGTCATGCTAAAGAAGAGCCCCTTTCTTCAGGCAGACCAGCTGCCTGAACCTGAATCAAATTGCCTGAATTCAGGCTTTAGGCATACAGACAAACCCCTATTTTACGACCCTCTGTTAAGCGACCACCTCTCATTTGAGACAGGATTTGTTGGCACAGATGCATTTTACTATGTAAACGACCTCTCTTAAACGACTTCCTCTAAAACGCGACTTACGACCGCCATTTTGTTGGTTTTTACGACCGTTGTTGTCGTCTGCATAGACTTCGAGCAAAGGGAAACAACCACGGTCAAGAGCCTGAAAGCGGAGTCGCTTCCCTTGTTGTAGAAAAGATGGCGGAGAGCGTAGGAAAAGCACCAAAAACCACTGACTTTGAAAAAGAAAACCACTGACTTTGGACGAGAGTGGAGGTGATTAACAGAAGTCGGCGAAGTGAAACTGTAATACATCGATTGCACAATCCTATGGAGTTGGAAAGACCCAAATCCAGTTTTAATATGTCATTGTATGTGTGCATGAAGAAGAGAGTATGAACTGTGCTGAACTTTTTCTTTCTACGGCTGCCAGTGAAAACCTCCGTCATACGACCCCTCCAGGGGGGGGGGGGGGAGGGGGGGGGGGAGGGGGGATGGGAGGGGGGGGCCTCGATGCAGCAATCATAAATTGCCTATTGAAGTTGGAAGACATTATAATGTTCCAAGAGAATTACGTATTTGTCGTAGTTGCGAAAATGGGCGAGATAGGAGACGAATTTCATTGTATAATGGAATGTCCAAAATACAATGAACTTCGTGAAAAATGTTCCTAAAAAATGTCTGAAACCCAAATCCGTTTTCAATTTCTGTAGCATGTTTCAAAAAGGACGACGTATATGTTTAAATTTAAGTAAATTTCTAAAATTTGGAAAGATAATTTAAAAGTGTTTCTTTCACTGCTCTCCAAAAACTGACATTTCGCTGTTACTGTTGAATTTTTTTGCGGTTTTGATTGAGTTTTATGTTTGTGTTATACTGTTTTTGTATCCTCCATGCTCCAAAAGGGGTCAAAGGATTAAACTTCTTCTTCTTGTGTAAATGTATGTGTGCGTAACCTACACAGTTAGGCATTTGAAGCCTAGAATCGGGTGGCTATTTTTAGACACACGCCTCTACCAGCAAGAGGAGAAAAGAAGGGTTTTCTCGCAGCGTGTGGCGAAAACTGCCGTTTTTGCTCGCCTCCCTCCTTTTATATCCCTGTCGTGCCTTTAAGTACCAGTAATATGTTCTCAGACCTGTTTACTCTACTCTTTTCAAGTCGTATTCTACTCAATTTAGATGTCTACTACTCTTCAAAATTGAAAATAATGCTCCTTAATTCTTGATTGCTACTCATTTTCAGTGAACATTGTTTGATGGTTTAATGAATAAAACTACACATTTTGCACCAAAGCTGCTCATTTCAGCTATCCGGACTACTCAAGAATTGTGTAGGGGGTAAACAGGTCTGTGTTCTGACCTTGATAAGTCAAAAGATGAAAATTGGATTGAACAGCTAAGCTCTTGGTTTTTTGTTTGTTCTGAGTATACTAGGAATTTGTCTGAAATGAGTTAAACCAAACGTACGTCGGAGTTGCCATCATAGTACTTGAAGTAGTACTTGGTGAGGACGAAGAAGCGCCGTTTGTAGTTCTCCGCGGTGAAGCGCCCCTTGTTCTGGGAGCGTTTCTGCAGATGCCCGAACTTGACGATGTCGGGGTTCGACAGTTTCGGTGACGCCATCATAATGGCTGCTTACTCTCCCCCCATTCTGTGCCAAAGGGCAGAGGGCAAAGGGCACACAGGATCAAATGGCAGAGTGGACAGGTGGATGGTATTTTTTTGGTGGTGGAGCTTCTTCACCTCTGAAACAGATGGGGAAAAAAAAAGTTTTTTGGGGGACATGTTTTCACCACAATTACTACTAGAAATAGAATTTGAATGAGCGACTTAGCTGGCTCTTTTGCCCGCCAGGTGGCATAACGCTCGAGTGGGGCTAATCCTCTCTATATTCTTAGTTGGGGATAACGAGAGAGAGAGAGATAGGGAGGAGTCCAACCACTCTCTCTCTCTCTCTCTCACTACACCCAACTAAGAATATAGCGTGAAAGCCCCCTACTGGTTTGACTGCCCCCTGGCGGTCAAATAATCGCCAAAAGTCGACCATTAAGTACTGTAATGTTGTTTCATTTATGAAGTATTGTTTTTATTGTCAGTTATACTCTCTCTCCCTTTCTTTCTCCTCTCTCTCTCCCTCTCTCTCCTTCCCTCTCTCTCTCTCTGTGTGTGTGTGTGTGTGTGTGTGTGTGTGTGTGTGAGCTTACGTGTGTGTGCGTGTGTGTGAGTGTTTTTACATGTGTGTTGCATGCGCATGCATTTATGGGTGAGTGTGTGTGTGCATGGGTGGGTGATGAATATTTAAATATGTATAAAATGCTATGACTCTCAAACCAAGCCATTAGCCTAGGGTCAACAGGGTCAATATCACACTTTTGGATCATGTACGTAAAGTAATCAATCAATCAATCAATCATCATCAATCAATCAATCAATCAATCAATCAATATGTTTGTTGATCCCCAGAAGGAAATGTTTTGTGCAACGATAAAATTACAAACTAAGACAAAAGTAAAATATCAACACTTTACGATAATTATCACGCACACATGACAGCATTCATACATATGTACACTTGCATGCACGTACAGATAATCATTCACCAAAATCCATACATACATGCATGCATACATGATACAAGTAAGTAAGGCTTAGTTTAATAAGGCGAAGTAGGGTTTCATAAAAGGTATGTAAGAAAAGGGAATGCATTCCTACACAGTTTCTTCCTGGTCTTTTTCACTGTTTGTTCATAATGTTAGCCATGTGTTGGCAATGTACACTGTGTGCTGATAATGTACATTCAGATTTGCATTGAATTTGCATCCTGGTGCTTTGAAGAGACAAGGATCTACGAAGGTGCGGTGTCAGTTCTTTTTCTTCTACGTTCTTCTTCCTGTCAATTATGAGTGCATATGAGTCATGCTGCCGTTTATGCGCCAAAGTAAGAAATAGTTAGGCCCAGCATGTCCGACTTCGGCTGGAGGGAAATCTTTTTGAAAGTGTTTCTTGAAAAAAGGCAGGCAGAAATGGACCGGAAAGGCAGAAAGATAGTGGATGACAGCAAGCCAATGGAAAAGGCAGAGTCAAAGAGAGATAGATTAGAGGAAGTTACAAGCACATAGTTTCCAGAAGGTGGGGGAAACTATTTATATAAAAGACCCCCTGGTAACCCCACGGGGGGAGTAGTGTGAGTTTACATGGGTGGGATAGAAATTGTCAGTTGATATGACACTGAATAACATTAACAAGAGAGGGGACATGACTTGTCAATTGGGTCATTCTCAAAAATTGGGCCCTTTGAGGTTTACAACCTAAAAAAAGAACTTCGAACTTTGAGTTCAAATTGCTCATGGTGTAAAATATTTTGTATGCAAAGCTACAAATAATTCTGGTCATGTATGTTTTAAATTGTTTCAATGTTTTACGTACTTGCACACACGCACACACATATGCATGTACGCACGTACGCATGCATGCATGCACACACTTCACAAAATAAAAACATCTAATATTTAATATCACTTAAGAGTGAACAGACGTAAAACTAAAGAACACACACACACACACACACACACACACACACAAGTGTTACTTTCATTCCCCTACCAATTCACCCCTCTCTTTCTTCAATTTCTTGCCTTATTCACAAGCCACACAAAAAGGAAAACAGGCTCTATTCATTTCAAATCTTCCTGGTTGTAAACCCAATATTTACATGCCAATCATGGGCACAGCGAATGGAAAGTTTTCTTAAATGCATTTCTGAACATACCCGGTATGCTATTGCTATGTAGGTATTCTAAGTATTGAGCTAATAATAATAAATGCAATGTTAAAAAAAAGCTGTATAAACTTAATTCTTTATGTGTGTGCAAGCGCGCATATGTGTGTGTGTACATGTGTGTGTTATGTGCGTTGATTTGAGTGTGTTTGTGTGTGGGGAGGGAAGGATGTGTTTGTGCATACCAATGTGTATATATGCATGTGCATGTTTGTATATCTATGAGTATGTGTTTGCGTGGGGGTGACGGTGGGAATGCGAGCGCATCTGAGTATGTTCGATATGTATGATGTAATCTTGCATGTGGAGTGAATTTTAGTTTTGCTAAGCGCCATGAGTAGTCCGTCTAGAATGTGCGCTCTATAAATGTCTTTATTATTATTATTAATATTGCTATGCTCAATAAATATTATTTTGACTTGACTTCACACACACACACACACACACATATACACGTGCGCACGCACACACACGCACACACACATACACGTACACATGCACACAAGCATGCGCACACACAAACACAATCAAACCTCAAATTCCAAAACATACTGACCCAAAAATAAAATAACAAGAAAAGGTGTTTTTTTAGGCCTCTTCATCTGTCGATTAAGCAAAACTTTGTTGTCTTTGCTCTTCCTTTCTGTGAAAAGCAATAAGTGCTTTAACTCCCGTCCCTCCCTTGCAAGCAAGCGCAAATCCTTTCAAAACCCTTAAACTTTAAAACTCGCAATCCAATTCACCCACTATTATCATCTCAGTTAACCCCTTGACTGCCAGATAAAAAACTAAAGAAAAAAATCATTGGGCAAATCATGACATGAAAAAAGACAACTGATAGAGCCAATCTGGCAAAATGGTCTGGGGATATAACTCTCTTGACTGTGTTAGAGCAAAAACCAGCATATCAGGGTTATTCCTCTTCATCTGATGACATCATCAGTGATGTCATCAGGTCAGTACGTGATACGTTGGTGTCAGTCAAGGGGTTAAACTAACAAAATCCTTACCTTACTGCGCAGTACATGTAATCGTGAGCAAAGACACATATCTTTTTATTTTCAATTTAAATTCAAGTTTTAAGCAGTCAAATTCTAGTAGGCTTTTTTTTTTTAAGAGACCTATTTCCTTCTTCTTTAAAAAAATAAATTGATAGTCCCACAATTTGAACTTTCCACATTCATTTCGTTCTTTTTCCCCACAGATACGCAGGAGGGAGAGAGGGAGAGGGAGAGAGAGAGAGAGAGAGAAAGAGAGAGAGAGAGAGAGAGAGGAGAGAGAGAAGAGAGAGAGAGAGAGAGAGAGAGAGAGAGAGAGACGGTGAGAGAGAGAGAGAGAGAGAGAGAGAGAGAGAGAGAAGAGAGGAGACAGTGAGAGAGAGAGAGAGAGAGAGGAGAGAGAGAGAGGGGGGGGAGGGAGGGAGGGAGGAGGGGGAGAGAGGAGAGAGAGAGAGAGAGAAGAGGAGAGGGAGAGAGAGATGGAGGAGGGAGGGAGGGAGGGGAGGGAGAGAGAGAGAGAGAGAGGAGAGGAGAGAGAGGAGAGAGGAGAGAGAGAAGAGAGAGAGAGAGAGAGAGAGAGAGAGAGAGAGAGAGAGTGTCTCCATGATTAACACAATAAGTGCTGCTCATGCCCTACTATTCAAAAACGCCCTTTCACTCCCACGAATCGTGATGTTCATGTGGATTTTACAACCTAAAAAAAGAACTTCGAACTTTGAGTTCTGATATTTTTTAACCCAGTACATTTGCACCCAACTGTTGTACCTAAAACAAACTAACAAACAAAATAACAAGAACAAAAAGTTAGAGACAGGTCTTAAAATATTATTACATACGTAGTACACTCTCTTGCAAACTTGTACATATTATCAAATCAAGGAAACTGTGTTCTATTTATCTTTGCTATACATGTCCAATTGGATTTTTTAAATGCAACACTTTACCCTTGATTGCAAACACCTACCCTTAATAACCCTTTCAACGCCAGCCATTTTTTTCAGACCAAACTTTACCATTAAACTTACCTTTGAGTAGAGAAAATTCTGTGATATTCTGTGTGCAATATTGGGGATTCCTCTGTGACATGCATAAAATAAGGTCTATCCTTACTTCCCAAAACTAAGACAATAGGGATAACATGTTCTGATTTGGATAATAGACCCGATTTGAAGCCTTTTAGTGACATGTTGGTGTTAAATCACTGTGGTGCTAAAATGCGACTTTGGCGGTTCTGAAAGGGTTAAAAGGGAGAGGCAGTGATGTACCGAGGATGGAGAAGTGATAGGACAGACTGTCCTGAGACAAGATAAAAAGTGATAGGACAAACTGTCCTAAGACAAGATGGAGAAGTGATAGGACAGACTGTCCTGAGACAAGATGAGAAGTGATAGGACAGACTGTCCTGAGACAAGATGGAGAAGTGATAGGACATACTGTCCTGAGACAAGATGGAGAAGTGATAGGACAGACTGTCCTGAGACAAGATAAAAAGTGATAGGACAGACTGTCCTGAGACAAGATGGAAAAGTGATAGGACAGACTGTCCTGAGACAAGATGAGAAGTGATAGGACAGACTGTCCTGAGACAAGATGGAGAAGTGATAGGACAAACTGTACTGAGACAAGATGAAAAGTGATAGGACAGACTGTCCTGACAAGATGAAAAGTGATAGGACAAACTGTCCTGAGACAAGATGGAAAAGTGATAGGACAGACTGTCCTGAGACAAGATGAAAAGTGATAGGACAGACTGTCCTGAGACAAGATGGAAAAGTGATAGGACAAACTGTCCTGAAACAAGATAAAAAGTGATAGTACAGACTGTCCTGAAACAAGAAAACCAATAGGACAAACTGTCCTGAAACAAGAAAATAATTGATAGATAGGACAGACTGTCCTGAGACAAGATGGAGAATCAATAGGACAAACTGTCCTGAGACAAGATGAAAAGTGATAGGACAGACTGTCCCTGAGACAAGATGGAGACAGTAGATGGACAGACTACCGGAGACAAGATGCCAAGTGATAGGGACAGACTTTCCTGAGACAATATGAAAATTGATAGGACCGACTGTCCTGAGACAAGATGGAAAAGTGATGAGGACAGACACTGTCCTGAGGACAAGATAAAAAGTGATATGAGACAGACTGTCGCTGATACCCGATGGAAAGTGATAGGCAAACTGTCCTGAGACAAGGATGAAAAGTGATAGGAAACAGACGTCCCTAGACAAGATGGCGAAGTGATAGGACAAATTATGGTCCTGAAGACAAGATGGAGAAGTGATAGGACAAACTGGGTCCTGAGACAAAGATAAAAAGTGATAGGTAACAAGAGTGAACTGTCCTGAGATACGATGGAGGAAGTCGAATAGGACTAGACCTGGCCTGTGATGCACCGAGGATTGAAAATTGATAGGACAAACTGGTCCTGAGACAGGACATAAAAAGTGATAGGGGACAACCACAAAGACTGGGTCCTGAGACAAGAGTAAAATTGATAGGACAGACTGTCCTGAGACAAGATGAGGAGTGATAGGACAGATTGTCCTGAGACAAGATTAGAAGTGAGTGAGGAAACAGACTGTCATGAGACCAAGATGAAAGTGATAGACAGACTGTCTGAGGACAAGATAAAAATGATTGGACAGGACTGTCCTGATACAATATGAAGTGATAGGTACAGACTGAACTGTCCTGAGGACAAGATTTGAAAAGTGATAGGACAGGACTGTCGGCTGAGACAAAGATGAAAAGTGATAGGACAAAAGTGTCTGAGAACAAAGATAATAAGTAGATAGGGTCAAGACTGTCCCTGAGACAAGATGAAAAGAAGTTGATAATGGATCAGGACTGTGTCATGAGACAAGATGGAGAAGTGATTAGGACAGGACTGTCCTGAGACAAGATGAAAAAAGTGATAGGAAACAGGACTGTCCTGAGAACAAGAATGATAACAGTGATAGGACCAAACTGTCCTGAGACCAAGATGAAAAAGTGATAGGACAGACTGGTCCTGAGACTATGAGAAAAGTGATAGGGACAGTACTTGTCCTGGAGGACGAAGATTGGAGAAGTTGATAGAACAGACTGTCCTGAGACACTTGATCAAAAGGTGATAGACACAAGACTGTCCTTGAGACAAAGATGAAAAAGTGATAGGACAAAAAGAACTGTCCTGAGACCAAAGATGAAAATCAATAGGAACATACTTGTCCTGTGAGACAAGATGGAGAAGTGTTTAGGACAAAAACAAAGAAACTAAAGACATGTCCTGAGACAAGATGAAAAGTGATAGGACAGACTGTCCTGAGACAAGATGAAAAGTGATAGGACATACTGTCCTGAGACAAGATGAGAAGTGATAGGACAAACTGTCCTGAGACAAGATGAAGAAGTGATAGGACAAACAAAAAGACTGTCCCTGAGACAAGATGAGAAGTGATATAGGACAGAGACCTGTCCTCTGAACAACAAGATAGGAGAAGTGATAGGACAGACTATGTCCTGAGACAAGATAAAAAGTGATAGGACAACAGAGCACTGTCCTGAAAACAAGATGAATGATCAAGGGTACATCGACAATGTCATGTGAGACAAGATGAAAAGTGATGATAGGACAATAAGACTGTCCTGAGAAACACAGGAATGAAAAGTGATAGGAAGGACAGACTGTCCTCCGGAACAAGATGAAAAGTGATAGGACACGACTGTCCTGATACAAGAATGAAAAAGTGATGAGGACAAAGACTGTCCTGAGACAAGATAAAAAGTGATAGGACAGACTGTCCTGAGACAAGATGGAGAAGTGATAGGACAGACTGTCCTGAGACAAGATAAAAAGTGATAGGACAAACTGTCCTAAGACAAGATGAAAAGTGATAGGACAGACTGTCCTGAGACAAGATGGAGAAGTGATAGGACAGACTGTCCTGAGACAAGATGAAAAGTGATAGGACAAACTGTCCCAAGACAAGATAACAAGAGATAGGACAGACTGTCCTGAGGCAAGATGGAGAAGTGTTGATAGGACAAGACGTCCTGAGAGAAGATGCAATTGATGATAGGACAGACTGTTCCTGTAGCCAAGATGAAAAGTGATCTAGGACAGACTGTCCTGAGACAGATGAAAAGTGTAGGACAAACTGTCCTGAGTACAAGGATGAAAAGTTATAGGACAGACTGTCCTGAGACAAGATGAAAAGTGATAGGACAAACTGTTCCCGAGACAAGGATGAAATAAGTGATAGGACAAACTGTCCTGAGACAAGATGAAAAGTGATAGGACAAACTGTCCTGAAACAAGATGCGAGAGTGATAGGACAAAACTGTTCCCTGAGACAAGGAGGAGAAAGTCGATAGGACAAAACTGGTCCATGAGACAAGATGAATAAAGTGATAGGACAAAACTGTCCTGCAGACAAGGTGGATAATGAAAAGTGATAAGGACAAACTGTCCCGAGACAAGATGGAGAAAGAAGTGATAGGACGGAATTGTCCTGAGATGAGGATCGAAAAGTGATAGGACAAACGGTCCTGAGACAAGAGAAATCAACAGGAAAACTGTCCGGATACAAAGATGGAAAAAGGTCGATCGGACAAACTGTCCTTGAGACAAGATGAAAAGTGAAGGACAAGAATGGCCGAGACAGATAAATAGGATAGGAAAACGCGTCCTGGAACAAGAAAACAGAAGTGTGATAGGACAGGACTTTTGTCCGGAGACAAAGATGAAAAAGTGCTAGGACAGGGACTGTACTGAGACAAGATAAAATGTGGATAGGGACAGACTGTCTGAGACAAGATGAAAGGTGAATAGGAAAAAACTGTCCTCGAGACAAAGATTGAAAAGTGATAGGACAGACTGTCCTGACAAGATGAAAAGTGATAGGACAGACTGTCCTGAGACAAGATGAAAAGTGATACGACAAACTGTCCTGAGACAAGATGGAGAAGTGATAGGACAGACTGTACTGAGACAACAGAAAAGTGAAGGACAAACTTCCTGAGACAAGATGAAAAGTTATAGGTCAGACTGTCCTGAGACCCGATAAAAAGTGACAGGACAGACTGTCCTGAGGACAAAGATGGAGAAGTGATAGGGAAAACCTGTCCTTGAGACAAGATGAAAGAAGTGATAGGACATACTGTCCTGAGACAAGATGGAGAAGTGATAGGACAAAGTGTCATTAGACAAGATAAATCAATAGGACAAACTGTCCAGAAACAAGATGGAGAATAATAGGACAAACTGTCCTGAAACAAGAAAAATGAATAGGACAGAATGTCCTGAGACAAGATTAAAAGTGATAGGACAAACTGGACCTGAGACAAGATGAGAAGTGATAGGACAGACTGTCCTGAGACAAGATGAGAAGTGATAGGACAGACTGTTCCTGAGACCAAGATGAAAAAGTGATGAGGACAAACTGTACTGAGACAAGATAAATCAATAGGACAAACTGTCCTGAGACAAGATAAAAAGTGATAGGACAAACTGTCATGAGACAAGATGAAAATCAATAGGACAAACTGTCCTGAAACAAGATGAAAAAGTTGATTAGGAAGACTGTCCTGAGCAAGATGGAGAAAGTGATAGGACCAGACTGTCCTGAGACAAGATGAAAGTGATAGGACAAACTGTCCTGAGACAAGATAAAAAGTGATAGGACAGCATGTCCTGAGACCAGATGAAAAGTGATAGGACAGACTGTCCTGAGACAAGATGGAGAAGTGATAGGACAAACTGTTCTGAGACAAGATAAATCAATAGGACAAACTGTCCTGAGACAAGATGAAAAGTGATAGGACAAAACTGTCCTGAGAAAAGATGAAAAGTGATAGGACAGACTGTCCTGAAACAAGATTGAAAATCGATAGGACAAACTGTCCTGAGACCAGATGAAAAAGTTATGGATAGGGAACAACACACTGTCCTGAGACAAGATGAAAAGTGATAGGACATACTGTCCTGAGACAAGATGGAGAAGTGATAGGACATACTGTCCTGAGACAAGATGAAAAGTGATAGGACAGACTGTCCTGAGACAAGATGAAAAGTGATAGGACAAACTGTCCCAATACAAGAGAAATCAATAGGACAATGTCATGGCTCTTGAAGAAATCAATAGGACAATATCCTGGCTCTTGCAGAAATCAATAAGACAAAGCGTGCAAGTGTTAACATTTTAATCAGACATTTGTCCTGATAGGGGTGAACACAATAGGACATTTTCAATTTAAGTAGGTCAATGTCCTATGACCAGGGCCTCGGAACATCACTGGAGTAGGGGGTGAGTAGGGAAAGAAAGACAGGAAATGACAAGGGGAGGGGAGAAAAAGTTAAAAGAAGGGCGAAAGAAAACTAGAGAGAGAGAGAAGAGAGAGAGGGAAAAGGGGAAAAGAGAGAGAGAGAGAGAGGAGAGATGAGAGAGAGAGAGAGAGGGCGAGGAGAGAGAGAGAGAGGGAGGAGAGAGAGGCGGGCCGAGGGAAAAGAAACTTAGAAGAGAGTCGAGAGGGGGGGGGGGTATGGAGAGAGAGAGAGAGTTTTAACAAACTCGACAAGCTAACATTTCACTAAAAAAACAAAAAAACTGAAACATGTAGATATTCTCAAAAACAGATACTATGATAAATACATCTCCACTCATTCATAACAGATGGCACTGGTTTATCATTAATTCTCCCTTTCTAACCACACAAACATCCACCCTTCACACACACACACGCAGGTACGCACACCACGCATACCACCCTTCCCACACAAACCCCTAGTTACTTTCTTTCCTTGGGGGGGGGGGGGGGGGGGGGGGGGGGGGGGGGGGGGGCATATGGAGGGGGAGGGGGGCGGGAAAGTGCGAAAAGTGAGTAATCCAATTCACAAAGCGAAATTTGTTTCCAAGGGAACCATTGGATAACTTGATGCTGGGGCTCAGGAATGTCTGGGGAATCTATCAGTCTGTAAGTGTGTGAGAGTGTAAAGTGTAAGCCTAACCCCACTGTTCCAAAATTTTCAGAAGCGCTGGCTTCAAGTTCCTAAAAAAACAAACCACCCAGTAAACTAAAGGGCGAGTGAACTGAACAGAGAAGAACTTCAAGAAGGGAAAGTGTGAAAGGCATACATGTGCACACAACATGATACACACTGTGATATACAGTAGAGAACTGATAAACTCAAAAAACGGATAACTCAAAAACACTGGATAACTCACAATAATGTTTTGGTCCCAGTACAGTGGAAAACCTTCCCTTATAAAGATCTCCCATTATAAGACTCCCTCCCATTATAAGACCTCCCTTCCTCATGAGAACCTGCCCTTCTTTGTAAGTATTAAAATTACCTCCTTATTAAGACCCCTCCCTTATAAGACCCCATTTAGGATGATTTTTGAAGGTCTTATAAGGGAGGGTTCCACTGTATAATAATCCCTATGTTGAAAAGTCTTTTTAACTCAAAAATATTGGCTATCTCAAAATAAAATTTAAGTCCCTTCAATTTTGACTTCAGTGATTTTTTACTGCATGTGTGTGAACATAATCATGTATAAGCACATGTCGCGTGCGTATGCGCACACACACACACCCCCATGCACATCCACACACACACGTATAAAAACAGACACACCATAGTAATTCATTCAGTCTCCCCCCTCTCTAGAGTATGCATGCATGCATGTGCGTTGACACAGTTGCTCAGTTGCATACACCACATGACAGTGGACACACACCACACACACACACAGTGACACACCACACACAGAAGTGACACACCACCACACACAGTGCACCACAACACCACAACACGATGACTACATGACACACACAAGTGACACATTAACACTTGACACACAGTGACACACACACACACACACATTGTGACAAATCATGACATGAACACGTGACAACTGACACAGCCAATCTGAGAACATGGTCTCTCTTGGTTATGATGACAGCATCAATGATATCATCATGTATGTACGCAATACGTGAGTAGCAGGATACACATTAAATGAACAGAAAGGCACACACACGGTACACACACAGTGACACACACCACTACTAGTACTACTGTTACCACTGATAAAGTTCTGAGTCTCTACCTTTACTAAAGTTTGCACTAAACCCTGTGCCTGAATTCGCTCCCACTCAACCATACAGTAAAACTCGCTTTTTAAAAAGTCAAAATTGAAGGGACTGAAATATGTATTTTGAGATAGCCAATATTTTGAGTTAAAAAGACTTTTTTCAACATAGAGATTATTATACTGCGACCCAAAAATTATTGTGAGTTATCCAGTGTTTTTGAGTTACCCGTTTTTGAGTTATCAGTTCTCCACTGTACTTGTCTTTCTAGTGCTGCAGCCAAAGTGATTGGTTGGCACTTGGGGACCTTCCCCAATGCCAGCTGTCCTCAAATCCCTTTGGCCAAGATAGTGGGGGTGTAACCCTGGGAACGGAAGTTCTTTCTTCCCGCGCACCATCAAAGACTGGAACTATTTACCTGAGGAGGCTGTGTCTGCCTCTTCAGCCAGCTCGTTCTAGTCCTATAGTCAAGATGCAAATTCCACCCCCACCCACCCCACCCTAGTCTAGGTGTTCCTGCTGACTCAGCATCACGTCGGGGGCTCGATCAGCGAGACCCGACTGGCTGGGTCATCTTCGTAGTGTAGGTTTTTGTTTTATTTTGCCTCTTTTTGATGCCCGACTTCGGACCTCGACCGCAAAATTATAGTAACATAAAATCAAACTGATGATTGTGGATACTCAACGGTAGAAAGAAGAAAGAAAGGCATCTCCATTATAAACAACTATTTCTTCCACACCTTCTGGAAGGTTTTGTGCATTGTAAATTTCTCTAATCTCGCCACTCTCTTTGGACTCTGCCTTTTTCGCTTCGCTTTCTGTCATCTACTATCTGTCTGACCTATTGGCCCATTCTCCTGCCCTTTTTTCTCTCTCCAAAAAAATCTTCCAAATATTTTTTTTCTCCTTTGAGCTCCTCCGAACAATCGGAATGTGTCGGCTGTACGCAGCGGGGAGACCAGTGAAAAACTGAAAAACCGGACACGTGCATACTGGATCCATTGTGGGCCATATGGCCTGGGCAGCGTAGAAGAAGTAGAAAGTTGTTTTGCTTACTGCCTGGTGGTACTACTACTAGTACCTAGTACTAGTACCAGTCTGTGCTACTAAAACATAGTAGGTCTACTAATTAGTACTGATTAGAACAGGACCTAGTACCATCTGCATTCCTTTTGTTTTAGGTTGCATGTTTTTAGGTATTGTCCTGGTTATCGCACCTCTTCCCAACCAAAAAAACAAATGTGTGTGTGTTGTGTGTGTGTGTGTGTGTTGTGTGTGTGTGGGGAAAGAGGAAAAGCGGGGGGAGGGTTGGCTCTTTAATTCAGCTAAAAAAAACTGTGTGCAGTGTGTTGGTG
>CM065691.1:48964915-48977415 GCA_017654935.2 Phymorhynchus buccinoides
GATAACGATGACGAAAAGACGAGGATGAGGATATAACGATGAGGGTGATGATGGTGTTGCAGATCGTACGGAGCTGTTCGTAAACAAAGACCTGTGACGATGACGTACTACACAGACAACGATGACGTGGCCGCCGTGGTCATCGACAACGGCTCCGGCATGTGCAAGGCTGGCTTTGCTGGAGATGATGCCCCACGTGCTGTGTTCCCCGCCCTCATTGGCCGACCCAAATATCACGTGAGTGGCCCCTTGCGTGTTGGTGACGTAATAGGTACATGTAGGGTGTGAATGAAAATTCGATTAACGTCCTCCGGCCTGGAACAGGCACATTGTATATTGGGACATTTTTAAATGCAAAGATAGTGGGACTAATCCTGGAGGTACTGCAATACGAGATCTGCGGTGGCACGTAAAAGAGGCCTTTGCAACTATGGGTTATTAACGCCGCTTGACAGTGAGAAGTAATTTGCTCTTGCTGGTCAGTACTGAACAAGGGTCATTCGCTCTTGCGAAAGGCAGCCATTTAGTGGCATCAAATAAGGGTTATTGGCGAGAGGCTATATCGCCCCTCTCTGGTCAATACTGAAGGCGCATCTTCCCCCCACCCGTCCAAGTGATTCATTCACTCTTTGCATAAAAAGGTGTTCTGTTAGGGGCCAGACTGGGGCTGCTACGTTGGGGACAAAGTCCAGAGCCAGCGAGCCACCCTGTGCTTATGATATAGTATGCTTGCTTGTTATTACCAATGTTTGTACTATATTGCTCTGGGCCTGTATTCACGTTGAGATAGAATGAGACTTAGCATGATGCTAACTTAGAAGCTCTTCCAAAAGTCCTATTAAATCCTACTAGGACATTGGAAGAGCTTCTAAGTTAGCATCATGCTAAAGTCTCATGCTATCTCAACATGAATACAGGGGCCCTGATCTATACACTATAAGCCTGATTTTGTCTATCATATTATAGTCGGTGATGCCTGGCATGGGCCTCAAGGACTGCTACGTTGAGGACACAGCCCGGAGCCAGAGAGGCACCCTGTGCTTTATTGTTTGCCTACTTGTTATTGCTAATGTTTATACTATATTGCTCAACCCATGATAAGTCTAACCGTCTCTGCTATATTGCAGTCGGTGATGCCCGGCGTGGGCTTCAAGGACTGCTACGTTGAGGACACAGCCCGGAGCCAGAGAGGCACCCTGTGCTTTATTGTATGCCTACTTGTTATTGCTAATGTTTATACTATATTGCTCAACCCATGATAAGTCTAATCGTCTCTGTTATATTGCAGTCGGTGATGCCCGGCGTGGGCTTCAAGGACTGCTACGTTGAGGACACAGCCCGGAGCCAGAGAGGCACCCTGTGCTTTATTGTATGCCTACTTGTTATTGCTAATGTTAATATGTATTATACTATATTGCTCAACCCATGATAAGTCTAATCGTCTCTGTTATATTGCAGTCGGTGATGCCCGGCGTGGGCTTCAAGGACTGCTACGTTGAAGACACAGCCCGGAGCCAGAGAGGCACCCTGTGCTTTATTGTATGCCTACTTGTTATTGCTAATGTTTATACTATATTGCTCAACCCATGATAAGTCTAATCGTCTCTGTTATATTGCAGTCGGTGATGCCCGGCGTGGGCTTCAAGGACTGCTACGTTGAGGACACAGCCCGGAGCCAGAGAGGCACCCTGTGCTTTATTGTATGCCTACTTGTTATTGCTAATGTTTATACTATATTGCTCAACCCATGATAAGTCTAATCGTCTCTGTTATATTGCAGTCGGTGATGCCCGGCGTGGGCTTCAAGGACTGCTACGTTGAGGACACAGCCCGGAGCCAGAGAGGCACCCTGTGCTTTATTGTATGCCTACTTGTTATTGCTAATGTTTATACTATATTGCTCAACCCATGATAAGTCTAATCGTCTCTGTTATATTGCAGTCGGTGATGCCCGGCATGGGCCTCAAGGACTGCTACGTCGGGGACGAGGCCCAGTGCCAGAGAGGCATCCTGTCCCTGCGGTACCCGGTGGAGCACGGCATCGTCACCGACTGGGACGACATGGAGCGCGTGTGGCACCACACCTTCTTCAACGAGCTGAGGGTGGCTCCTGAGGAACACCCCTTGCTGCTCACCGAGGCTCCCCTCAACCCCAAGGCCAACCGGGAGAAGATGACCCAGGTAGGGGGGGTTAGGTTGAAACAAGAAGGGCATTGTAACGGTCACGATGCAAAAACGGTTTTGCGTTGTATTTAACCCTTTCACCGCCAACGTCGCATTTTTAATGCCATTTAACACCCATGTCACTAAAAAGAATCAAATCAGGGTCTGTCATCCAAAGACTTTCACCGCCAACGTCGCAATTTAGCACCACAATGAGTTAACACCCATGTCACTAAAAAGAATCAAATCAGGGTCTGTTATCCAAAGACCCTATTCTTCTTAATTTTGGGAGGTAAGGATAGGCCTTACTTTAAATATGTCACAGAGGAATCCCCAATATTACAGACATAATTTTTTTTCTCTACACAGGTAAGTTTAATGGACTTTTTTTTTTGCTGAAACATGGCTGGCGGTGAGTTAATCCATTATCCGATAATGTTGCAGCAGCAGCAAGAACAACAACACAACTTCTTTTAAAATGTTGTATTTTTCAGAAATATGTGACGTTTGGACAAACAATTGTCGATATAAACTAAAACAGGTTTGCGCTGTATTGAATACAGTATTTAATAGGGCATCAATAAAACTTGTTTATTTATTGTAAACAAAATGCTTCAAAGAAATTTGTGACATTCGAAAAACATATTTATATACATCTATCTTAATCTTCAACAGAAAATGTTTTAAAGTAGTACACTCGTCGTAAACTAAAACAGGTTTGCGCTGTATTGAATACATTATTTAATAGGGCATCAATAAAACTTGTTTATTTATTGTAAACAAAATGCTTAAAAGAAATTTGTGACATTCGAAAAACATATTTATATACATCTATCTTAATCTTCAACAGAAAATGTTTTAAAGTAGTACATTCGTTGAAGATATTCTTTGTGTCTGTCTGTCTGTCAGTCTCTCTTTCTGACTATCTCCGTCCCTCTTTTTCTTTCTCTCTGGCTCTGGCTCTGTCCATCTGTTTCCTATACCGTGTCTGTCCCCTTCTACTCTCTTAACTCTGTCTGTGTGTCTTGTTTGACTTGTTCTCTCTTCTACGTCTGGGTGAAATCTGTGTTTCAGCAGGCGAAAGAACTAAGGGATCTATTTGAAAGTTTCAGACAAGATGCGAAAAGCTGAAGAACCACGAACACAGACGGTGACATTCCGAACACTTAACGCACGCAATATCAGAATGTTGTGATCCATACCAGAAACACTCGTTTTTCGGACGATTACCTTGTTTTCATGAAAGAGACATTCCATGATATGGATTCCATATTGTGAAGAAAATCGATTGCTTTTGTAAATATGTTCGATTCGATTTCGATTATTGTTATTTTGCCTGTCCGCCCCCCCCCCCCCCACCATGCAAATGGACAAATTGTCTGACACATTAAAATTTCGCATTCGCATTTCGCATTCTCCTACGTCTGAAAGTGCCGTATTTTTCAGATCATGTTCGAGACGTTCAACACCCCAGCGTTCTACGTGGCTATCCAGGCCGTGCTGTCTCTGTACGCCTCTGGCAGAACCACTGGCATCGTCTTTGACTCCGGGGATGGAGTGTCTCACGTGGTTCCCATCTATGAAGGTAAGGTTAATTGTAGGCAGGTTACAAAAATAGACAAGAATGTACAGTATTCGCATGGCACTTGAGTAAAAAGAACACGAAATAAAAGTCATACGAAAACACCCAGGATGTGCTGTCTATGTACGCCTCTGGCACCAATATATAGTATTCGCATGGTCCTTGAGTAAACAGAAAATGAAATAAAAGTCATACGAAAACACCCATGCAGTGCTGTCTCTATATGCCTCTGGCAGAACCACTGGCATCGTACTCTGGGGATGGTGTGACTCACGTGGTAAGTGGTCATGGTGGTCGGTAGAAGTTAAGAAGACAAAGGAGGAGGAGGAGGAGGAGGAGAAGAAGGAAAACAACAACAACAACGCAGACAGTGTCCCATGCTATACAGCACGTTCGCCTTGTTTTCTTTTCAAACGTGTACATACAAGTAAGCCTAAATCTGTTGTCAAGGGATTTATTCTGCCTTTGTGTTTCTATAAACATGTATTATGTGGCGTGTCTGTCACAGGCTATGCACTGCCCCATGCTATGCAATGTATTAACCCGTTTCTCCAGTATATAAGCATGTATCAAGTGACGTCGCTGTCACACGCTGAACAATACATTGGCCTTGTTTTCTGCATATCAAAACATGTATCAATCAACGTGTCTGTCACAGGTTATGCCCTGCCCCACGCATTAACATTGTTTTCTGCATATCAAAACATGTATCAATCAACGTGTCTGTGACAGGTTATGCCCTTCCCCACGCATTAACATTGTTTTCTGCATATCAAAACATGTATCAATCAACGTGTCTGTGACAGGTTATGCCCTGCCCCACGCATTAACATTGTTTTCTGCATATCAAAACATGTATCAATCAACGTGTCTGTGACAGGTTATGCCCTGCCCCACGCATTAACATTGTTTTCTGCATATCAAAACATGTATCAATCAACGTGTCTGTCACAGGTTATGCCCTGCCCCACGCATTAACATTGTTTTCTGCATATCAAAACATGTATCAATCAACGTGTCTGTCACAGGTTATGCCCTGCCCCACGCATTAACATTGTTTTCTGCATATCAAAACATGTATCAATCAACGTGTCTGTGACAGGTTATGCCCTGCCCCACGCATTAACATTGTTTTCTGCATATCAAAACATGTATCAATCAACGTGTCTGTGACAGGTTATGCCCTGCCCCACGCATTAGCATTGTTTTATGCATATCAAAACATGTATCAATCAACGTGTCTGTCACAGGCTATGCCCTGCCCCACGCATTAACATTGTTTTCTGCATATCAAAACATGTATCAATCAACGTGTCTGTCACAGGCTATGCCCTGCCCCACGCCATACAGCGCATTGACCTGGCTGGCAGAGACCTGACCGCTTACCTGCAGAGAATCCTCACTGAGCGGGGATACAGCTTCTCCAACACCGGTCAGTACTCCATATTTTAACCCTTTCGCCGCCAATGTCGCATTTATGCACCACAATGGTTTAACACCAATGTCATTAAAAGGCATCAAATCAGGGCCTGTTATCGGTAGACCCTATTTTCTTGATTTTGGGAAGTAAGGATAGGCCTAATGTTATGCATGTCACAGAGGAATTCCCAATATTGCAGATAAAAAAAAAGTCTACCCAGCTAAGTTTAATGGTATGCTTTGGCTGAAAAATGCCTGGCGACAAAAGGGTTTTAAAAACTCTTCTAGCGCCACGGGCGAATACATTCGCCCAAGACATCATCACTCTACACTCCCACCAAACGCGAAAACATTCTCTGCCAAGCACCCTGCCATGTGTTTGTCTGCTTTTAGGGCTTATATCATCCCTGTTTCTACCATTGAAGCAACCGCATGCACACTCGAAAAAAATAATAGTTACTCCCCTCCCGTCGGTTGAGATGCAACGGACAACCAAGAATGTCAAAAAAATACATGGCGCTAGAAGAGTTGATTCGGCCAAGGGTCCTTGGCTATTCACTGTGTCTGTACATGTGATGCAAGTGAAAATGACCCATGGCCAATATTAAAATGATGAGGCTGTACCCAATGGAAGCTGTCTTTACCAGTGGCAGTTCTCCCTACACGCCGTAAAGAATTGTTGGTTGTTGTCACTCCACGGGTGGAGTGAATGTGTGGGTGGCTCCATGAATGGAAGCTGTCTTTACCAGTGGCAGTTCTCCCTACACGCCGTAAAGAATTGTTGGTTGTTGTCACTCCACGGGTGGAGTGAATGTGTGGGTGGCTCCATGAATGGAAGCTGTCTTTACCAGTGGCAGTTCTCCCTACACGCCGTAAAGAATTGTTGGTTGTTGTCACTCCACGGGTGGAGTGAATGTGTGGGTGGCTCCATGAATGGAAGCTGTCTTTACCAGTGGCAGTTCTCCCTACACGCCGTAAAGAATTGTTGGTTGTTGTCACTTCACGGGTGGAGTGAATGTGTGGGTGGCTCCATGAATGGAAGCTGTCTTTACCAGTGGCAGTTCTCCCTACACGCCGTAAAGAATTGTTGGTTGTTGTCACTCCACGGGTGGAGTGAATGTGTGGGTGGCTCCATGAATGGAAGCTGTCTTTACCAGTGGCAGTTCTCCCTACACGCCGTAAAGAATTGTTGGTTGTTGTCACTCCACGGGTGGAGTGAATGTGTGGGTGGCTCCATGAATGGAAGCTGTCTTTACCAGTGGCAGTTCTCCCTACACGCCGTAAAGAATTGTTGGTTGTTGTCACTCCACGGGTGGAGTGAATGTGTGGGTGGCTCCATGAATGGAAGCTGTCTTTACCAGTGGCAGTTCTCCCTACACGCCGTAAAGAATTGTTGGTTGTTGTCACTCCACGGGTGGAGTGAATGTGTGGGTGGCTCCATGAATGGAAGCTGTCTTTACCAGTGGCAGTTCTCCCTACACGCCGTAAAGAATTGTTGGTTGTTGTCACTCCACGGGTGGAGTGAATGTGTGGGTGGCTCCATGAATGGAAGCTGTCTTTACCAGTGGCAGTTCTCCCTACACGCCGTAAAGAATTGTTGGTTGTTGTCACTCCACGGGTGGAGTGAATGTGTGGGTGGCTCCATGAATGGAAGCTGTCTTTACCAGTGGCAGTTCTCCCTACACGCCGTAAAGAATTGTTGGTTGTTGTCACTCCACGGGTGGAGTGAATGTGTGGGTGGCTCCATGAATGGAAGCTGTCTTTACCAGTGGCAGTTCTCCCTACACGCCGTAAAGAATTGTTGGTTGTTGTCACTCCACGGGTGGAGTGAATGTGTGGGTGGCTCCATGAATGGAAGCTGTCTTTACCAGTGGCAGTTCTCCCTACACGCCGTAAAGAATTGTTGGTTGTTGTCACTCCACGGGTGGAGTGAATGTGTGGGTGGCTCCATGAATGGAAGCTGTCTTTACCAGTGGCAGTTCTCCCTACACGCCGTAAAGAATTGTTGGTTGTTGTCACTCCACGGGTGGAGTGAATGTGTGGGTGGCTCCATGAATGGAAGCTGTCTTTACCAGTGGCAGTTCTCCCTACACGCCGTAAAGAATTGTTGGTTGTTGTCACTCCACGGGTGGAGTGAATGTGTGGGTGGCTCCATGAATGGAGCGAAGTCCCCTGAAGACGGAGTATGGCCGCCCATGTGGCAGGGCCCTTTAAAAGCAGCCATACACGTAATCTTCCCACCCAAGGCCATGAGAAATGTTCACATGGCACGGGGTGTGCCCCCCAGAGTGATTAAGCTGGGGAACGAAAACAACAACAGAAGAGTTGATGGCCTTTAGCCGCCAATGTTGCATTTTTGCACCAGAATGGTTTACTACCCATGTCACTAAAAGGCTTCTTCTTCTTCTTCTTCTTCTTTTGCGTTCCCAGGCCATATGACCATACCGGTTTTCAGTTTTCACTGGTCTCCCCGCTGCGTACAGCCGACACCTTCCGATTTTGGAGGAGCTCAAAGGAGAAAAATTATTGGAAGATTAAAAAAAAAAAAAAGGCAGGAGAATGGGGCCAATAAGTCAGAAAGATAGTAGATGAGAGAAAGCAAAGGGAAAAGGCAGAGTCAAAGAGAGTGACAGATTAGAGGAAGATACAAGCACAGCACTTCCAGAAGGTGGGGGAACTATTTGTATGAAAGACTACCCGGTATCCCCACGAGGGGAAAGGCATCAAATCAGAGCCTGTTTTCCTAAAAAATATTTTAGGTAAGGATAGGCCTAATGTTATACATGTCACAGAGGAATTCCCAGTATTGCAGATATTTTTTTCTCTCTCTAACCAGTTGAGTTTAATGGTATTTTTGGGGCTGAAAAATGGCTGGCAGCGAAAGGGTTAATGGCCTTCTCGGGTTGCTCCCGGTGGTTGATAGAAACAAACTGATTAAACAAATTTTTTTTTAGCAAAGGTGTACTCTATACACCCCCTCCCTCATGTTTACGACTCTCGATCTCAAAGTCTGGTTCTTTCAGTTTCATGACAATAACCCTACGCTGATCCTAACTCTACCCCTTTACTGAGAATGGTAGACTGAGTGTGTGTGCAATAAACTGGCATTTTTCATTCATAAACTGGCATACATTCATAGGTTGAAACGGCTGTCTTTGCATAGGTTCTGCCCCCTCCCCCCCCCCCCCCCCCCCCCAATGGGAGAAAAAGCAAATCAGCGCATTTTATTTTCTTCTTTTCAGAATACAGAACAAATAATAAAGTTAATGATAACCGAGTTTGTTTCTGAGGTTCGCAAATATAGACATTGGACACAAAAAGTTTATTCAAAGCAAAATATACACATACACATATATGTGACCCAGCATCTCGAAAGGGACATTAAGTTGCTGGGCAAGTTTCTCACAACAGGCCTGCAAAGTCAAAAATCTCATTTAATGTCAATTTTGAGTTATGGGTATTTTCGTGCTCTCTAACATGTTATCTTTCATATCCATAAAGGGCAATCTTTAAGACTTAAAATTTATCAACCAAAAAAAGGAATGGTTCCAGCAAAAAAATAGTATAAGTGCATGGCTTTGTACATCGATTTCTCGGCAAATATGTAGATTTATACCCTCCTGCTCTATTTCTTGGTTCTTTCCGTGGTTAGGGATAGAGTTAGGGTTAGGGTTAGGGATAGGGTTAGGGTTAGATGGTCTTTTCTTTTGCCACAAGCATGTTTTTTGGGTAAAAATCATCTATTTTTTTGGAGCATTAAATCGCTGCCAATCTTTAATATGGTCTCTAAATATTCCAAAAAGTGCTTTAAAATTAGTTGATTGGTGCATTTTCTTAGAATAGGCTTAGACTTTAGAGTGTGATTTCTGAAAACGGCCGACAGTCACCTTACCAACTTTAAATGCTCATAACTCTGCAACAAAAAAGGATACAAGAATGGTTTTTATATCATCAGAAAGAGAATGGTCTGAAGTTTTTAACTGTATTATTTTCTCAGAATGGTCATTTTGACAACTTAATGTCCCTTTCGTGGTGCTGGGTCACATGATTTTTTCTCAGAATGGTCATTTTGACACTTAATGTCCCTTTCGTGGTGCTGGGTCACATGATTTTTTTCTCAGAACGGACATTTTTACACTTAATGTCCCTTTCGTGGTGCTGGGTCACATGATTTTTTCTGAGAATGGTCATTTTGACACTTAATGTCCCTTTCGTGGTGCCGGGTCACATGATGATTTTTATCTTTCTTCTGTTGTTTCCAGCGGAGCGGGAGATCGTGCGAGACGTGAAGGAGCAGCTGTGCTACGTGGCCTTGGACTTTGACCAGGAGCTGACCACTGCTGGTTGCAGCAGCGGGGCAGTTGAAAAGTGCTACGAGCTCCCTGACGGCCAGGTCATCGCCGTGGGCGCCGAGAGGTTCCGGGCTCCCGAGGCTCTCTTCCAGCCCCAGTTTTTGGGTCAGTGGAATTGAGGTTTCTTCCCCCCCCCCCCCCCCCCCCCCCCCCTTTCTCTCCCTTTGTTTCTCACATTCGCTACTTTTCTTATGTACTTATCAGTTTCTTCTTGTTCTTCTTCTTGTTCTTCTTGTTCTTGTTCTTGTTCTTCTTGTTCTTGTTGTTGTTGTTCTTCTTCTTCTTGTTCTTGTTCTTGTTCTTGTTCTTCTTCTTCTTCGTTCTTCTTCTTCTTCTTCTTCTTCTTCTTTGATCGCTCGAAGTTGCCTGTCAATTATGACCGCAGATGGAATTGAGGTTACTTTTCCCCTTTCTCTTCCTTTGTCGCTCAGACAGTTGCCTGTCAATTATGAGCGCAGATCTAGATGCGTCATGCTGCCGTTATGCACCTAACTAAGAAATAATTAGGCCCAGCATATCCCGACGTCGGCTGGAGGAGGAGGAAATGTTTTTGAAAGTGTTTCGTGAAAAAAGGCAGGAGAATGGACCAGGTAAGGCAGAAAGACAGTAGAAAGAAGGGGAAAAGGCAGAGTCAAAGAGAGTGACAGTTTAGAGGAAGTTACAAGCACAGAACTTCCAGAAGGTGGGGAAACTATTATACAAAATAAAACAAAGCAGGAGAATGGGCCAATAAGTCAGAAAGATTGTAGATAACAGAAAGCAAAGGGAAATTGCAGAGTCAAAGATAGGGACATATTAGAGGAAGTTACAAGCACAGAACTTCCAGAAGGTGGGGGAACTATTAATTATGCAAAAAGACCACCCCCGGTATCCCCACGGAGAGTTTAACCCTTTCGCCGCCAGCCATATTTCAGCCCAAAATGTCCATTAAATATACCTGGGTAGAGAAAAAAAAATCCATCTGCAGTATTGAGGATTCTTCTGTGACATATCTTAAATAAGGTCTATCCTTACTTCCCAAAACTAAGACAATAGTGTATTTGGATAATAGACCCCAATTTGATGCCTTTTAGTGACATAGGGGGTAAATCAGAGTGATGCTAAAATGCGACATTGGCGGCTGTTTGGTTGTTGTACACAGGAAGTGAGCTGTCTGGGATCCACGAGCAGATCCACAACAGCGTTCAGAAATGTGACGTGGACATCCGTAGGGAGCTATACTATGCCACCGTGCTGTCTGGAGGCTCCACCATGTACCCTGGTGAGAGAGAGAGAGAGAGAGAGAGAGAGAGAGAGAGAGAGAGAGAGAGAGAGAGAGAGAGAGAGAGAGGGAGGGAGAGAGAGAGAGAGAGAGAGAGAGAGAGAGAGAGAGAGAGAGAGAGAGAGAGAGAGAGAACACGAGAGAGAAAGAGATAGATAGATAGAGATAGACAGCGAGAGAGAGAGAGAGTGTGTGTGTGTGTGGAGAGAGAGAGAGAGAGAGAGAGAGAGAGAGGGGGGGAGAGATAGATAGATAGATAGATAGAGAGAGAGAGAGAGAGAGAGAGAGAGAGAGAGAGAGAGAGAAAGAGAGAGAGGGAGAGTGATAGAGAGAAAACGAAAAAAAAAAAACCAAAACGAAATTTTATTTAACCAGGGAAAAAGCCCAACCAGTTATTAACTTGGGAACTTGTGGTCAAAACATCAGACGCCTAAATCATTTAACATTGTACTTTTTGCATATTTTAAGTGTACTGCAACTTTCCTGAAAACGTCATCGAAATCAGAAGAAAAAGAAGCATCACATCAATGTTCACACTTTGTTTTTTTCCAGAGTGTCCACTTCTATTGGACTTTTTGTTGTTGTTAATGCATAAGCTCCCCTATTAATAACATCTTGCCTGCCGTGTTCGTTGGCAAAACGATGTCACTGATTATGTTAAAAATTGAAAAGTCAATGACGCTCGAAGGCAGAGTTTTTGCTCTATTAGAACAGACAGGAGGTGAGGGGTGAGGGGGGGGGATAAGGAGGGGGGGGATAAGAGAGAGAGAGAGAGAGAGAGAGAGAGAGAGAGAGAGAGAGAGAGAGGGAGAGAGAGAGAGAGAGGGAGAGAGAGAGAGAGAGAGAGAGAGAGAGAGAGAGAGGGAGAGAGAGAGGGAGAGAGAGAGAGAGAGAGAGAGAGAGGGAGAGAGAGACAGGGAGAGAGAGAGAGAGAGAGAAAGAGAAAAACAAAGAGAGTTAGAAACGTGCACACATGTACACGCTCTTCCCCTTCACACATGTACACGCTCTTCCCCATCACACATGTACACGCTCTTCCCCATCACACATGTACACGCTCTTCCCCTTCACACATGTACACGCTCTTCCCCTTCACACATGTACACGCTCTTCCCCTTCACACATGTACACGCTCTTCCCCTTCACACATGTACACGCTCTTCCCCTTCACACATGTACACGCTCTTCCCCTTCACACATGTACACGCTCTTCCCCTTCACACATGTACACGCTCTTCCCCTTCACACATGTACACGCTCTTCCCCTTCACACATGTACACGCTCTTCCCCTTCACACATGTACACGCTCTTCCCCTTCACACATGTACGTGTGTGCACGTTTCTAACTCTCTGTTTTTTCTTCCTCTTTTTCTCTTTGTCTCTCTCCCTCTCTCTCTCTCTCTCCCTGTCTCTCTCCCTGTCTCTCTCTCTCTCTTACCCCCCTCCTTATCCCCCCCCCCTCACCTCTCATTACCCCCTAGCGTTTCTTCCTCATTTTGATGTGTAACCCGTTTCCCTTTTGTGCATGCGTTAGTTAGCTTTGTTACTTGAATTTTCTATATTTTTTCCACACAGTGCTGGGTGGTAAAAAAAAAGCAGCATTGTATTGCTTATCTCATGTTTCCCTGGTTAAATACAATTTCGTTTTCGTTTTCTCTCCCCTGTTTCCCCAGACAACTTAGCGAGATTGATTCTAACAGGTATCACAACACAGCCAGATTA
>CM065691.1:48979915-48987415 GCA_017654935.2 Phymorhynchus buccinoides
AGAGCGCGCGCGATCATGCGCACACGAGCGCACAGAAAAATTCATGACAACTGTGTTATAGACCATTCATCAAGAAATGTTGTGAAAAAAACTGCATTGAAATACATGCAAAACTTCGCGAGATATTAGCGATTATGTGTTTCGGGGTTTGAACCCCGTAACTGGCGCGACCTTGACCTTAATGTAAAACTAAATACATCAGTGGATAGCTTGCATCTTGGCCAACTAGTATACCAAATTTGATGATGATAGACTGAATAGTTTTTGAGAAAAACGGACGAATAGCCGGACGGACGGAGGCACGCCGGATGGACGGACACCGGACGGACACCGGACGGACACCGGACGGACGGACGGACCAGACAAAAACAATAGCTCCCCGAACTAAGAAAAGAAAGAAGAAAGAATCAGGTGTTGCTGATGACGCTGAGATGCAGAAACGGCCTTGTCCGTTTTTCTCCTGAATGAAACTCTGCTTAACGTCCTCCGGTCTGGAACAGACACATATGTGGGACATTAGGGGAAGACGGGGTAAAAAGCGCATGGGCGGGTAAGAAGCCCACCCCAATTATCTCATGAAATGAAGCAAATTTCAGTCTCATTTTGCCCATGAGACGAGCGTTAATGTCTAGCATTCGTCTCATGGGCAAATTTGACTGAAATTTTCTTTATTTCATGAGATAATTGGGGTGGGCTTCTTACCCGCCCATGCGCTTTTTACCCCGTCTTCCCTTAGTAGATATAAAGATGGTGGGCACGATCCTGGAGGCAATGCGCGGAGGCAGTGCAACACCAGGAAAGTCCCGAATTTTTAACGATTTTTGGTTATTAAGATGCCGTTTTTCTCCTCTCATACTTGCCTATAATACATCTGTATCGTTAAAAATTCGGGACTTTCCTGGTGTTGCGCTGCTTCCGGGCATTGCATCCAGGATCGTTCCCACCATCTTTATATCTACTAATGTCCCACATATGTGTCTGTTTCAGACCGGAGGACGTTAAACGGATTTTCATTCATTCGTTTTTCTCCTCTCGCAGTTTATTGGATTTAGCACTGAATGTTTATGATATTAATGGGAATTTTGTAGCTATATGTAATTTTTAAAATATTAAAGCATAAAAGTATAAAAACACAAAAAACCCAAGATATATATATATATATAACCTATTCCAATTTTGTGTTTCGACTTTAGCTTACTTTCTCTTTTTCAAGGATCACAATAAAACAACAAGATATCAGTCACATTCTTGCAAGCAGCAACTATTATATCAATAGCATACACTTAGCATACGTTGACCCAGTGGTAACGAAAAAGTTGTCATTTGGTCAAAAATGGGTGGCGCGCCTCTGGCTGCGACGCGCTCTCCAGGTGGGAGCAACCCGAATTTGATCACTGAGACGCCTCTGTGACTATAAAGTACCTAATACTTAATACTATCAATGTTCTGTATTTAGCTATGACGTCGATAGGATGTTGTTATTATAAGTAGCATCTTTCATGAAAAGTTTCAGTAGTACTGTTTCTCAGTGTCATTTAAAAAGTTCCCCCGAAGACAGGAGTGTGGGTGCTCATGTGGCGGGGTAATCAAAAACGGTCACACACGTAATGTTCTCATCCCTAGTTGATGCATTTGTATCATAGTGTTCAAGTGCTTTGGCTGTTGGGATGATCCCTGGAGACTTTTAGCCAGGGTACGACAACAACAAGAACTTATTAACTCACAATTAAATACTACTAGCGCAACGCCAGGTGCTGGTAGCGCCTTGTAACGGTAACGCCTAGTAACGGTAACGCCAAGTACTGGTAATGCTGAGTACAGCAAATTTGAAGCGATTCGGTTAAGAAACGGCGGAGTTATAAGGCCCCGTTTCCCGTTGGCGCTGCTCTGAGAGTGACGCGCTCTCTCGATTCTCTTGAAATTTGCTGCCAGACTTCGCCCCTGCCATAGCAAGCCTGACAGCAAATTGGAAGCGAATCGGTTAAGAAACGGCGGAGTTATTCGTGAAAAGGTGAAGAGGCGTATCTTGTTTGAGCACAATATATATCTAAGGCACTGCCTGTGCACATAATATCACCACCGCTATTGTTAATACCGTTATTTATTATTACTAGCGCAACGTCGAGTCCTAGTAACGCCTAGTAACGGTAACGCCAAGTACTGGTAACGCTGAGTACAGCAAATTTGAAGCGATTCGGTTAAGAAACGGCGGAGTCGTATAGCGCGTGCGTTTCTGAACCGATTCGCTTTCGGGTTGGTACACGGATAGTCACCGTCCCCGGTGATCTTTCTGCCAAATTCGAAGGCAATCGGTCCAGAAACACGGGAGATACGGGCGCCGAGAGGCCGGTGGATGCGCGTTTCGCGCATTTGCCGAACCGCGCAAATGACACGGCCGCCTCAGTTGCTGTTGCCATCGGCCCGTTAGGGCTCACAGCAAATTTGAAGCGATTCGGTGGAAAAACGGCGGAGTTATAAGGCCCGTTTCGTGTTTCAGACACACACACAGGCACACACACACACGGACAGTTGGCTTATTACTATATGACTAGCGCAACGCCTAGTACTGGCAATGTACCATACTGGTAATGCGTGGTAACGGTAACGCCAAGTACTGGTAATGCTGAGTACAGCAAATTTGAAGCGATTCGGTTAAGAAACGGCGGAGTTATAAGGCCCCGTTTCCCGTTGGCGCTGCTCCGAGAGTGACGCGCTCTTCCTATTATCTTCCAATTTGCTGCCAGACTTTGCCCGGGCCATAGCAAGCCTAACAGCAAATTTGAGGCGATTCGGTTAAGAAACGGCGGAGTTATTCGTGAAAAGGTGAAGCGGCGTCTAGCGCGCGCGTTTCTGAACCGATTCGCTTCCGGTTTGGCACACGGATCGTCACCGTCCCCGGTCATCTACCTGCCACATTTGAAGGCAATCGGTCCAGAAATGCCGGAGATACGGGCGCCGAGAGGCCGGCGGATGCGCGTTTCGCACATTTGCGAAACCGCGCAAATAATACGGCCGCCTCAGTTGCCGTTGCCATCGCCCCGTTAGGGCTCACAGCAAATTTGAAGCGATTCGGTCAAAAAACGGCTGAGTTACAAGGCCCATTTGGTGTTTCAGACACACACACACACACACAAATACACACACACACACACGGACAGTTGGCTTTTTACTATATGATGAATGATGATGATGATTTATATGATCACTGTGATCTTTAGTATTGGTATTACTGGTTTCAATGCTCAGGTTGTCCCATGCTAGCATATGTGCATTTATGCTTGATTATGCATTCTTGTCTTGATTGCTGGTCTGTTTATTTCTTTTTCTTGATATTTGATTTGATCAGTTCTTGTCTTTTTCTCTATTTTATATTTTATTTTATTTTTGTATTTCATTCTAAAATGTGTTGGGGAAAAAAAGTTAAATAAAAAAAAGTTAAAAAAAAAGATCCCTGGAGACTTTTAGCCAGGGTACGTCCACAACAACAACTTAACCCTTTCACCGCCAGCCATATTTCAGCCGTAAAAGTCCATCAAATTTACCTGGGTAGGGAACAAAATCCATCTGCAGTATTGGGGATTTTTCTGTTAAATATATAAAATAAGGTCTATCCTTACTTCCCCAAACTAAGACAATAGGGTCTTTGGATAATAGACCCCAATTTGATGCCTTTTAGTGACATAGGTGGTAAATCACTGTGGTGCTAAAATGCGACTTTGGCGGTGAAATGGTTAAAAAGTCCCTATATATGGGAATGACTGACAACACCGAGTTGTCTGACGACCAAGGAGAAAAGTCAATAGGTGGCACCTCGTCACTCTGCTACCAACTTTGGTTTCAATCTTTGCATTACGTACTTGAAAAAAACAAACAAACACACAAACACAATACGTGACCCCGCACCACGAAAGGGACATTAAGTGTCAAACTGACCATTCTGAGTCTACTATTAACTTTGGTTTAAATCTTTGCATTACGTACTTGAAAAAAACTAAACAAACACACAAACACACTATGTGACCCCGCACCACGAAAGGGACATTAAGTGTCAAACTGACCATTCTGAATCTACTATTAACTTTGGTTTAAATGTTTGCATTACGTACTTGAAACCAAACAAACAAACACACAAACACACTATGTGACCCCGCACCACGAAAGGGACATTAAGTGTCAAACTGACCATTCTGAGAGAATCATACATTTGGAAACTTCAGACAATTCTCTTTCTAATAATACAAGAACCATTCTTGTATCTTGTTCCGTTCCAGAGTTATGAGCATTTAAAGTTAGTAGGGTGAGTGTCTGCCATTTTTGAGAAAACACTGCCTAGTTAAAAAAAAAATGCATTGACCTAAGACCATTTAAAGACCATATTAAAGATTGTCCTTTATAAATATGAAAGATAAGACGCTAGAGAATACGAAAATACCTATAACTCAAAATTGACAAAAAATTAGATTTTTTGCTTTCCAAGAAATTAGCACAGTGGCTTAATGTCCCTTTCGTGGTGCTGGGTCACATATGCGTGTGTTTGCGGTGGTGTTTGTGTTTTGATGTGCACATGCACCAACTGTCCTTCCATCACCTAGAAAGGAGAAGAAGAAAAAAAAGCCCGCAGGACTGAGAGACTGACAGACACGTACATAAAGTGAGACTGACAGACACGTACATAAAGTGTGTGTGTGTGTGTGTGTGTGTGTGTGTGTGTGTGTGTGTGTGTGTGTGTGTGTGTGTGTGTGTGTGTGTGTGTGTGTGTGTGTGTGTGTGTGTTCGTTCTTTAGTTTAACGTCTGTTCACCCGCAAGTGATATTAGACAACAAAAAACAAACAAAAAAAAACAAAAACAAAAAAAAGTGTCTGTGTGTGAAATTAATTAAGCCTATATCAGATAGCTACTGAAGTGAGAGTGTGTGTGAGTGCGTGAATGGAAGTATTATGTATGTGTTTTCCCTACACATCTATTCATACAAATCTAACACACATCTATTCATACAAATCTAACCGAGTGCATATAAAAATTACATTAACAGATATATAAGATGGGAGGAAAGGGAGGACATACAGTAACATTTCAAACTGACTTATGTAACATGAAGAATTAAACAAGTGTGTCTTACTTTCTAAATGGCTAACAACAAGAATATAATAACACAATTTAAACCAACAATTAATTAGTAACTCAAAGAAAAATACCAACAGGACTTATGTGCAGGATTTCTGAAAAACGTTTAAGGAGATTAAAGTTGTTTAAGATTTTTTCAATGGTTAAAGGCGTTTGATGGTTCAGCAATTCGCCTTCAGTTTTGTTGATTTGTTCTTTAATTCTAGGACAATATAGGAGCAAATGATTTATAGATATTTGATTTCCACATATACACTTAACGTCTTTAGAAAGTTTTGTTTTAAAAGCATTGAAACGAAGTTTAAACATCAAAGATACGATTTGTCTTAAACTTGTATCTTTGAGCTGTTTTAAAATTAAGTAGGAATTTATTGTACTTGAGCCTTTTATACAATAGCGTGAATAGTGACTGTCTGAAGTCATTAACATGCTGTCAACATTTTCTTTGGATAGTTTTTCAATATGTTTATAATATTCATGCAGATCTAAATTCACATTAAGATGAATCGTTCCCTCAGAATTACGCGCTGCACTTCTAGCTGCTCGATCAACCAATTCATTTGAGTATATTCCACAATGGGAGGGAACCCAATAAAAAGTTACACTAATGTCTTTACTCGATAATTGATTAATTAAATGTTTGATCTCTAATATCATTTCAAGGCGTATGTTAACATTTTGACCTTTAATAGCTTGTAATGCTGATTTCGAATCTACACAAAGTAATATTTTACAAGCATTTATAGGTAATTCTGCAGTATATTGTAATGCCATTAAAATAGCTAACAATTCTGCAGTAAAAATGGAATAATATTTACCTATATAATATCGTTTCTCTATTTTTAACGAGGGTATTACATATGCTGCTCCTGTATTCCCATTTTGAAGAACAGACCCATCTGTGTATATTTTAATACATCCACTATAACAACTTTCCATATGTAAATTAACTAAGTTTTTTAATATGTTTGGAGGTTGACTTTTATTAATATCTGTATGATCAATATCAAAAGCAGGTTTAATTTGTTCCCAAGGCGGTACTGGCGAAAAAGATGGCTTAGCTGCAATTTCTTTATTTTTTAATTCTTTACAATTAATAATATCGGAGACAAAGGAATTAATTGGTTGCAAAGATTGAATTGTTTTAGCTCTTTTAACAAAATCATGTTCAGTATCTAACTTAACTTCTTCTTTACAAAATGTATCATATACTGATGATTTTAATACAAATTTTGCAGCAGAAATCTTTCTGTATTCGTCGAGAGGTAGAATACCTGCTTCTTTATATGATCCTAGATTATAAGCATGTGTTGGTACCCCAAGTGCCAGTTTAAAAGCTTTACAATCGATGCATTGTAGTTTGCTTAACAAATATTTTGGAGCACTAAAGAAAATTTCCTGAGCATAAATTAATCGTGATCGTACAAGAGAATTAGCAAGACATAGAAGCGCTTTTGTATCTTGTCCCCAACGCTGTTTACTTATAATTTTGAGAAAATTTAAAGCCTTTCTTGCTTTGTTTAATATGTAATCTATATGTTGATTCCAAGTAAGTTTTGATGAAAGGAAAACACCCAGAAACTTCACACTCTGCGTGTAATTGATTACTGTGCCATTGATGGTAAAAACTGGAAGTTTTTCTGGGTTGCATCCCGAATTAAAAAGTACTATATGTGTTTTTTCTAATGATAAAGTTAAGCCATTTTCTTTCATAAATGTATTTATTTTATCTAATTCACGTTGATATAATTTTTTGGTATAGTTCAAGGATCTAAGTGGAGTTTTACGCTTCATTGTTACCTTCATCCACATGCAGATATCGTCTGCGTACTGAGCTAAGACTGTGTCTTTAGATATATTATTTGGTAGATCTGCTATCAATATATTAAACAAGATAGGTGAAATAACAGAACCTTGTGGAAGACCCATCTGAAGTTCTCTGGGATTTGAATATGTACTTCCAACTCTTACTTGTATAAATCTATCTGATAAGAAATTTTCTATATAGTTATACATATTACCTGTAACATTGTGATTTTGAAGTTTTTGTAATAGTCGGTAGTGCCATACTTGGTCGTAAGCTTTTTTCACATCAAAGAAGGTTGCAAGAATATTTTTTCGCCTTGCAAGCTGTTGCTTGATTTGTGTCGTGAGTTTTACTAAGTGTTCTGTAGTAGACCGGCCTTTTCGGAAACCTGCTTGATTATTAGGTATAATGCTTTGTTTTTCACAGACATGAATTAATCTATTTAATACGATTTTTTCCATAAGTTTGCATACATGAGACGTCAACGAGATGGGTCTGTAGCTGTTTCTATCAGACCTGGGCTTGCCTTGCTTATGTATAGGAATAACAATTGAATGTTTCCAGATAA
>CM065691.1:48994915-49002415 GCA_017654935.2 Phymorhynchus buccinoides
AGCATAATAAAATATGCATACTATATAGCACAGTATTTATACATACTCTATTGTTATATACTGCGGTATTTGGACCTTTGGTGTTCGTAATTAGGGCACCTTCCCCCTAATTCCGCACATTTTTGTCATTTTTTTCAAATGCTGTTGTTTCGAGATGGGTACAGATTGAGCATTTATTTTTTGTTTGGGACAAGGGTGTGGCATAGGCCTATTAATTCTAATAATTGATCAATTAATTGAAGCATATTTTGATTATTTTAGCTGTGAGGGCGTGTTTTGCTTAAGTGCGCGAACTATGGCGACTTTCCCCCATGCAAGGTTGCTTTTTTAATATGAATTTATTTTGTGAAATTGTAAAGCGCTTAGAGCTTAAATATGGCATTCTACGTGTAAAGAAAGTCATTTATTTTTCAATATCCTAAATAATGCATTATTTAGCTAAATAATGCATTATTTAGCTAAATAAAGCATTATTTAGCTAAATAATGCATTATTTAAGCATATAATGCATTATTTGCAAATACTAAAGAAAATATGCTCCTTAAAAGAGTTTGCTACTTTTGACAATTAAATAAAGTATCGTATGCTGCAAATAAGACTTATTTACTAAATAATGATTTTTGTCTGCAAATAATTGATTGTTTATAAATAATTTATTTTCTTCAAAAACATCCACTAAACAATTCATTATATGCTAAATAATGCAACATATCTACCAAAGGAATGATTGTTTACTAAATAATGATTATTTACAACAACATCGTCTAAATAATTCATTATTTAAACAATCGGGGTTCTGTCACCTAAATAATTCATTATTTAGCTCCGTAAAAATTCATTATTTAGAGATACGTCAACTAAAATGCCAGCTCTCGCTTAGCTTTTCGTCTGCTCCGCCAGATACTTTCTTCTTTACTTCACTGTCCGCCTTGAATCATCGATAACCGATATGAAAAGAAATTTTAAAAAACGTTATCACGTTTTTATTAACAAAATTCAACACATTGTCATATTGTAGGGTACCCCCAAGCCTGATCACCTCCCGGGCATCCCACAGCCAGAGCACAACGGCCTCAAGGCTTCGTCTGTCAGGATGAACCAAACCTTGTACTTTGCCTGTGGGAATTCCCAATCTGGGAAGAGGCGAACAGTAAGGAGAATTCTTAGATAAATGGAACCAGAACATAAACAACAGACAAGCAGTTTATAAAAAAAAAGAAATAAAGATTTATTTAACTAGTAGACTGACAATAAACACATTGCCATATCAATACTATTCAACTTCAATTATAAATAGCTGTTGCTAATTATAGCGTCAGTCAACGACCTGGGATAAACTTTAGGCAATGGCTATTCACCCTCTCGTGGCAAAAACAACCCAGGCTATTTTCCCCTCACTACCGTGTGTGTGTGTGTGTGTGTGTGTGTGTGTGTGTGTGTGTGTGTGTGTGTGTGTGTGTGTGTGTGTGTGTGTGTGTGTGTGTGTGCGCGCGCGCGCGCGTGTGTGTGTGTGTGTGTGTATGTCTGTCTGCTTGTATCTCTCAATCTGTCGTGTGCTGTCTCTGTCTCTGACTTTGTCTCTATCTCTCTGTCTGTATTTCTGTCTGTGTATGCCTCCGTGGGGATACCGGGGAGAGGGGTCTTTTATACAAATAGTTCCCCCACCTTCCGGAAGTTTTGTGCTTGTAACTTCCTCTAATCCATCACTCTCTTTGACTCTGCCTTTTCCCTTTGCTTACTGTCATCTGCTATCTTTCTGTCTTACTGGTCCATTCTCCTGCCTTTTTTCTATACATTCTTACAAAGATTTCTTCAGCCGAAGTTGGACATGCTGGGCCTAGCTATTTCTTAATATGGTGCATAACGGCAGCGTGACGTATCTTCGCTCATATGACAGGAAACTGAAAAAGAAGTCTGTGTAAAAGTCTATGTAGCAAAGTGTGTGTTTGTGTACTGTATACTACTACTACTAAATAAAGCTTCTATGGCACTCTTCGATGAAAAACAACATCATCAGTGTGCTCTACAAATGTAAGAGAAAACAACCAAGGGAAAAACATTATTACAAAACTTTATGAAGCATAAAAAATTAAAAAAATTAAAATATTTTGTTAAATGCTCACGCTGTTCATACCCACCTCCACCCCCACCCATCCCCCCTTTTCACATACACTTTATAGACACAATTTCAAAAAACATTTTAAAAGAAGTATATACATAATTATTCAACGTTATTTAAGGTAGAAATCAAAAGAATCCAGCCAGTCTTTCAAACCCTCACCCACTTTCCCTATTTTCACATACACACTGTAGACACTCATGAACATAGCATCTGAGGAGAAAAACAATCGTGCCCGTATGCGTGTGCCCAATGCACGTGCGCGGGTGCCAGCGAGTGTGCACATGTGTGTGCCCACGTGCGTGCGTTGCGCACTTGCGTGTGTGTGTGTGAGTGTGTGTGTGTGTGAGAGAGAGAGAGTTGCTTTGTGTATGCGTTGTTGCTGATTTGTGTCATTCTTGAATACTATTTTTGTTATCAACTTGTTGATGAATAATTGATTGCAAAGCGCTTTGGGCTGATTTGAGGTAAAGCGCTATATAAATGTACTATTATTATATGCGTGCGCACACACACATACACATGCACACACATACACACACACACACAAACATTGACACAGGTGTGTGCATATGCGTGGGTACGCACAGCGCGCACACACACACACACACACACACACACACACACACACACACACACACACACGCACACACACATACACACACATACACACACATACACACACTGTCTGGACACACTTTTAATGGAAGGATGTAAAAATTGAACACACACACACACACACGCATGCACGCACGCACACGCAGTCTGCACACGGTGGTGCACACACACACACACACATGCACGCACTGACACGCATACATGCACAGGACATGCATACACACACACACACACACACACACACACACACACACACACACACACACACACTCACACACACACATGCACACACAGAGAATGATGGGTTTTAAAAAGGCTTTTTGTGTGTGTACATGCATGCAGCATGTGTGTGTATGTCTGTGTGTATGGATGTGTGTGTTGGTGTGCGTGCATGCATCTGTCCTTAAAAATGTGTTTATGAGCATGTGCAAGCGCTTCTACACAGACAGGAGAGACAGAGAAACAGAGACAGAAACAGTGAGATACAGACAAAGTCAGAGACAGCAGACAGTGACAGAGATTGAAAGATAAAGACAGACAGATACACACACACACACACACATGCATGCCACGGCACACAAATCTAGCATAACTTAGTTCTTGACTGACCAGGCTATTTTTACCCACCCTTCAACCTCCCCCCTCCTTTTCTGCCCATCTCCCCCACCCCTCTCCATCATTCTGACCGTCCCGTGGTTTGCTCTTATGGTCAGTTTGACCTCTTTTCCCCCTCCTTTGGCTTAGCGTGGGAGGCAGCGGCATATGTAACCAATTAGCCAGATGGAGAGCGTGTTGTGTTTAACCTCTTCTGTTGTGCTGCTACACAGCTTGGACTGACAAGTAGTAGCCTATCGGCCTAACTTGCATCAAATGCAGGCAGAGAAAATTATACTAAGAAACTAGGAAAGTGTAACACTCAAACACTTATCAACAAAATGCTAACAACAAAAACACTGCACGCACATCACATCACATTTAATATGTGCAAACATGCATGGGCACACACACACAACAATAACAGCAACAACAACATACAGTATTTATACGGCGCTAAATCTTGATAAAAATCAAACTGAAGCGCGCGCGCGCGCACACACACACACATATATACATATGCTCGCACGCATTCACACACACACACACACACACACACACACACACACACACACACACACACACACACACACACACACACAGAGTCTTTAGTTTGTTTTGTTTCGTTTTTTGTCTGCTGTACAACTTTCACTATCTAACTGCCCTCTTTCTTCCTCTCTCTGTCTTTTACACATGTACACACACACAACACACACACACACACACACACACACACACACACACACACACACACACACACACACACACACACACACACACACACCACACACACATACACACACACACACACGTTGAAAAAGAAGAAGCACTTTATAGGCCTATTCTTCTTTTCATCCTGCCAACAGAGATTGATTGATTGATTCATTGAATTTTATTTATAGAGGGTAATAGAGTAAGCAATAACATGCTTTTTTACATCCAGCCCTCTGGACAAAATACATATATAAAAGTAGAAAATGGAAAACGAAAATAAAACATACAAAGTAATATAAAGCATGCAAACAGAGAGAGAGAGAGAGAGAGAGAGAGAGAGAGAGAGAGAGAGAGAGAGAGAGAGAGAGAGAGAGAGAGAGAGAGAGAGAGAGAGAGAGAGAGAGAGAGAGAGAGAGATTTTTTTATTGTTGAAAAAGAAGAAGCACATTATAGGCCTATGCTTCTTTTCATCTTGCTTACAAACAGAGAGAGAGAGAGAGAGACAGACAGACAGCCAGACAATGGCAGAGACAGAGACAAAAACGGAGAGTCAGACAAGTAGACAGATAGAGGGAATGGGAGAGGGGAAGACAAATAGACGCACAAACGATCAAACAGGCAAGCTAACAAACACACACACACACATTTACACACCCACACCATGCATAAAGCAAACATTTATGAGAAAGAAAAAACAACAACAAAGCACAACAGTGAAGTTGAGCAAATGAAACAAATGACAAAGACAATGACATGCAAATAAAAAGAAAGAATGCAAAAAGTGAAGGTGGGGGGAGGGCAGGGGCCTCCCACTTAACGCAATATTTAAATACTATAAATGTCAATGGCACATACTGTAATTCCGTTAACTACAATTATATCACTATGAGCTCAGTAATAAATACCGTTCCAAATTCCACTAGTTGATCTCGTTCACGATCCCGTCCTTGACTCGTACACCTTCTTGTGTTCCCTCCAAAGTTAATTCTTCTCCTGAAGAATCTAACTGCCGTTCTCCTGAAGAATCTACTGCTCCGTCCCGCAGTTTCCACCGTTCCAGACTAATCGTTTCCTAGTCCTAGGTGATCCTTGTGTAGGCTAACTCCTGAGGGTACAATATACATACTCTGTGTTGTGGTGGTGTGAGAGTTAATGTGTGTGTGGTGGGTGTGTGTGGTGTTGGTGTGGGGTGTATGTGTGGTGGGGTGTGTTGTATGACTAGACAGTCAAGGGGGGGGTGGGGGGTAGACCTCATCTGTCCTGCCGACAGGGGAAGTCATAGGGGGGGGGGCTATACGGGGGGGGGGGTCTGGGGGTTGTGTATGTATCAGTGGTGTATGGTGGTCAGTCTCCACTCTCTCCACATGTGACTTAACCGAAGGAATGGGCTGGTGGGGGGTTCAGGGACATCTGTCCTGGGTGTGGGGGGGGGGGGGGGGTGGTGGGGGGTGTGGGTGTTTGGGGGGTGGATAGAGAGAGAGAGGGGGGGTATGCTTTGGACCATTCCTCTGAATGGTTCCTGAATAAGAGACAGGGCGAGTGTCAGACAAAAAGCAGAAACACAGAGTATGTCTAGCTGACCGAGATTTTGGCCTACTATTCTGAGCCGAGGTCAGCTTTCGCCTGCTTCTTTAATGGAGACTACACAGTCCGTGTTGAACCAGCGCTGGCACTGACATACTTATTCAATGATTTTCAAACTCGCCTCACGCCTGAAAGCGTAATAGCTATGGAACAAAACTTGTAAGATGGACTCGTTTTTAGTATACGATTCTGTCTGGCAACTTTTAAGGAAATAAAAAACTTAACCTAAAGCACAAAATTGCCTTTAAAAAAATAGTAGTCTTAAAGAAGGGAAACTGAACGAGAATTGACGAATTCTATCGTGGGAAACTACGAAAGTAGAGTTGGGGCCTAGTCAGTTAATCGAAATGAAAGTTGATACTTGTATCTGCTGAAAGCTACGGCCCTTATAAACAATGGCGCTCAATCAATGATCACACTAGTATTCAAAACACTGCACAATCGGCACAACAACAACACCATGTAGAAATGAGACACTCACACCAGCACAAACATGAAAGCGTCTTTTCCACTGCCAGTACACCGCAACAGTGCTTTCCTTTCCCGCCTCACAGCAAGAACGGCTGTAAGTGGGCTAGTGACCCACTGACGCTGGGTTGCTTTAATTAGTTTTACAGCCATCCTGAGTCTAAGTCCCAGGCCAGCTAAGATAGGTCGGAAAGGGGAGAGTTGGTGCGCCGTGACGCGCGGACAGCAGATTCAATGCCATACTCACGATACTGACTGAAATCTATAGTTATGGGTTCAAAGTTTTGCCACTGGAGGGCAAATAGCCACGGCCTAAACTTTGACGTGCTCTAAATGCTAACTCGCTAAGTACACAAGGGGAATGGGAAAGGGGACAGCAGACCTTCCAAGCTATGGTCAGCCTATCCTCCCGATTGCTAACGCAACAAAATCGAAAACGAGGCTTGAGGTAGGCCTAAAGAAAGAACTAGGTCAGAAGTAGGCCTATGTAGATCTTTAAGAGTTCCAGAGACGTAAAAGCGTGCAAAACCTTGGTCAGCGCGGATATGGGGAACTTCGATCAGAAGTGTAGACAATCATCTAATGACTAGGCCTAATGTTAAAAGACAACGGTAAACTCCATGCAACTCCTTTGTTACCATTGAACGTCGGCTAGTTCCCAAATTCCCTCTAGCTGAAGCGCTCTGCGCTAAATATAGATTTCAATCAGTACCATGAGTATGGGATTGAATCTGCTGTCCGCGCGTGCATGTACGCGCGTGTGTGTGCGTGTGCGTGTGTGGTGCGTGTGCGTGCGTGTGCGTGCGTGCGTGCGTGCGTGCGCGCGCGCTAGGGTCGGCTAGTTCCCAGCTTCTTGGGGGCGAACGTGAAAGTTAGTAGCTGCCGTCAGCTCCCTGTAAACTGTGTGCATTTACTTCTATGAAAAGAAGCTGTCCACCACCACAGAAGAAGAAGAAGAACGCAAGCAGCCATACTAGAATGAAATAATTAAAACACATTGTGGTTTCAAATGCACTGAAAACTAATAGAATACTCTAACATCTTTACGTGAAACATTCAAACAAGGAACAATGTTAGGATAGAATCGATACTAAAAATAGAAATGGGAATTTCACAAGAAATGGTCGATTTAACACTTGCTACTTACGCAGGTCAAGCGTAAGCAGCGTAGGTCATAGGCCTACTTATAATAGTGGTGAAAATAAAACCGACATTGTAATCATCATAATAATATTATAAAAGCTCTTGCTAGTTTAAAAAAACAAAACAAAGTTAACCAGCTAAGCGAGAGCTGGTATTTTAGTTGACGTATCTGTAAATAATGAATTATTTAGGCCACAGTACCCGCATTGTTTTAAATAATGAATTATTTAGACGATGTTGTAAATAATCATTATTTAGTA
>CM065691.1:49007415-49021706 GCA_017654935.2 Phymorhynchus buccinoides
AGCTTAGGTCTTTCGTGGAAGATTATATGACTTTCTAATTAGTAACTAGGGGGGCATTTGCACTGCACTGGCTTTAGTGCTGCAGCCAATGAGATTGGTTGGTCTTTGGGGACCTTCCCCAACACCAACTATCGTCCTCAAAATCCCTTTGGCCGAGAGAGTGGGGATGTACCCTGGGCAAGGCTTCTCAACTACAAGCAAATTGTAGCCCAGCCCGCCGGGATAGCAGCTGCCCCTCTGCTATCTGGCAGTCATTGTCGGAAACAACAGCAACAACAGCAACAACAACAGCAACAGCAACAACAACAACAACAGCAACAACAGCAACAACAACAACAACAACAACAACAACAACAACAACAACAACAATAAGGGGCTATGTTATTAAGAGTTTTGCACGAGTAGGCCTATGAATTAATTGTTCTGCGCCATAATTATGGTGAAGAAGGACTATTAGTATTAGTTTTCGGCAGAAATAATACGATGCTGTGAATGAACTTAAAACCTTAGCTAGGCATACCATGCAAACCACTACCACATACCAGAACTTAAAACCCCTTTCTCCTAGCAAACTGGGATTGTGATGCGAATATTAATGTTTTACGTCCTCTCGGCCAAAGGCCGTATGGGACATTGCTGTAACTGTAGTTATTGAAAGGTTATGTTTTTGCATACGGAGGTTTGCACGTGTCCGTACTTTTGGGGATTGTGATAGTTTCATACAGCTTTAAATACGTTAACTAAATTCCTTTGACATATTAACACACATTCAGGGTGGGGAGGGTGTGTGTGTGCGTCTTGACGAATATTGTGTTCTATGGTTTTACAAACAGGACAAGGATTAAGGCGAATAGTGGTGGCGACCCTCACGGGTCCTTACTGACCAGCCGTTATCCCCTCCCTCCCCCGCCCCACTGGCCTGTTGGCGGCCTGTCAATATTATCTTTAGGTACTTGGAAAGAATGTCTTGGGTACAACAGTGTTGCCTTTGGTGCTTTGTGATCAGTATGGTTGGCGGTTGGCGTTAAAAGGAGGGAAAGAATGCCTTGGTGGGTCAGTTGGTGGGTGGGTAGAGTGAGAGATGGGGTTTTGCGGGTGCAATGTGGGAGTGCTGTGTGTGTGTGCGTGTGTGTGTGTGTGTGTGTGTGTGTGTGTGTGTGTGTGTGTGTGTGTGTGTGCGTGCGTGCGTGTGTGTGTGTGTGTGTGTGTGTGTGTGTGTGTGTGTGTGTGTGTGTGTGTGTTGTGTGTGTGTGTGTGTGTGTGTGTGTGTGTGTGTGTGTGTGCGTGCGTGCGTGTGTGTGTGTGTGCGTGCGTGCGTGCGTGTGTGTGCGTGTGTGTATGTACATGTGTGGGTGGGTTGAGTGAGAGATGGGGTACTGGGGGTGCAATGTGGGAGTGCTGTGTAGTGTGTGTGTGTGTGTGTGTGTGTTGTGTGTGTGTGTGTGTGTGTGCGTGTGCGTGCGTGCGTGTGCGTGCGCGTGTGCGTGTGCGTGCGCGCGTGCGTGTGTGTGTGTGTGTGTGTGTGTATGTACATGTGTGGGTGGGTTGAGTGAGAGATGGGGTACTGGGGGTGCAATGTGGGAGTGCTGTGTAGTGTGTGTGTGTGTGTGTGTGTGTGTGTGTGTGTGTGTGTGTGTGTGTGTGTGTGTGTGTAACGTGTGCGGTGTGCGTGTGCGCGTGCGCGCGTATGTGCGTGTGTGTATGTGCATGTGTGGGTGGGTTGAGTGAGAGATGGGGTGTTGGGGGTGCAATGTGGGAGTGCTGTGTAGTGTGTGTGTGTGTGTGTGTGTGTGTGTGTGTTTGTGCACGCATGCACTATGATGTGTGTCTGTGCATGTGTGTGTAAGTGTGCGTGTGCGCGCGCACTCGCCTTCTTCCGTGAATCGCACATGTGAACATATAACTATGCACCCTAAGTCACTCACAGACAAACAGACTGACTGAAGAAGACGCACAAAAACTAGACACGGGTACACAGAGAGAAAATGTATCTTCTTCAACCATCCGTACAAAATGACCCGTTCTTCTTCAATGGGAAGGTAAACTTGACCGACAACGAAAGCATTCAAGTGTTGACTTCTAGCAGAGAGAAATAACAAAGAAAGCTTCTGCCTCTGCTCTTAGGCCTACCCATGCTTACTAGTCTATACTGAAACTCTTTTATTTGTCGCTAAAACCAGGCAAAACCGTCATCTTTGCAAAGGGTTACGAATCGCGGGGAACTGAATGCTGCTGTGAAACTTGCTTTCAAGCAGGTTTTTTAAAAATAGCCTATTATTAGTGGTTTCTAATTCTTAAAACATATGACCTGTTGTTTGTTTGTTGTTACAGGATTGCCTGTGGATTGAAATGCTGGCGTATTGTGGATAAAACAACAGACAGAGATAGAACTGAGAGCTGTTCCAAAGAAAACAGTTTCCTACTTGATAATTATTACCTTAGTTTCTGTGGTTGATTGGACAAACAATGGCTTCGCCACCCAATGCACAGGACACCATCGTGGATGAAAACAGCGGTGAGTGACTCTCACACACAGAGAGACAGACACACACACACACACAGACACACACACACACACACACACACACACACACACACCACACACACACACACACACACACACACACACACACACACAGTCGCGGTGCGCGCGCACTCACACACATAAACTTAGAACACATTAGACCATGTTGCATACACACACACACACACACACACACACATCGCTATCTGGCAGTCATGGTCGGAAACAACTGACTGGCATACCAGTTTTAGAATATGAGACATTACATTGTGATCATTACAATAACTTAACATCATTTTTTTATGTTGGCTAATGGCCCCCCCCCCTGCAAATGTTGGCTAAATGTCCGTTGGCTAAGTGTCCGTTGGCTAAATGTCCGTTGGCTAAGTGTCCGTTGGCTAAATGTCCGTTGGCTAAGTGTCCGTTGGCTAAGTGTCCGTTGGCTAAATGTCCATTGGCTAAATGTCCGTTGGCTAAATGTCCGTTGGCTAAATGTCCGTTGGCTAAGTGTCCGTTGGCTAAATGTCCGTTGGCTAAGTGTCCGTTGGCTAAATGTCCGTTGGCTAAGTGTCCGTTGGCTAAATGTCCGTTGGCTAAGTGTCCGTTGGCTAAATTGTCCGTTGGCTAAGTGTCCGTTGGCTTAGTGTTCGTTGGCTAAATGTCTGTTGGCTTAGTGTCTGTTGGCTTAGTGTTCGTTGGCTAAGTGTCCATTGGCTTAGTGTCCGTTGGTTAAGTGTCCGTTGGCTAAATGTCCGTTGGCTAAATGTCCGTTGGCTAAGTGTCCGTTGGCTAAGTGTCCGTTGGCTAAGTGTCCGTTGGCTAAGTGTCCGTTGGCTAAATGTCCGTTGGCTAAATGTCCGTTGGCTAAATGTCCGTTGGCTAAAATGTCCGTTGGCTAAATGACATCGTGTCCGTTGGCTAAATGTCCGTTGGCTTAGCTAATGTCCATTGGCTAAATGTCCGTTGGCTAAATTTGTGTCCGTTGGCTTAAATGTCCGTTGGCTAAATGTTCGTTGGCTAAGTGTCCATTGGCTAAATGTCCATTGGCTAAATGTCCATTGGCTAAGTGTCCGTTGGCTACATGTCCGTTGGCTAAATGTCCGTTGGCTAAATGTCCGTTGGCTAAGTGTCCATTGGCTAAGTGTCCGTTGGCTAAGTGTCCGTTGGTTAAGTGTCCGTTGGCTAAGTGTCCGTTGGCTAAATGTCCGTTGGCTAAATGTCCGTTGGCTAAATGTCCGTTGGCTAAATGTCCGTTGGCTAAAATGTCCGTTGGCTAAAATGTCCGTTGGCTAAATGTCCGTTGGCTAAATGTTCGTTGGCTAAATGTTTCGTTGGCTAAATGTCCGTTGGCTAAATGTCCATTGGCTAAGTGTCCATTGGCTAAATGTTCGTTGGCTAAATGTCCGTTGGCTAAATGTCCGTTGGCTAAGTGTCCGTTGGCTAAGTGTCCGTTGGCTAAATGTCCGTTGGCTAAATGTCCATTGGCTAAGTGGCCGTTGGCTAAATGTCCGTTGGCTAAATGTCCGTTGGCTAAATGTCCATTGGCTAAATGTCCGTTGGCTAAATGTCCGTTGGCTAAATGTCCGTTGGCTAAATGTCCTGCTGCAAATGTTGGCTAAATGTCCGTTGGCTAAAATGTCCGTTGGCTAAATGTCCGTTGGCTAAATGTCCATTGGCTAAATGTCCATTGGCTAAAATGTCTGTTGGCTAAATGTCCGTTGGCTAAAATGTCCGTTGGCTAAAATGTCCGTTGGCTAAAATGTCCGTTGGCTAAAATGTCCATTGGCTAAAATGTCCGTTGGCTAAAATGTCCGTTGGCTAAATGTCCGTTGGCTAAAATGTCCGTTGGCTAAAATGTCCATTGGCTAAAATGTCCGTTGGCTAAAATGTCCGTTGGCTAAATGTCCATTGGCTAAGTGTCCATTGGCTAAGTGTCCATTGGCTAAGTGTCCGTTGGCTAAGTGTCCCGGATAACCGTTGTACCCGACGACACTCTTTAGTATGTAAGGTGTTGCGCACCATGTACATACCATGCCTAGCCTGTCGATTCCGACTATGACTTCCAGACAGCAGAGAGAGAGAGTAGCTGCTATTCTGGACGTAGGGCCAGCAACACGCATACGGATCGTATCTGAATGCGATGCGATTTTGACGATGTGAGTCATGAATCACGTGAAAATACTTCCGTCTGAAAATAATTCTGCCATTTTCGCTCGCTATACTCAAGTGGACCCAATACATGAATTCCACGTGATTTATGACTCACATCGTCAAAATCGCATCGTATTCAGATAGGCCTAGGGGAAGACGGGGTAAAAAGCGCATGGGCGGGTAAGAAGCCCACCCCAATTATCTCATGAAATGAAGCAAGTTTTCAGTCTCATTTTTGCCCATGAGACGAGCGTTAATGTCTAGCATTCGTCTCATGGGCAAATTTGACTGAAATTTTCTTTATTTCATGAGATAATTGGGGTGGGCTTCTTACCCACCCATGCGCTTTTTACCCCGTCTTCCCCCTACGATTCGTATGTGTGCGGCTGGCCCTTAACCCTTTCGCCGCCAAACGTCGCATTTTAGCACCACAGTGATTTAGCCACCTATGTCACTAAAAGGCATCAAATCGGGGTCTATTATCCAAAGATAATACTAAAGTCTTAGTTTTGGGAAGTAAGGATAGACCTTATTTCATATATGTCACAGAACAATCCCCAATACTGCAGATGGATTTTGTTCTCTATCCAGGTAAATTTAATGGACATTTTTGGCTGAAATATGGCTGGCGGTGAAAGGGTTTAAGATACACAGACGCGCCACGATTAAGTCCCTTGTTTTTTTTTTTCTGGGTAGCTGTGACCCATATAGAAATGCCCCCATGTTCAAATTGAGGCTGCTCTTTAAAAATGATGTATCGCTTTGAATTTGGGGGGCATTTGTATGGTAGTGAGACCTGGTCAAAACAAGATTTCTTTCCAGCTATATAAAGAGGGAAAACACGTGAAACCCCGTGATTTTGACACGTGATCTTTTCACCTCCAGCCATATTTCAGCCAAACATGTGCATGAAATTTACCTGACTATAAAATCCATCTGCAGTAATGGGGATCGATTCTTCTGTGACATATATAACATTAAGGTCTTATCCTTACTTCCAAAAACTAAGACAATAGGGTCTTTGGATAACAGACCCCAATTTGATGCCTTTTAGTGACATAGGTGTTAAATCACTGTGGTGCCAAAAATGCGACTTTGGCGGTGAAAGGGTTAATGGGCTGAACCTTCTAACTGAGTGAGTTTTGCATGTGCAGCAGAATTTGTGGATTTGCCCTTTTACGGTATCTTGTTTTATAGGTTGAAGTGTAACGCTTTTCTTTACAATGTATTATTATTATTATTATTATTATTATTATTATTATTATTATTATCATTGCTCCCCCCACCTTGTTTTCTTTAGCGGGTCTGGTTTGGTTTCCAGATGGTTGGTTGCACAGCGTGCTGTGTTGTGTCGATACCACTAATCCCTGTCACTATAAGTCATAAGTTTCTTTATTGTCCATTGGCATTGTCAGTACAACGCACATGGAAACTTGTCTTCCACCATGTAAAAATAAAAATAAAAATAAAAGTCTAGTATGAAACATAAATTTTACATTTAATAAAATAATAATAATAATGGGAATTTATATAGCGCTCTTTCTCACATGAGCTCAGTGCGCTTTACATTGATAACAAGAACATTAAAGGCAAACAAATAATTAATCATTAGAAAGTAAAATAAGCACGATGCTTACACACAACGTTCTCCTTACTTCCTTACTCACACACACACACACACACACACACACACACACACACACACACACACACACACACACACACACACACACGCACACATACACACACATGCATGCGCACACGCACACTCGCACACAATTAATTATACAAGAGTAAAATAGTTACAATATGAACATTCTAAGAAGAAACATAGAGACCACATTCACATTCCCAATCAAGTTTGAATACAATACTGCAACTTGAAATAAAATCATACTGCCATCGACATACCAATTACATGACTAATTATAATAGACAAATTTTGCAAAAACAAAAATACCCTTCTACCTCATTTACAAGCATTTAAAGTTTACAAGACGTAGACATTCTACATACAAAATACGAATAATAAAATAATTGTAAATACATTTTTTACAAGATTTCTGCAATAAAACGGACCCCCCCCCCCCAAACACACACACACACACACACACCACACACACAAACACTAATCAATCATAATATGTCCGAAACAAGTGAGTTTTAAGGGCAGAGCGAAAGGCGGAAATAGAGTCAGATGAGCGGACATGTTGTGGGAGGGAATTCCATAAAGTGAGGTGCTAAATAGTAGAAAGATCGTTCACCAAACGATTTCGTGTGGACCCGAGGAACCTTGAGTGTGCAGCAGTCAGAGGAAGAACGTAGGGAGCGAGCAGGTAAGTAGACAGTTACTAGTTCTGAGAGATAGACGGGACCAGAGGAGTGAACAGCACCGAAACAAAGGCAAGCTATTTTATACTTGATTCTAGCCTCTACTGGAAGCCAGTGCAAGTTACGAAGATGAGGTGTTATATGATCAGAACGTGGAATCTTGAGAGTGAGGCGTGCTGCACTGTTTTGCAGTTTTTGAACACGTTGCAGGAGATACTTAGGACAGCCACAAATATGTAACTCTCACACCACACCCAATCATTCATCCGCTCCCATCAATATTGATGGATCGTGCTCACTCATCATGCAATCCACCACCACTTCCGCCTTCATTTTTAACCCTTTTTTTCCTTTTTTTTTCTTCCTCTTCTCCTTTTTTCCTTGTTCCCTTTCTCTTTTTTCCCCTCACCCCCTTTTTCCCTTTTTTTCATCCCCCCCCCCCTTTTATAAAATGAAGTAAGACATTTAACTGGGCAACTTTAATTATTGACTTGTATACTGTAAATACAACAAAAATGACGATAATTATTGCCACCACAACTACCTCCACATAAAAAACCCAACATAGGCAACACATAAGCAAATTTGGTCAAATAACAAATCGGCCAAGACTTTAATTGTGTGAATACGCAAATACCTGCTTGTATTACTTTAACAGCGTTTAGGTCCCCCACTTCCGAATTGTCATTCACCCACAAAGAAGAAAATTCATGTCTTCGTCCCTTGGCCCTGTGATCTCTGAAAGGTCTCAATAATCAGACCTGTTTACCCCCTACACAAGTCTTGAGTAGTCCAGATAGCTGAAATGAGTAGTTTGGGTGCAAAATGTGTAGTTTTTATTCATTAAACCATCAAACAATGTTCACTGAAAATGAGAAGCAATCAAGAATTAAAGAGCATTATTTTCAATTTTGAAGAGTAGTAGACATCCAAATTGAGTAGAATACTACTTGAAAAGAGTAGAGTAAACGTAACAGGTCTGTCTCATGCATAAGTGACATATAGAACATGCCTGCCATTCGACGACACTCGTTGCTTTTGGGTAGCAATTGACTGATTTTAACAAGAAGACTGGCCTGTAGATTCTTTGGACGTCGAAGCTGCTCGATCTCCTTAACGTTTTTCTCTTGGTTTAAACGTGTTATTGTCTTTACATAACAAACATACAAAGCAACAAAACTGAAGCAACAACAAGCTAGGCTTATGGCGTGCTCAGTATAAGAAAAAGTGAATATCAGACAATGTTGACGGATTTAAATAATTATATGCTTCAGTCAAAATGAACAAAAGACACAAAACCGTTTTCTCCTAACGACAAGATTCACAATAAGGACACAACAATGGTTTATAATGGTCGGCACGCTTGGCTGGCTCTATACAATGTGAGACTAGATGTGTCCAGATTGGCGGAATCTCTGCATGCTCAGTGGAGAGTGAATTCGTTAGACTACCAACCCACCGCGTGGATTAAGACTGCACGCATCGACAAACACACATATACAGAATACATAACCGCATGCACGCAGATGTAGGCTACGTGAACATATGCATACCATACAGATGCATAATATACAGAATACATAACCACATGCACGCAGATGTAGGCTACGTGAACATATGCATACCCTACAGATGCATATACAAAGACAGGTATGGAGACACACATATACAGAATACATAACCACATGCACACAGATGTAGGCTACGTGAACATATGCATACCCTACAGATGCATATACAAAGACAGGTATGGATATACAGAATACATAACCACATGCACACAGATGTAGGCTACGTGAACATATGCATACCCTACAGATGCATATACAAAGACAGGTATGGAGACACACATATACAAAATACATAGCCACATGCACACAGATGTAGGCTACGTGAACATCATATGCATACCCTACAGATGCATATACAAAGACAGGTATGGAGACACACATATACAAAATACATAGCCACATGCACACAGATGTAGGCTACGTGAACATCATATGCATACCCTACAGATGCATATACAAAGACAGGTATGGAGACACACATATACAAAATACATAACCACATGCACGCAGATGTAGGCTACGTGAACATCATATGCATACCCTACAGATGCATATACAAAGACAGGTATGGAGACCTGCACTCATTCTGATGCTTTTTGTTTGTCTCAAGCCACAAATCTATAACTCACTTTGTAGGTCGGTCGGTCTGTCTGTCGGTCGGTCGGTCTGTCGGTCCAAAATTGTCGCACATATTGACAAAATTGTCGCACATATTGTAAAAGAGAAAAAAATACTTGGGCATAAAGTAACATTTCAGTTGTCATATCTACAGTCCGTAGGTAATGAAAGAATTGTATACTGAACAGAGCACATGAATCTTCATTTTAAAGCGTACAAAATAATAAACATACGTAATACAGACACTGCAACAGACACGACGAGTATGCGGTGCTTTTTTCGATGAGTATAAGTTGGATAAATAGTTTTAAATGTTTTCCAAAAGATATAAAAAGTTACGAAATGGTGCAGAGATAACATTCTGGTTTACAGATTAAAATTATTGAAAAGCCAGGGTAGGCGACTCAGTGTATGTAATGATTGGTGTGGTAAAAATAGACCGCTGCCACAAACGATTGCGAATCCGCGCTTGTTTCTTTGTTGGTAGCTCAGACAGTTTCCAGTGTTATGAGCGCGCAGATGCGCCATGCTACCGTTATGCGCTTGACCAAGAAAAAGGCCCAGCATGTCCGTCTTTGGCTGAATTCTGATGTATGATTTACACACACAACGGCGACTGAAGCAAAGCAATGTAACATGGCATTTTCAAGGGTCAGTGTCAAACACGGCTGAGCACAGTCAAGATATGGGAAATCTCTAAAGTCATATAACATTAGAAAAGGACTGTGTTCAATGTAATATGTGACCCAGCACCACGAAAGGGACATTAAGTCGCTGGGCTAGTTTCTCACAACAGACTTGCAAAGTCAAAAATCTTATTTAAAAAAAAAATAAATCAATTTTTAGTTGTGGGTATTGTTGTGTTTTCTAACATATCATCTTTCATATTTATAAAGGACAATCCTTGTTATGGTCTCTAAATACTCCAAAAAGTGCTTTTCAATGAGTATGGTGACGCATTTTCTTCAGCTAGGCTAAACTTTAGACTGTGATTTCTCAAAATGGCCGACAGTCACCCTACCAAATTTAAATGCTTATAATTCTAAAACGGGAAGCATTACAAGAATGGTTCTTATATCATTTGAAAGAGAATAGTCTGATGTTTCTAGTGCTAGGTCACATATAGCATTTGAAACAGCAGTGTTCAACACGCGTGCATTACAACGCCATAAAGGAAGGGACTGTGTCCAACGTAACATAGCATTAGAAAGGGACACTTACCAACTTAGCATAAGAACAAGAGGGAAAGCCTTCAAGGCTCACTCGAAAAGGCACATGTGGGACAACAACAAAGATCGAGGGCGGTGTCTAAAGTACAAGATTGCCAATAAAATTTTAAAGTACAAATGAAACTATCGTTAATGGATACAAACTTTTAAAAAAAAGTGCCCGTGCCGAGAATCGTACCCGGAACCACTGGCATGACAAACAGACACTCTACCAATGAGCTATCTAGGCTTTCATTGTTGATGAGTGTCTTAACTCATGTTGCCTGTTGAATACTCTCTAACCCACTAATCTAAAATGTTATCTGTTTGTTATCTGTTTACAGTGTTGCTTTAAGTATTTAATTATTCAAATCACTATTGTGCGAAAGCTTGCATATACATCTATATGTGTGCAAAGTTTGAACAATGTATGCCTTCTATTTCCCGAGAAAATGCCAACGTTAATGTTTGGAGGTTAGACCATGGACGCAACACACACACACACACGCACGCACGCACGCACACAACGCACGCACGCACGCACACACCCACCCACGCACGCACGCCACGCACGCACGCACGCAACAACCACGCACGCACGCACGCACACGCACGCACGCACGCACACGCAAACGACACGCACACACACACACACACACACACACACACACACCCAAACTATCATACTATAGACTCACTTCGTGTTAATTTCGTTAACACGAGAGAGCCAAAAAGAGGCAGTGTCCAACCTAACATGACATTAGAAAGGGGCAGTGTCCGACGCAACATAGCAATAGTTTCATAGTTTCTGATGTGATAAAGTATAGAGAAACAGCAGTGGCATAGCATTCTGAAAGGGCCAGTGTCTAACGTAACATAGCATCAAAGAGGGATAGTGTCCAAAGTCAAATATTAGAAAGTGCTTTGTCATTCTATCCTTTAACTAACATTCTACCGGTAGAATTACAGTTCAACATCTAGTAGTAGGCTAGAGTTTATAACTCTACTAGATTTCGATCTCTATGATTAAGTTTGGTATTTGGTATTTGGTACTTTATAGTCACGGAGGCTTCACCTGGAGAGCGTCGCAACCAGAGGCGCGCCACCCATTTAAACAAAACTTTGCATGCGATTTTTGTGTGACCTTAGATGTTTTCATACACATCTATATTGTTAAAAATTCGGGACTTTCCTAGTGTTGCACTGCGGCCTCCGGGCATTGCCTCCAGGATCGTTCCCACCATCTTTATATATACTAATGTCCCATATATGTGTCTGTTCCAGACCGGAGGACGTTAAGCAGAATTTCATAATTTCATCATTGTGTGATTGATGAGGAAGAAAAAGAGGGGTGGGTGGGAAACATTTTGACCAAACGACAACGTTTTCGTTGCCACTGGGTTTAACGTCTGCTAAGTGCATGGGCACACGGGACCTCGGTTTATCGTCTCATCCGAAAGACTCCACATTCAGACAGTAAGGCCTAGTGCAAAGTGAGAGGAAAAAATCCCCTGTACCCAGGTTCAAACTCGGGTTTATTGCATACGAGGCGAACGCGTTACCTCTGTGCCACTCTACACCTGAGTGGCACACTAAGAGGTAAGAACTAAGAAAGAAAAAAATATTATACACGAGTACTGATGTCACTATTATATGCACGCGCCATCATCAACACCCCTAGCTTACGTGCTTACTTAGGTTTATGTATTAACGTGTGTTCGCGGCAGACCCGAACAAGCAAGTCCCCCAGAGGCGGGCGAGCAAGAAGCACAAGTTCAAGCCGTTCTCCGCAGTGAGGAAGCTGTTCTCCGGCAGCAAGGCAAAGCGTTCCAAGACCCTGGCGTCGCCCGAGGAGAACGACGACGAGGAGATCCACCGAGCCGCCTCCTCCTCCTCCTCGGGCGGGCTCAAGTCCGCCAGACCCACCTCCGCCCCTGTGCAAAGACATGCTCCTTCTGGAGGAGGAGAGACGGTGAGAGAGAGGAGAGAGAGAGAGAGAGAGAGAGAGAGAGAGAGAGAGAGAGAGAGAGAGAGGGAGGGGGGAGAGGGAGGGTTTTTGGAAGGGATAGATGGGGGAGGGGGGGAGAGGTGAGATGTGGGAAGAGATGAGGGTGGAGGTTGAGTGAGGGGAGGAGAGAGAGAGACTCGAGAGAGAGAGTGAGGAAGAGAGAGAGAGAGGGCTTGGGAGGGAAGGGAGATGTGGGGGAGAGGTAGAGGGGGAGGTGAAGGAGAGTGGGAGAGAGAGGGGGGGTGGGGGAGTGAGGAAGAGAGACCAGGGCGGGAGTGAGAGAGAGAGACGAGAAGAGAGGAGAGAGAGAGAGAGAGTGGGGGGTGTTGTAAGAGATAGATGAGGGAGGTAGATGGGGAGGTGAAGTGAGAGTGGGAAGAGGATAGGGGGGGGGAAGGTGAGAGACAGGGCGGGAGTGAGAGAGAGAGAGAGAGAGAGAGGGGGGGGGTGGGTATGGGGGTTGTAAGGGATAGATGAGGGAGGTAGATGGGGAGGTGAAGGAGAGTTGGTAGGCAACGGGAAGAGGATAGGTGAGACAGGGAAGGTGAGAGACAGGGCAGACGGAGAGGGAGTGGAGAGAGAGAGCAGAGAGAGAGCGAGAGAGAGGGGGGGTTGGATGGGATAGGATGGGGGAGGTAGAGGGGGAGGTGAAGTGGAGAGTGGGGAAGAAGTTGGGGGGGTGGGGTGAGAGACAGCGCGGGTCAAGAGGAAGACTCTCGGCAGAGAGAAGAGTGAAAGAGAGAGCAAGATAGAGAGAGAGAGAGAAGAGAGAGAGAGAGGGAGAGAGAGAGAGAGAGAGAAGATGGGAGAGAGGGAGGGGGGAGAGTTGAGAGAGAGGAGGGAGCGAGAGAGATGAGAGAGAGAGACTGGGTTGGAATGGGATAGTGATGCGGGGAGGTAGAGGGGGAGGTGAAGGAGAGTGGGAAGAGTTGGGGGGTGGTGGTTGAGAGAGAGACAGGGCCGGGGAGTGAGAGAGAGGAGAGAGAGAGAGAGAGAGAGAGAGAGAGACTGGAGAGAGAGAGAGAGAGAGAGAGGGTGAGAGAGAATGGAGTGAACTGTGAGACGGGATGAGAGAGAGAGGTGAAGAGTGGGGAGTGTGGAGGAGGTGGGAGAGGGGTACAGAGGGGGAGGTGAATTGAGAAGAGGATCGGAAGATTTGGGGGGTGGGGTGAAGGAACGAGAGAGAGACAGGCGGGAGTGAAAGAGAGAGAGAGAGAAGAAGAGAGAGAACGAGAGAGAGAGAGAGAGCTGAGAGAGAGGACGAGGAGGGGTTGGATGAGTAGAGAGATGAAGAGAGAGAAGTAGAGGGGAGGTGAGTGGAGCAGTCGGGCGGACAGGAGATTGCCAGAGAGGAGAGAGATAAGGAAGGGATGGGACTGCGCCAGGGAGGTTAGAGGGGGAGGTGAAGGAGAGGGTGGAAGAGGATGAGGGGTGAGGGGTGAGAGAGTGCGAGAGAAGAGAGGGGGTGCGAGGAGTCAGAGAGGGAAGAGAGAGATAGGAAAAGAGAAGTAACCAAAAACACCCCACCCAAATAAACATAACAACATGTCCAGAAAAAGTCAAGATAGAAGCACAGCATTGAAGCAAAAGGCATGATAAAGAAGCATGAGCATAATAATTTTCTAATTTTCCGACAGAAGTTAATACAGAGAGAGAGAGATAGAGAGAGAGAAGGAGAGAGAGAGATATATAGAGAGAGATATTGAGAGAGAGATATTGAGAGAGAGAGAATGAGAGAGAGAGGAGAGAGAGAGAGAAGGTGATTTTTTTTGCATGGGCGATGCTTGCATGCGAGTTTTTTGTGTGACTAGAGACTGGGCGCGGCAGGAAAAGGCGGGGGGGGGGGGGGGGGGGGGGGGGGGGGTGGGTGGGGGGGGGGG
>CM065691.1:49022206-49052206 GCA_017654935.2 Phymorhynchus buccinoides
ATCCTAAATACAATAATCTTTGACTATCTAGGTTCACTGTTAATTGTAGTATGTTACTAGTGTTAGGCCTCTTTCACTTCATGTTTAATATGTTGAAGTCCAATTAAGTTTTGGAAGCTAGAACTTAGGAAGAGTGAGATCATCAGCAAATAACAAAAGAACAGCTATATTCCTAGACGTAAGTGTAACCAATGTTTACCATTCACCAATTATTGTCATCTGCGCTGAGTTCGTTTATTAATAGTGAAAACAAAAGTGGACCATGTGTGAGAGAGAGAGAGAGAGATGAGAGAGAGAGAGAGGAGGAGAGAGAGAGAGAGAGACGAGAAGAGGAGGACGAGAAGAGATAGGAGAGAGAAGAGAGAGAGAGAGAGAGATGAGAGAGAGAGAGAGGAGAGAGAGAGACGAGAGAGAGAGAGAGAAAGAGAGAGAGAAGGAGAGAGAGAGAGAGAGAGGAGGAGAGACGAGAGGAGGAAGAGAGAGGGAGAGAGAGAGGAGAAGAGAGAGAGAGAGAGAGAGAGAGAGAGACGAGAGAGAGAGAGAGAGAGAGAGAGAGAGAGAGGAGAGAGAGAGAGAGAGAGAGAGGAGAGAGAGAGAGAGAGAGAGAGAGCCGAGGCAGAGAGAGAGAGGAGGAGAGAGATGAGAGGGGATGATAGAGAGAGAGAGCCGAGAGAGATGAGAACGAGAGAGAGAGAGAGAGAAAGAGGAGAGAGGAGAGAGAGGAGAGAGAGAGAGAGAAAGAGAGATGAGAGAGAGAGAAGAGAGAAGAGAGAGAGAATGAGAAAGAGAGAGGAGAGAGAGGAGATGATGAGAGAGAGAGAGAGAGAGAGGAGAGAAGAGAGAGAGAGAGAGAAAAATAAAAGATCAAAAGAGCATCTGGATGCAGAAACAAACAAACAAAACAAAACCAAAAAACCCTAAGCCCCACTGGAAAGCTGCTCCTTGCCCTCCAGCATGCGGTCGCCCACCATTTCACCACCTTCACGGAGCGCAGCCGATCTCCCCTTCTTCTTGCCAAAGTTCTGAAAGGACCAGTTCATCAGTACAACAGTGTGAAAAAAGAGAAACGAAGATGACTGCCTTTGGGTCAATAAAATTCACAACAAATTAAAACAAAGCGAAATTAAAACCCTAGAAAAGAACGGTTTAATGATAAAAAAAACCACCAAAACAACACAAACAGAGCCCAAAACAAAACCACGACATTGGGGTCACCCGTTGTCCAGTGCCTAAAAATAGATATGACATAGTGACACCATGACGTAAACAACTTGTGATGCAATAATAAAATTTGACGGTGGACAGTAACATCAACTTAAGTAAAAATTATGACAAATAAACTTACGACGATTAATATGAATAAAGATCTATCCAGATTGGATGTCCTCCCCTCCCCTCCTCCTCCAAAACAAACAATATTGTGGACAAGAATCCACCACAGCTGACAACGGTTAACACAAATTAAAACAACAGATTGAAGCACACAGGGTTTGAGGAGAGAGTGAGGGAGGTGAGCGAGAGGAGGGAAAGAGGGAAGGAAGAGGGACGGGAAAGGGAGGGGAGGAAGAGAAAGATGGAGGGGGGAGGAAGGGGAGGGGACGAGGGGAAGAGGTGGGGACGAGGGATGGAAGGGATGGGGGGGGAGGAGAAAGGAAGGGAAGAGGGAAAGAAGAAGTGAGAAGGGGTAGAGGGGGAGAGTGGGTGGTTGCTGGGGGGTGTGTGGGTTGGTGTGTTGGTGTGCCTGTGGGGAGGGGAGAATGGTTGGTTGGTTGGAGAGAAAAAGGGGAGTGGGAGGAAGGAGGAGGGACCGGGAACAGGGAGAGAAGAGAAGAGGGCAGAGGAGGAAGGGGAGGGGGGGGGGGGAGGGAAGAGGAGAATGAAAATCCATCTGCAGTATTGGGGATCCTTCTGATCGACATATAAAATAAGGTCTACGACCGTAACTGCCGTCAAACTAAGACAATAGGGTATTTGGATCATATACCCCAATTTGATGCCTTTTAGAGACATAAGTGAAATCACTGCTGTAGTGCTAAATTGCGACTTTGGCGGTGAAAGCGTAGGAAAGACACCACCCACACAGACGTTGTCAAAGAAAAACACGGAATTTTCATGTGAGTGCATTCTTCTATAGCTAACAGAAGTCGGCCAAGTGAAACTGTAATACATCGACGTGCACAATCCTATGTAGTTGGAAAGACCCAAAGCCAGTTTTGACTAGACAAAAAAAACGGTCTGCGTCAATGGAGATAGTTGGGAGATTGCTGAAAAAATTCTAAAAAAGGCTGCGAGGGGGAGGGGAAGTGAAATTGTTAGCCCTTCCAGGGGGGTACTGGGGGGTGGGGGATGGGGGTGAGTGGGGGGGGGTATTCTGGCCTCGATGTCAGCATACCATAAAATTGCCTATTGAGTTGGAAGACATTATAACCTTCCCAAGAGACTTCGCGTTATTTGGTCGTAATTGCGAATGGGCGAGATAGGAGACGAATTTCATTGTATAATGGAATGTCCAATATACAATGAACTTCGTGAAAAATTGTTCCTAAAAAATGTCTGAAACCCAAATCCGTTTTCAATTTCTGTAGCATGTTTCAAAAACGACGACGTATATTGTTTAAATTTAAGTAAATTTCTAAAATTTGGAAAGATAACCCCTTAAAAGAGTGTTTCTTTCACTGCTCACCAAAGTACTGACATTTCGCTGTTACTTTTGAATTTTTTTGCGGTTTTGATTGAGTTTTATGTTTGTGTTATACTGTTTTTTGTATCCTCCATGCTCCAAAAGGGGTCAAAGGATTAAACTTCTTTCTTCTTGTGTAAATGTATGTGTGCGTAACCTACACAGTTAGGCATTTGAAGCCTAGAATCGGGTGGCTATTTTTAGACACACGCATCTACCATCAAGAGGAGAAAAGAAGGGTTTGCTCGCAGCGTGTGGCGAAAACTGCCGTTTTTGCTCGCCTCCCTCCTTTTATATCCCTGTCGTGCCTTTAAGTACCAGTAATATTTCTCATGAGACCTGTTTACTCTACTCTTTTTTTGAGTCGTATTCTACTCAATTTAGATGATGTCTACTACTCTTCAAAATTGAAAATAATGCTCTAATTCTAATTGCTACTCATTTTCAGTGAACATTGTTTGATGGTTTTAATGAATAAAACTACACATTTTGCACCAAAGCTGCTCATTTCAGCTATACCGGACGTACTCAATAATTGTGTAGGGGGTAAACAGGTCTGTGTTCTGACCTTGATAAGTCAAAAGATGAAAATTGGATTGAACAGCTAAGCTCTTGGTTTTTTGTTTGTTCTGAGTATACTAGGAATTTGTCTGAAATGAGTTAAACCAAACGTACGTCGGAGTTGCCATCATAGTACTTGAAGTAGTACTTGGTGAGGACGAAGAAGCGCCGTTTGTAGTTCTCCGCGGTGAAGCGCCCCTTGTTCTGGGAGCGTTTCTGCAGATGCCCGAACTTGACGATGTCGGGGTTCGACAGTTTCGGTGACGCCATCATAATGGCTGCTTACTCTCCCCCTCCCATTCTGTGCCAAAGGGCAGAGGGCAAAGGGCACACAGGATCAAATGGCAGAGTGGACAGGTGGATGGTATTTTTTTGGTGGTGGAGCTTCTTCACCTCTGAAACAGATGGGGAAAAAAAAAGTTTTTTGGGGGACATGTTTTCACCACAATTACTACTAGAAATAGAATTTGAATGAGCGACTTAGCTGGCTCTTTTGCCCGCCAGGTGGCATAACGCTCGAGTGGGGCTAATCCTCTCTATATTCTTAGTTGGGGATAACGAGAGAGAGAGAGAATAGGGAGGAGTCCAACCCTCTCTCTCTCTCTCTCTCTCTCACTACACCCAACTAAGAATATAGCGTGATAAGCCCCAGTGGATTGACTGCCCCCTGGAGGTCAAATAATCGCCAAAAGTCGACCATTAAGTACTGTAATGTTGTTTCATTTATGAAGTATTGTTTTTTTTCATTGTCAGTTATACTCTCTCTCCCTTTCTTTCCCTCTCTCTCTCCCTCTCTCTCCTCTCTCTCCTCTCTCTCTCCCCTGTGTGTGTGTGGTGTGTGTGTGTGTGTGTGTGTGTGTGTGAGCTTTACGTGTGTGTGCGTGTGTGTGAGTGTTTTACATGTGTGTTGCATGCACATGCATTTAAATGCTGAGTGTGTGTGTGCATGGGTGGGTGATGAATATTTAAATATGTATAAAAAATGCTATGACTCTCAAACCAAGCCATTAGCCTAGGGTCAACAGGGTCAATATCACACTTTTGGATCATGTACGTAAAGTAATCAATCAATCAATCAATCAATCAATCAATCAATCAATCAATCAATCAATATGTTTGTTATCCCCAGAAGGAAATGTTTCGTGCAACGATAAAATTACAAACTAAGACAAAAGTAAAATATCAACACTTTACGATAATTATCACGCACACATGAAAGCATTCATACATATGTACACTTGCATGCACGTACACATAATCATTCACCAAAATCCATACATACATGCATGCATACATGATACAAGTAAGTAAGGCTTAGTTTAATAAGGCGAAGTAGGGTTTCATAAAAGGTATGTAAGAAAAGGGAATGCATTCTACACAGTTTCTTCCTGGTCTTTTTCACTGTTTGTTCATAATGTTAGCCATGTGTTGGCAATGTACACTGTGTGCTGATAATGTACATTCAGATTTGCATTGAATTTGCATCCTGGTGCTTTGAAGAGACAAGGATCTACGAAGGTGCGGTGTCAGTTCTTTTTCTTCTACGTTCTTCTTCCTGTCAATTATGAGTGCATATGAGTCATGCTGCCGTTATGCGCCAAAGTAAGAAATAGTTAGGCCCAGCATGTCCAACTTCGGCTGGAGGAAATCTTTTTGAAAGTTTCTTGAAAAAAGGCAGCAGAGTGGACCAGAAAGGCACAAAGATAGTGGATGACAGCAAGCAAATGGAAAAGGCAGAGTCAAAGAGAGATAGATTAGAGGAAGTTAATACAAGCACATAGCTTCCAGAAGGTGGGGGAACTATTTATATAAAAGACCCCCTGGTAACCCCACGGGGGGAGTAGTGTGAGTTTACATGGGTGGGATAGAAATTGTCAGTTGATATGACACTGAATAACATTAACAAGAGAGGGGACATGACTTGTCAATTGGGTCATTCTCAAAAATTGGGCCCTTTGAGGTTTACAACCTAAAAAAAGAACTTCGAACTTTGAGTTCAAATTGCTCATGGTGTAAAATATTTTGTATGCAAAGCTACAAATAATTCTGGTCATGTATGTTTTAAATTGTTTCAATGTTTTACGTACTTGCACACACGCACACACATATGCATGTACGCACGTACGCATGCATGCATGCACACACTTCAAAAACAAAAACATCTAATATTAATATCACTTAAGAGTGAACAGACGTAAAACTAAAGAACACACACACACACACACACACACACACACACACACAAGTGTTACTTTCATTCCCCTACCAATTCACCCCTCTCTTTCTTCAATTTCTTGCCTTATTCACAAGCCACACAAAAAGGAAAACAGGCTCTATTCATTTCAAATCTTCCTGGTTGTAAACCCAATATTTACATGCCAATCATGGGCACAGCGAATGGAAAGTTTTCTTAAATGCATTTCTGAACATACCCGGTATGCTATTGCTATGTAGGTATTCTAAGTATTGAGCTAATAATAATAAATGCAATGTTAAAAAAAAGCTGTATAAACTTAATTCTTTATGTGTGTGCAAGCGCGCATATGTGTGTGTGTACATGTGTGTGTTATGTGCGTTGATTTGAGTGTGTTTGTGTGTGGGGAGGGAAGGATGCGTTTGTGCATACCAATGTGTATGCATGTGCATGTTTGTATAGATCTATGAGTATGTGTTTGCGTGGGGGTGACGGTGGGAATGCGAGCGCGTCTGAGTATGTTCGATATGTATGATGTAATCTTGCATGTGGAGTGAATTTTAGCTTTGTTAAGCGCCATGAGTAGTCCGTCTAGAATGTGCGCTCTATAAATGTCTTTATTATTATTATTAATATTGCTATGCTCAATAAATATTATTTTGACTTGACTTCACACACACACACACACACACAACCATACACGTACACACACACATACACGTACACACACATACACGTACACATGCACACAAGCATGCGCACACACAAACACAATCAAACCTCAAATTCCAAAACATACTGACCCAAAAATAAAATAACAAGAAAAGGTGTTTTTTTAGGCCTCTTCATCTGTCGATTAAGCAAAACTTTGTTGTCTTTGCTCTTCCTTTCTGTGAAAAGCAATAAGTGCTTTAACTCCCGTCCCTCCCTTGCAAGCAAGCGCAAATCCTTTCAAAACCCTTAAACTTTAAAACTCGCAATCCAATTCACCCACTATTATCATCTCAGTTAACCCCTTGACTGCCAGAGAAAATTAAAGAAAAAAAATCATTGGGCAAATCATGACATGAAAAAGACAACTGATAGAGCCAACCTGGCAAAATGCTCTGGGGATATAACTCTCTTGACTGTGTTAGAGCAAAAGCCAGCATATCAGGGTTATTCCTTCTTCATCTGATGACATCATCAGTGATGTCATCAGGTCAGTACGGTGACACGCTGGTGTCAGTCAAGGGGTTAAACTAACAAAATCCTTACCTTACTGCGCAGTACATGTAATCGTGAGCAAAGACACATATCTTTTTATTTTCAATTTAAATTCAAGTTTTAAGCAGTCAAATTCTAGTAGGCTTTTTTTTTTTAAGAGACCTATTTCCTTCTTCTTTAAAAAAATAAATTGATAGTCCCACAATTTGAACTTTCCACATTCTTTTTCTTTTTCTTTTTACGCAGGAGATAGAGAGGGAGAGAGAGAGAGGAAGAGAGAGAGAGAGAGAGAGAGAGAGAGAGAGAGAGAGAGAGAGAGAGAGAGAGAAGAGAGAGAGAGAGAGAGAGAGAGACGTGTGAGAGAGAGAGAGAGAGAGAGAGAGAGAGAGAGAGAGAGAGAGAGGAGAGAGACAGTGAGAGAGAGAGAGAGAGAGAGAGAGAGAGAGAGAGGGGGAGGGAGGGAGGGAGGGAGGGAGGGGGAGAGAGAGAGAGAGAGAGAGAGAGAGAGAGGGAGAGGGAGAGAGAGAGGGAGGAGGGAGGGAGAGGAGAGAGAGAGAGAGAGAGAGAGAGAGAGAGGAGAGAGAGAGAGAGAGAGAGAGAAGAGAGAGAGAGAGAGAGAGAGAGAGTGTCTCCATGATTAACACAATAAGTGCTGCTCATGCCCTACTATTCAAAAACGCCCTTTCACTCCCACGAATCGTGATGTTCATGTGGATTTTACAACCTAAAAAAAGAACTTCGAACTTTGAGTTCTGATATTTTTTAACCCAGTACATTTGCACCCAACTGTTGTACCTAAAACAAACTAACAAACAAAATAACAAGAACAAAAAGTTAGAGACAGGTCTTAAAATATTATTACATACGTAGTACACTCTCTTGCAAACTTGTACATATTATCAAATCAAGGAAACTGTGTTCTATTTATCTTTGCTATACATGTCCAATTGGATTTTTTAAATGCAACACTTTACCCTTGATTGCAAACACCTACCCTTAATAACCCTTTCAACGCCAGCCATTTTTTCGGCCAAAACGTTCCATTAAACTTACCAGGGTAGAGAAAATATTCTGTGTGCAATATTGGGGATTCCTCTGTGACATTGCATAAAATAAGGTCTATCCTTACTTCCCAAAACTAAGACAAAAGGGTCTTTGGATAATAGACCCCAATTTGATGCCTTTTAGTGACATAGGTGTTAAATCACTGTGGTGCTGGTGCTAAAATGCGACTTTGGCGGTGAAAGGGTTAAAAGGGAGAGGCAGTGATGTACCGAGGATGGAGAAGTGATAGGACAGACTGTCCTGAGACAAGATGGAGAAGTGATAGGACAAGACTGTCCTGAGACAAGATGGAGAAGTGATAGGACAGACTGTCCTGAGACAAGATGGAGAAGTGATAGGACAGACTGTCCTGAGACAAGATGGAGAAGTGATAGGACAGACTGTCCTGAGACAAGATGGAGAAGTGATAGGACAGACTGTCCTGAGACAAGATGAAAAGTGATAGGACAGACTGTCCTGAGACAAGATGGAGAAGTGATAGGACAGACTGTCCTGAGACAAGATGAGAAGTGATAGGACAGACTGTCCTGAGACAAGATGGAGAAGTGATAGGACAGACTGTCCTGAGACAAGATGAAAAGTGATAGGACAGACTGTCCTGAGACAAGATGAAAAGTGATAGGACAGACTGTCCTGAGACAAGATGGAGAAGTGATAGGACAAACTGTCCTGAGACAAGATGGAAAGTGATAGGACAGACTGTCCTGAGACAAGATGGAGAAGTGATAGGACAAACTGTCCTGAGACAAGATGGAGAAGTGATAGGACAAACTGTCCTGAGACAAGATGAAAAGTGATAGGACAAACTGTCCTGAGACAAGATAAAAAGTGATAGGACAGACTGTCCTGAGACAAGATGAAAAGTGATAGGACAGACTGTCCTGAGACAAGATGAAAAGTGATAGGACAGACTGTCCTGAGACAAGATGGAGAAGTGATAGGACAGACTGTCCTGAGACAAGATGAGAAGTGATAGGACAGACTGTCCTGAGACAAGATGGAGAAGTGATAGGACAGACTGTCCTGAGACAAGATGGAGAAGTGATAGGACAGACTGTCCTGAGACAAGATGAGAAGTGATAGGACAGACTGTCCTGAGACAAGATGAGAAGTGATAGGACAGACTGTCCTGAGACAAGATGAGAAGTGATAGGACAGACTGTCCTGAGACAAGATGGAGAAGTGATAGGACAGACTGTCCTGAGACAAGATGGAGAAGTGATAGGACAGACTGTCCTGAGACAAGATGAAAAGTGATAGGACAGACTGTCCTGAGACAAGATGAAAAGTGATAGGACAGACTGTCCTGAGACAAGATGGAGAAGTGATAGGACAAACTGTCCTGAGACAAGATGAAAAGTGATAGGACAGACTGTCCTGAGACAAGATGAAAAGTGATAGGACAAACTGTCCTGAGACAAGATGGAGACGTGATAGGACAAACTGTCCTGAGACAAGATGAAAAGTGATAGGACAAACTGTCCTGAGACAAGATGAAAAGTGATAGGACAGACTGTCCTGAGACAAGATGAAAAGTGATAGGACAGACTGTCCTGAGACAAGATAAAAAGTGATAGGACAGACTGTCCTGAGACAAGATGAAAAGTGATAGGACAGACTGTCCTGAGACAAGATGAAAAGTGATAGGACAGACTGTCCTGAGACAAGATGGAGAAGTGATAGGACAGACTGTCCTGAGACAAGATGAAAAGTGATAGGACAGACTGTCCTGAGACAAGATGAAAAGTGATAGGACAGACTGTCCTGAGACAAGATGAAAAGTGATAGGACATACTGTCCTGAGACAAGATGAAAAAGTGATAGGACAAACTGTCCTGAGACAAGATGGAGAAGTGATAGGACAAACTGTCCTGAGACAAGATGAAAAGTGATAGGACAGACTGTCCTGAGACAAGATGGAGAAGTGATAGGACAAACTGTCCTGAGACAAGATGAGAAGTGATAGGACAGACTGTCCTGAGACAAGATGAAAAGTGATAGGACAGACTGTCCTGAGACAAGATGAAAAAGTGATAGGACAGACTGTCCTGAGACAAGATGAAAAGTGATAGGACAGACTGTCCTGAGACAAGATCAAAAAGTGATAGGACAGACTGTCCTGAGACAAGATGGAGAAGTGATAGGACAGACTGTCCTGAGACAAGATGAAAAGTGATAGGACAGACTGTCCTGAGACAAGATGAAAAGTGATAGGACAGACTGTCCTGAGACAAGATGGAAAGTGATAGGACAGACTGTCCTGAGACAAGATGAAAAGTGATAGGACAGACTGTCCTGAGACAAGATGAGAAGTGATAGGACATACTGTCCTGAGACAAGATGGAGAAGTGATAGGACAGACTGTCCTGAGACAAGATGAAAAGTGATAGGACAGACTGTCCTGAGACAAGATGGAGAAGTGATAGGACAGACTGTCCTGAGACAAGATGAAAAGTGATAGGACAAACTGTCCTGAGACAAGATGGAGAAGTGATAGGACAGACTGTCCTGAGACAAGATAAAAAGTGATAGGACAGACTGTCCTGAGACAAGATGAAAAGTGATAGGACAAACTGTCCTGAGACAAGATGAAAAGTGATAGGACAGACTGTCCTGAGACAAGATGAAAAGTGATAGGACAGACTGTCCTGAGACAAGATGAAAAGTGATAGGACAGACTGTCCTGAGACAAGATGAAAAAGTGATAGGACAGACTGTCCTGAGACAAGATGGAGAAGTGATAGGACAGACTGTCCTGAGACAAGATGAAAAGTGATAGGACAGACTGTCCTGAGACAAGATGAAAAGTGATAGGACAGACTGTCCTGAGACAAGATGAAAAGTGATAGGACAGACTGTCCTGAGACAAGATGGAGAAGTGATAGGACAGACTGTCCTGAGACAAGATGAAAAGTGATAGGACAGACTGTCCTGAGACAAGATGAAGAAGTGATAGGACAGACTGTCCTGAGACAAGATGAAAAGTGATAGGACAGACTGTCCTGAGACAAGATGAAAAGTGATAGGACAGACTGTCCTGAGACAAGATGAAAAGTGATAGGACAGACTGTCCTGAGACAAGATGAAGAAGTGATAGGACAGACTGTCCTGAGACAAGATGAAAAGTGATAGGACAGACTGTCCTGAGACAAGATGGAAAAGTGATAGGACAGACTGTCCTGAGACAAGATGGAGAAGTGATAGGACAGACTGTCCTGAGACAAGATGAAAAGTGATAGGACAGACTGTCCTGAGACAAGATGAAAAGTGATAGGACAGACTGTCCTGAGACAAGATGGAGAAGTGATAGGACAGACTGTCCTGAGACAAGATGAAAAGTGATAGGACAGACTGTCCTGAGACAAGATGAAAAGTGATAGGACAGACTGTCCTGAGACAAGATGAAAAGTGATAGGACAGACTGTCCTGAGACAAGATGAAAAGTGATAGGACAGACTGTCCTGAAACAAGAGTGATAGGACAGACTGTCCTGAGACAAGATGGAGAAGTGATAGGACAGACTGTCCTGAGACAAGATGAAAAGTGATAGGACAGACTGTCCTGAGACAAGATGAAAAGTGATAGGACAGACTGTCCTGAGACAAGATGAAAAGTGATAGGACAGACTGTCCTGAGACAAGATGAAAAGTGATAGGACAGACTGTCCTGAGACAAGATAAAAAGTGATAGGACAAACTGTCCTGAGACAAGATGGAGAAGTGACAGACTGTCCTGAGACAAGATGAAAAGTGATAGGACAAACTGTCCTGAGACAAGATGAAAAGTGATAGGACAGACTGTCCTGAGACAAGATTGAAAAGTGATAGGACAGACTGTCCTGAGACAAGATGGAGAAGTGATAGGACAAACTGTCCTGAGACAAGATGAAAAGTGATAGGACAGACTGTCCTGAGACAAGATGGAGAAGTGATAGGACAAACTGTCCTGAGACAAGATGAGAAGTGATAGGACAAACTGTCCTGAGACAAGATGAAAAGTGATAGGACAGACTGTCCTGAGACAAGATAAAAAGTGATAGGACAGACTGTCCTGAGACAAGATGAAAAGTGATAGGACAGACTGTCCTGAGACAAGATGAGAAGTGATAGGACAGACTGTCCTGAGACAAGATGGAGAAGTGATAGGACAAACTGTCCTGAGACAAGATGAAAAGTGATAGGACAAACTGTCCTGAGACAAGATAAAAAGTGATAGGACAGACTGTCCTGAGACAAGATGAAAAGTGATAGGACAGACTGTCCTGAGACAAGATAAAAAGTGATAGGACAGACTGTCCTGAGACAAGATGAGAAGTGATAGGACAAACTGTCCTGAGACAAGATGGAGAAGTGATAGGACAGACTGTCCTGAGACAAGATGGAGAAGTGATAGGACAGACTGTCCTGAGACAAGATAAAAAGTGATAGGACAAACTGTCCTGAGACAAGATGGAGAAGTGATAGGACAAACTGTCCTGAGACAAGATGAAAAGTGATAGGACAGACTGTCCTGAGACAAGATGAAAAGTGATAGGACAGACTGTCCTGAGACAAGATGGAGAAGTGATAGGACAGACTGTCCTGAGACAAGATGAAAAGTGATAGGACAAACTGTCCTGAGACAAGATAAAAAGTGATAGGACAGACTGTCCTGAGACAAGATGAAAAGTGATAGGACAGACTGTCCTGAGACAAGATGGAGAAGTGATAGGACAAACTGTCCTGAGACAAGATGAAAAGTGATAGGACAAACTGTCCTGAGACAAGATGAAAAGTGATAGGACAGACTGTCCTGAGACAAGATGAAAAGTGATAGGACAGACTGTCCTGAGACAAGATGGAGAAGTGATAGGACAAACTGTCCTGAGACAAGATGTGATAGGACCTGTCCTGAGACAAGATGGAAAGTGAGACAAGATGAAAAGTGATAGGACAAACTGTCCTGAGACAAGATGAAAAGTGATAGGACAAACTGTCCTGAGACAAGATGAAAAGTGATAGGACAGACTGTCCTGAGACAAGATGAAAAGTGATAGGACAGACTGTCCTGAGACAAGATGAAAAGTGATAGGACAGACTGTCCTGAGACAAGATGAAAAGTGATAGGACAGACTGTCCTGAGACAAGATGAAAAGTGATAGGACAGACTGTCCTGAGACAAGAGAAATCAATAGGACAACATCCTGGCTCTTGCAGGAATCAATAAGACAAAGCATGCCAGAGTTAAAATTTGAATCAGACATTTGTCCTGACAGGGGAGAACACAATAGGTAAGGACATTTTCAATTTTAATAGGTCAATGTCCTATGACCGGGGCCTCGGGACATCACTGGAGTAGGGGGGGGAGGAGGGAAAGAAAGACAGGAAATGACAAGGGGAGGGGAGAAAAAGTTAAAAGAAGGGGAAAGAAACTTAGAGAGAGAGAGAGAGAGAGAGAAAGAGAGAGAGAGAGAGAGAGAGAGAGAGAGAGAGAGAGGGAGAGAGAGTGGGAAAGAAAACTTAGAAAGAGAGAGAGGGGGGGGGGGGTATGGAGAGAGAGAGAGAGTTTAACAAACTGACAGCTACATTTCATAAAAAAACAAAAAAACTGAAACATGTAGATATTCTCAAAAACAGATACATGATAAATACATCTCCACTCATTCAACAGATGGCACTGGTTTATCATAATTCTCCCTTCTTCCACACAAACATCCACCCTTCACACACACGCGCGCATGCACGCACACACACACACACCCTTCCACACACAAACCCCTAGTACTTTCTTATTCTTGGGGGGGGGGGGGGGGGGGGGGGGGGGCATATGGAGGGGGAGGGGGGCGGAAAGTGAGTAATCCAATTCACAAGCTAATTTGTTTCCAAGGGAACCATTGGATAACTTGATGCTGGGGCTCAGGAATGTCTGGGGAATCTATCAGTCTGTAAGTGTGTGAGAGTGTAAAGTCTAAGCTAACCCCACTGTTCCAAAATTTTCAGAAGCGCTGGCTTCAAGTTCCTAAAAAAACAAAACCCCAGTAAACTAAAGGGCGAGTGAACTGAACAGAGAAGAACTTCAAGAAGGGAAAATGTGAAAGGCATACATGTGCACACAACATGATATACACTGTGATATACAGTAGAGAACTGATAAACTCAAAAACGGATAACTCAAAAACACTGGACAACTCACAATAATTTTTGGGTCCCAGTACAGTGGAACCTCCCTTATAAGACCTCCCATTATAAGACTCCCTCCCATATAAGACCTACCTCTCTGAGACATTGCCCTTCTTTGTAAGTATTAAAATTACCTCCCTTATAAGACCCCTCCCTTATAAGACCTCATTTTGGATGATTTTTTGGGAGGTCTTATAAGGGAGGTTCCACTGTATAATAATCTCTATGTTGAAAAGTCTTTTTAACTCAAAATATCTCCAATTTCCAAATAAAATTTCAGTCCCTTCAATTTTGACTTAAGTGATTTTTTACTGCATGTGTGTGAACATAATCATGTACGAGCACATACCGCGTGCGTATGCGCACACACACACACCCCCATGCACATCCACACACACACGTATAAAAACAGACACACTATAGTAATTAATTCAGTCTCCCCCCTCTCTAGAGTATGCATGCATGCATGTGCGTGCACAGTTGCTCAGTTGCATACACACACTGACACACACACACACACACTCACAGAGTGACACACACACACAGAACTGGGATATACCCATGATGCACACAATATATACATGTATGTCTAATATGAGTAGCGGATACACATTAACCCCTTGACTGCCAGAGAAAATTAAATAAAAAATCATTGGGCAAATCATGACATGAAAAAACAACAACTGATAGAGCCAATCTGAGAAAATGGTCTCTCTTGGTTATGTTGACATCATCAGTGATGTCATCAGGTCAGTACGCAATACGTTGGTGGCAGTCAAGGGGTTAAATGAACAGAAAGGCACACACGGTACACACACACACCACTACTACTGTTACCACTGATAAAGTTCTGAGTCTCTACCTTTACTAAAGTTTGCACTAAACCCTGTGCCTGAATTCGCTCCCACTCAACCATACAGTAAAACTCGCTTTTAAAAGTCAAAATTGAAGGGACTGAAATGTTATTTTGAGATAGCCAATATTTTGAGTTAAAAAGACTTTTCAACATAGAGATTATTATACTGGGACCCAAAAAATATTGTGAGTTATCCAGTGTTTTTGAGTTACCCGTTTTAGAGTTATCAGTTCTCCACTGTACTTGTCTTTCTAGTGCTGCAGCCAAAGGATGGGTTAGCACTTAGGACCTTCCCCAATGCCAGCTGTCCTTAAATCCCTTTGGCCATGAATGGGGGTGTACCCTGGGAAAGAAGTTCTTTCTTCCCGCGCACCATCAAAGACTGGAACTCGTTACCTGAGGAGGCTGTGTCTGCCTCTTCAGTCCGCTCGTTCTAGTCCTCCATCAAGATGCAAATTCCCCCTGCCCCCCCCCCCCCCTCCCTAGTTTAGGTGTTCCTGCCGACTCGGGGGCTTGATCAGCGAGACCCGACTGGCTGGGTCATCTTCGTAGAGTAGGTTTTTGTTTTATTTTGCCTTTTTGATGCCCGACTTCGGACCTCGACCGCATATAGTATCATAAAATCAAACTGATGATTGTGGATACTCAACGGTAGAAGAAGAAGAAAGGCATCTCCATTATAAACAAATAGTTCTTCCACCTTCTGGAAGTTCTGCGCTTGTAACTTCCTCTAATCTGCCACTCTCTTTGACTCTGCCTTTTCGCTTCGCTTTCTGTCATCTACTATCTTTCTGACTTATTGGCCCATTCTCCTGCCTTTTTTCCACAAAAAAAAATCTTCCAAATAACTTTTCTCCTTTGAGCTCCTCCGAAATCGGAATGTGTCGGCTGTACGCAGCGGGCAGACCAGTGAAAACTGAAAACCGGACACGTGCATACTTTACCCATTGTGGCCATATGGCCTGGGAGCGTAGAAGAAGTAGAAGTTGTTTGCTTACTGCCTGTCCACTACTACTAGTACTAGTACTAGTACCAGTCTGTGCTACTAACTAGTAGTCTACTAATTAGTACTAATTAGAACAGACCAGTACCATCTGTTCCTTTTGTTTTGGTTTGCTATGTTTTGGTATTTCCCTTTTATCCACCTCTCCCAACCAAAACAATGTGTGTGTGTACTGTGTGTGTGTGTGTGTGTGTGTGTGTGTGTGTGTGTGTGTGTGTGTGTGTGTGTGTGTGTGTGTGTGTGTGTGTGTGTGTGTGTGTGTGAGCTTACGTGTGCATGTGTGTGTGTGTGTGTGTTTACATGTGTGTTGCATGCGCATGCATGTATGGGTGAGTGTGTGTGTGCATGGGTGGGTGATGAATATTTAAATATGTATAAAATGCTATGACTCTCAAACCAAGCCATTAGGGTCAACAGGGTCAATATTACACTTTTGGATCATGTACGTAAAGTAATCAATCAATCAATCAATCAATCAATCAATCAATATGTTTATTTTCCCCAGAAGGAAACGTTTTGTGCAACGATAAAATTACAAACTAAGACAACAGTAAAATATCAACACTTTACGATAATTATCACGCACACATGAAAGCATTCATACATATGTACACTTGCATGCACGTACAGATAATCATTCACCAAAATCCATACATACATGCATGCATACATGATACAAGCAAGTAAGGCTTAGTTTAATAAGGCGAAGTAGGGTTTCATAAAAGGTATGTAAGATAAGGGAATGCATTCCACACAGTTTCTTCCTGGTCTTTTTCACTGTTTGTTCATAATGTTAGCCATGTGTTGGCAATGTACACTGTGTGCTGATAATGTACATTCAGGTTTGCATTGAATTTGCATCCTGGTGCTTTGAAGAGACAAGGATCTATGAAGGTGCGGTGTCAGTTCTTCTTCTTCTTCGTTCTTCTTACTGTCAATTATGAGTGCATATGAGTCATGCTGCCGTTATGCGCCAAAGTAAGAAATAGTTAGGCCCAGCATGTCCAACTTCGGCTGGAGGAAATCTTTTTGAAAGCGTTTCTTGAAAAAAAAAAAGGCAGGAGAGTGGACCAGAAAGGCAGAAAGATAGTAGATGACAGCAAGCAAATGGAAAAGGCAGAGTCAAAGAGAGATAGATTAGAGGAAGTTACAAGCACATAGCTTCCAGAAGGTGGGGGAACTATTTATATAAAAGACCCCCTGGTAACCCCATGGGGGGAGTAGTGTGAGTTTACATGGGTGGGATAGAAATTGTCAGTTGATATGACACTGAATAACATTAACAAGAGAGGGGACATGACTTGTCAATTGGGTCATTCTCAAAAATTGGGCCCTTTGAGGGGGGGGGGGGGGGGGGGGGGGTGTTCACATTCAAATTGCTCATGGTGTAAAATATTTTGTATGCAAAGCTACAAATAATTCTGGTCATGTATGTTTTCAATTGTTTCAATGTTTTACGTACTTGCACACACGCACACATATATGCATGTACGCACGTACGCATGCATGCACGCACACACTTCAAAAACAAAAACATCTAATATTAATAATATCACTTAAGACTAAGAGTGAACAGACGTAAAACTAAAGAACACACACACACACACACACACACACACACACAAGTGTTGCTTTCATTTCCCTACCAATTCACCCCATCTCTTTCTTCAATTTCTTGCCTTATTCACAAGCCACAAAAAAAGGAAAACAGGCTCTATTCATTTCAAATCTTCCTGGTTGTAAACCCAATATTTACATGTCAATCATGGGCACAGCGAATGGAAAGTATTCTTAAATGCATTTCTGAACATACCCAGTTCAGAAATGCTATGTAGGTATTCTAAGTATCGAGCTAATAATAATAAATGCCATGAATGTAAAAAAAAAAGCTGTCAAAGCTTAATTCTTTATGTGTGTGCACGCGCGCATATGTGTGTGTGTACATGTGTGTGTTATGTGCGTTGATTTGAGTGTGTTTGTGTGTGGGGAGGGAAGGATGTGTATGCATGTGCATGTTTGCATAGATCTATGAGTATGTGTTTGCGTGGGGGTGACGGTGGGAATGCGAGCGCATCTGAGTATGTTCGATATGTATGATGTAATCTTGCATGTGGAGTGAATTTTAGTTTTGTTAAGCGCCATGAGTAGTTCGTCTAGAATGTGCGCTCTATAAATGTCTTTATTATTATTATTAATATTGCTATGCTCAATAAATATTATTTTGACTTGACTTCACACACACACATACACGTACACACACATACACGTACACACACATACACGTACACATGCACACAAGCACGCGCACACACAAACACAATCAAACCTCAAATTCCAAAACATACTGACCCAAAAATAAAATACCAAGAAAAGGGTTTTTTTTAGGCCTCATCTGTCGATTAAGCAAAACTTTGTTGTCTTTGCTCTTCCTTTCTGTGAAAAGCAATAAGTGCTTTAACTCCCGTCCCTCCCTTTCAAGCAAGCGCAAATCCTTTCAAAACCATTAAACTTTAAAACTCGCAATCCAATTCACCCACTATTATCATCTCAGTTAACCCCTTGACTGCCAGAGAAAACTAAAGAAAAAATCATTGGGCAAATCATGACATGAAAAAGACAACTGATAGAGCCAATCTGGCAAAATGGTCTGGGGATATTACTCTCTTGACTGTGTTAGAGCAAAAGCCAGCATATCAGGGTTATTCCTCTTCATCTGATGACATCATCAGTGATGTCATCAGGTCAGTAGGTGATACGTTGGTGTCAGTCAAGGGGTTAAAGTAACTAAAGCCTTACCTTACTGCGCAGTACTTGCAATCGTGAGCAGAGACACATATCTTTTTATTTTTCATTTTAAATTCAAGTTTCAAGCAGTCAAATTCTAGTAGGCTTTTTTTTAAAGAGACCTATTTCCTTCTTCTTGCCCCCCCCCCCCCCAAAAAAAAAAATTATAGTCCCACAATTTGAACTTTCCACATTCATTTCTTTCTTTTTTCCCCACAGATAGTGAGATACGCAGTCTCGCACAGAAAACTTGAACTTTATTTTCCAAGGATAAAGATTTTAGGCAACACCTAGTCTTCCAATCTGTCCCTTGATACATATATACGAACATAGAATACAAACATGGCAAGGCATACTATTACACATACATATTTCAACATAAAGGTAGCAAAGCAGACCTGTGCTATTATGATAAAAGTTAGGTTGGAATATGGATTTACAAAACTTGCATATGCACATGCATAATTGTTAATACTCGTGCGTGCATACATGCGTGTAACCATACTGGCATACACCCCCACCCCCGCACATGCAAGCATACATGCACATATGCACAGATTCTGGAGATATGTGTGAAGTATCGGATTTGTATTCAATATATTTATATATATACATATATGTATATATATATTGAATGTTTTGTGTTTATTACTATTGTTTATTGTTGTTGTCTAAAGTTAACTTTGTAAGCGCTCTGAGCTCTTTGGAGAAAGAGCGCAACAAATATCCATTATTATTATATGAAGCACGTATAAAAGAACTATACATTATAGAACAGAGAGAGAGAGAGAGAGAGAGAGAGAGAGAGAGAGAGAGAGAGAGAGAGAGAGAGAGAGAGAGAGAGAGAGAGAGAGAGAGAGAGAGAGAGAGAGAGAGAGAGAGAGAGAGAGAGAGAGAGAGAGAGAGAGAGAGAGAGAGAGAGAGAGAGAGAGAGAGAGAGAGAGAGAGAGAGAGAGAGAGAGAGAGAGAGAGAGAGAGAGAGAGAGAGAGAGAGAGAGAGAGAGAGAGAGAGAGAGAGAGGAGAGAGAGAGAGAGAGAGAGAGAGAGAGAGAGAGAGAGAGAGAGAGAGAGAGAGAGAGAGAGAGAGAGAGAGAGAGAGAGAGAGAGAGAGAGAGAGAGAGAGAGAGAGAGAGAGAGAGAGAGAGAGAGAGAGAGAGAGAGAGAGAGAGCAGAGAGAGAGAGAGAGAGAGAGAGAGAGAGAGGAGAGAGAGAGAGAGAGAGAGAGAGAGAGAGAGAGAGAGAGAGAGAGAGAGAGAGAGAGAGAGAGAGAGAGAGAGAGAGAGAGAGAGAGAGAGAGAGAGAGAGAGAGAGAGAGAGAGAGAGAGAGAGAGAGAGAGAGAGAGAGAGAGAGAGAGAGAGAGAGAGAGAGAGAGAGAGAGAGAGAGAGAGAGAGAGAGAGAGAGAGAGAGAGAGAGGGGGGTCCCCATGCATGACACACTAGAGAGAGAGAGAGAGAGAGAGAGAGAGAGAGAGAGAGAGAGGGGGTCCCCATGCATGACACACTAAGTGCTGGTCACGCTCTACTATTCAAAAACGCCCTTTCACTCCCACGAATCGTGATGTTCATGTGGATTAATATCTTTTAACTAAGTGCATTTGCACCCGACTGTTGTACCTAAAACAAACTAACAACAACAACAAAACGTTAAAGAGACAGGTCTTAAAATATTATTACATACATAGTACACACTCTTGCAAACTTGTACATATTATCAAATCAAGGAAACTGTGTTATTTTTATCTTTGCTATACATGTCCAATTGGATTTTTTAAATGCAACACTTTACCCTTGATTGCATACACCTACCCTTAATAACCCTTTCAACGCCAGCCATTTTTTCGGCCAAAACGTTCCATTAAACTTACCAGGGTAGAGAAAAGATTCTGTGTGCAATATTGGGGATTCCTCCGTGACATGCATAAAATAAGGTCTATCCTTACTTCCCAAAACTAAGACAAAAGGGTCTTTGGATAATAGACCCCGATTTGAAGCCTTTTAGTGACATAGGTGTTAAATCATTGTGGTGCTAAAATGCGACTTTGGCGTTGAAAGGGTTAAAAGGGAGAGGCAGTGATGTACCGAGGATGGAAGAGTGATAGGACAAACTGTCCTGAGACAAGATAAAAAGTGATAGGACAAACTGTCCTGAGACAAGAGAAATCAATAGGACAATGTCCGGGCTCTTGCAGGAATCAATAAGACAAAGCATGCCAGAGTTAAAAATTGAATCAGACATTTGTCCTGACAGGGGAGAACACAATAGGTAAGGACATTTTCAATTTTAATAGGTCAATGTCCTATGACCGGGGCCTCGGGACATCACTGGAGTAGGGAAAGAAAGACAGGAAATGACAAGGGGAGGGGAGAGAGAGAGTGGGAAAGAAACTTAGAAAGAGAGAGAGAGAGGGGGGGGGGTATGGAGAGGGAGAGAGAGAGTTTAACAAACTGACAGCTACATTTCACTAAAAAAACAAAAAAACTGAAACATGTAGATATTCTCAAAAACAGATACATGATAAATACATCTCCACTCATTCAACAGATGGCACTGGTTTATCATAATTCTCCCTTCTCCACACAAACATCCACCCTTCACACACACACACACGCATGCACGCATACACCCTTCCCACACAAACCCTTAGTACTTTCTTATTCTTGGGGGTGGGGGGTGGGGGGGGGGGGGGAAAGTGAGTAATCCAATTCACAAGCTAATTTGTTTCCAAGGGAACCATTGGATAACTTGATGCTGGGGCTCAGGAATGTCTGGGGAATCTATCAGTCTGTAAGTGTGTGAGAGTGTAAAGTGTAAGCCTAACCCCACTGTTCCAAAATTTTCAGAAGCGCTGGCTTCAAGTTCCTAAAAAAAAACCCACCCAGTAAACTAAAGGGCGAGTGAACTGAACAGAGAAGAAGGGAAAGTGTGAAAGGCATGTGCACACATGATACACACTGTGATATACAGTAGAGAACTGATAAACTCAAAAACGGATAACTCAAAAACACTGGACAACTCACAATAATTTTTGGGTCCCAGTACAGTGGAACCTCCCTTATAAGACCTCCCATTATAAGACTCCCTCCCATATAAGACCTACCTCTCTGAGACATTGCCCTTCTTTGTAAGTATTAAAATTACCTCCCTTATAAGACCCCTCCCTTATAAGACCTCATTTAGGATGATTTTTGAAGGTCTTATAAGGGAGGTTCCACTGTATAATAATCTCTATGTTGAAAAGTCTTTTTAACTCAAAATATTGGCTATGTCCAATTTCCAAATAAAATTTAAGTCCCTTCAATTTTGACTTCAGTGATTTTTACTGCATGTGTGTGAACATAATCATGTATAAGCACATGTCGCGTGCGTATGCGCACACACACACACACACACACAAACAGACACACCATAGTAATTCATTCAGTCTCCCCCCTCTCTAGAGTATGCATGCATGCATGTGCGTGCACAGTTGCTCAGTTGCATACACACACACAGTGACACACACACACACACACACAGTGACACACACACACACAGTGACACACACACACACAGTGACACACACACACACAGTGACACACACACACACAGTGACACAAACACACACACACAGTGACACACACACACACAGTGACACACACACACACAGTGACACACACACACAGAACAGGGATATACCCATGATGCACACAATATATACATGTATGTCTAATATGAGTAGCGGATACACATTAAATGAACAGAAAGGCACACACACGGTACACACACAGTGACACACACCACTACTAGTACTACTGTTACCACTGATAACTGAGTCTCTACCTTTACTAAAGTTTGCACTAAACCCTGTGCCTGAATTCGCTCCCACTCAACCATACAGTAAAACTCGCTTTTAAAAGTCAAAATTGAAGGGACTGAAATGTTATTTTGAGATAGCCAATATTTTGAGTTAAAAAGACTTTTCAACATAGAGATTATTATACTGGGACCCAAAAATTATTGTCAGTTATCCAGTGTTTTTGAGTTACCCGTTCTTGAGTTATCAGTTCTCCACTGTACTTGTCTTTCTAGTGCTGCAGCCAAAGGATGGGTTGGCACTTAGGACCTTCCCCAATGCCAGCTGTCCTTAAATCCCTTTGGCCAAGAATGGGGGTGTACCCTGGGAAAGAAGTTCTTTCTTCCCGCGCACCATCAAAGACTGGAACTCGTTACCTGAGGAGGCTGTGTCTGCCTCTTCAGTCCGCTCGTTCTAGTCCTCTATCAAGATGCAAATTCCCCCCCCCCCCCCCCCCCCCCCAGTCTAGGTGTTCCTGCTGACTCAGCATCACGTCGGGGGCTTGATCAGCGAGACCCGACTGGCTGGGTCATCTTCGTAGTGTAGGTTTTTGTTTTATTTTGCCTCTTTTTGATGCCCGACTTCGGACCTCGACCGCATATAGTATCATAAAATCAAACTGATGATTGTGGATACTCAACGGTAGAAGAAGAAGAAAGGCATCTCCATTATAAACAAATAGTTCTTCCACCTTCTGGAAGTTATGCGCTTGTAACTTCCTCTAATCTGCCACTCTCTTTGACTCTGCCTTTTCGCTTCGCTTTCTGTCATCTACTATCTTTCTGACTTATTGGCCCATTCTCCTGCCTTTTTTCCACACACAAAAATCTTCCAAATAACTTTTCTCCTTTGAGCTCCTCCGAAATCGGAATGTGTCGGCTGTACGCAGCGGGGAGACCAGTGAAAACTGAAAACCGGACACGTGCATACTTTACCCATTGTGGCCATATGGCCTGGGAGCGTAGAAGAAGTAGAAGTTGTTTGCTTACTGCCTGTCCACTACTACTAGTACTAGTACTAGTACCAGTCTGTGCTACTAACTAGTAGTCTACTAGTACTAATTAGAACAGACCAGTACCATCTGTTCCTTTTGTTTTGGTTTGCTATGTTTTGGTATTTCCCTTTTATCCACCTCTCCCAACCAAAACAATGTGTGTGTGTGTGTGTGTGTGTGTGTGTGTGTGTGTGTGTGTGTGTGTGAAAGAGAAAGAGGGGGAGGGTTGGCTCTTTATTCATACTAAACTGTGTGCATGTGTGTGTGTGTGTGTGTGTGTGTGTGTGTGTGTGTGTGCGTGTGTGCGTGTCTGTCTCTCTGCGTGTACTGTCTCTGTATCATTATCTCACCCTGTCTCTCTCTATATTAGTATCTGTATCCATGTCAGTCTGTCTCTAGATCTATCCCAATCTGCTGTCTGTCTCAGTGTCTGCCATCACAAACTGACAAAGTCCTACAAATGGTTAAAAATAAAATACAGATATTTTATATCATGATTCATAATCATCTTGAAACAATGAAATTGAAAATATGACATTCATACATCGCAGACATAATATCTTATTTTTTAATTCTATGCATGTAATTTCACCATTCATCATTGTTGAAAATATTACTATTTAATATTTATGTGATCACTGATATTTACTAATTCAATCAATCAATCAGTTTATTAAGTCCTCGAGCAAAGGAATAATTTATATCACACACATAAAAGAAACAGTACAAATTTAATGACGACAAAATAAACACATACATTAACATTTTCATTGGTTAATAATAAATTTTAAAATGTTTCTTTTTAGTTTGTATGTATGAGTGAAGATTCCCTGTTGTGCGCGTATTTGTTTCAAGATTTCAAACACTCTCTAAGTTAGTAAGTAACTTAGAGTGTTTGAAACAAACAAATACATTGGGACCTCCCTTATAAGACCTTCAAAATTCATCCAAAATGAGGTCTTATAAGGGGAGGTAATCTTAGTACTTACAAAGAAGGGCAATGTCTCAGAGAAGTAGGTCTTATGTGGGAGGGAGTCTTATAATGGGAGGTCTTATTTATAAGGGAGGTTCCACTATAAGTCTAAGCATATAAATTATTATATATACCGGTATCTGAATTCTAGTTCTACAATATATAATTTACAGTGGAGAACTGATTTAATTCAAAAATGGATAACTCAAAAACACTGGACAACTCACAATAATTTTTGGGTCCCAGTATAATATCTACAGTATGTAGTAAAACTAGTATGTTGAAAAGTCTTTCTAACTCAAAATATTGGCTATCTGAGTCTCAAAATAAAATTTCAGTCCCTTCAATCTTGACTTTTAAAAGCGATTTTTACTGTATTACTATTAGACTATTATTACCATTAAGGATTTCATAGTTCGGGCACAGGCGCAGAACTTTTTGGTGCAGTTTCCCTACCCCCCACCCCCATTCCATCTCATATCCCCTTATTCAAAATCTTCACTAAGAATAAGAAGAAACACTTTGTCTTGATCAGGAACTGGAAAGGGATTGGATTAGGACAGGGTCTATTGCCGTATTGGCCACCCTTTTGCAAGAGTGAATGCCCTTGGTGGGTGGGTGAAGATGGTTGAGTACTGACCAAACAAGGGAATAACTCTCACCAATAACCATATTTGAGGCCACTTAATGGCTGCCTTTTGCAAGAGTGAATGCCCTTTTGGATACTGATCAACAAGGGCTTAACTCTTGTCGTCAAGGGCGTTAATAACCCCTGTTGCAGTGGCCAATTGGCTGAGTATAACTATAAGGGTTTTAGTTACAGTGGATTCCTGCTAACTCAAAAGCGTTGGGTAACTCACAATAATTTTCTGGTCCCAGTTTAATCATCTGTATAGACTATAGTGTATGCTAAAAGGTCTTTTTAAGCTTAACTCAAAATATTGGCAATCTCAAAATTACATTTCAGTTCCTCCAATCACAAATACAGTGATATTCACTGTATACACCATCAAATCATGAAACAGAAGAAAAAAATACAAGGGTCCTAGTCTTTCAGTTTCATTGATGATATGCCACAAGATCATGCATCCAGATCCAGACCATGCATCCAGATCCAGATGGGGTAGCAAAACTCAAAACTGCTACTTTGTCCAAAGTCACATCCTATCCCTATCCATTTTTTGGCAGCTTACCACTGAGATTTATTGTAAACAATAATGAATCTTCTTCTTTCATATTTTAACAACCAGTCATCATTGTGACGATTCTGTCGTTGGAACGGAGTCTGAGGGACTGGGGATTGTTTAAAAAGAAGCGAAGAAAGAACATGAACCTTTGTGTGCGCTTGATCCAGGATAATAAAACGTAGACAATTTACAATCGAAACAATCTCTTATTTCTGGGATCGAAAACTCAAGTCTGAATCAAAATGCAGAATGCAGGGGAGTGTTCTGTTTATTTTTCAGTCGTATCAAATTACCGATTCTCCTCATTCAGTGAAAGCAAAGCCCATTTCGCTGGCACTTAGAACAACTCCTAAAATGGATATAAAACATCAATGGATCTCTAGAGCGATAAGGAGAACCGATGTAACCAAATATGGACTTACCAGATGCAGTAGAGTGCCCTAATATCACAACAAAACAGTCGAGCTCTGTGTAGTCTACTTCTGCAAGATGACATGACTAACCAGGAAGATGTGATATTGCTGCGCGAGACTTCCTATTTTGTAGTCTCGGCGTAAGACTCTTTCTGAGAGCACAGTGCAGAATGTATGTTTGAGTAGCCGAGACACTCTCTCTCTCTCTCTCTCTCTCTCTCTCTCTCTCTCTCTCTCTCTCTCTCTCTCTCTCTCTCTCTCTCTCTCTCTCTCTCTCTCTCTCTCTCTCTCTCTCCTCTCTCTCTCTCTCATCTCTCTCTCTCTCTCTCTCTCTCCCCTCTCTCTCTCTCTCTCTCTCTCTCTCTCTCTCTCTCTCTCTCTCTCTCTCTCTCTTCTCTCTCTCTCTCTCTCTTTGAGAATCTCTTGTGCATGCTAATGTTCACAATTTGGAGACTGATATGACCCGAGAAAAAACAAACTTAGTTTAACTGAGAAACCATGGGGAGAACGTAGGCCTCCAATGCACACATTTTCAGTGTGTGTGTGTGTGTGTGTGTGTGTGTGTGTGTGTGTGTGTGTGTGTGTGCGTGCGTGCGTGCGTGCGTGCGTGCGTGCGTGCGTGCGTGCGTGCGTGCGTGCGTGCGTGCGTGCGTGCGTGCGTGCGTGCGTGCGTGTCACTGCGCGCGCGCGCGCGCGTGTGTTTGAAACATCAGTAACAAGCGAAACACGAATAAAGTGTTTTGAGCCGAGAATCACACTAGCGAAAATCAACAGTACTTGTTTCCTTTCTTTTTCTTTCTTTCTTTCTTTCGTTTTCAGTTTTGTTTTTCAATACCGTAATTATAGGCCTACACACTTTACTTTCCTGGCTCAGAAATAAGACAATCAACCGGTGTCTGATTAATGATAAAATAAAAATGAAAGTCATCAGTGTCCAGGTAGCCATCCCGAATTTGTCCCCCCCCCAAAAAAAAAAGAAAAAAAAAAGAAGAAATAAAAATAAAATAAAAATTAAACAGGCATATAATTAATCAAAAAAATGAAATTTTGTGTCCAAGCCGTAAAAATCCCGAATTTATAAAAAAGAAAAAAGAAAAAAAGAAAGATGACAGTATCTTTAAAATAAAATAAAATCAAGAGAGAGAGAGAGAGCAGAGAGAGAGAGAGAGAGAGAGGAGAGAGAGAGAGAGAGAGAGAGAGAGAGAGAGAGAGAGAGATCATTGAGAGAGAGAGAGAGAGAGAGAGAGAGAGAGAGAGAGAGAGAGAGAGAGAGAGAGAGAGAGAGAGAGAGAGAGAGAGAGAGAGAGAGAGAGAGAGAGAGAGAAGAGAGAGAGAGAGAGAGAGACTGAGAGAGAGATGAATTCTGCTTAACGTCCTCCGGTCTCATGGAACAGACACATATGGGACATTATTAATAGATGATAAAGATGGTGGATCGAACGATCCTGGAGGCAATGCCCGGAGGCAGAGCAACACCAGGAAAGTCCCGAATTTATAACAATACAGATGTGTACGATGATGAAAAGACTGAAGAAAGAAAAGCCGGGAAAAAAGAAAAAGTAAATCTTTGGGGTAGGCCTCCTGTTCTCAAAGAACATTGGTAACAAAAAAATAAAAAAATATGTGTAGGCCTACAGTGTAGCAAAGGGTAGTGCAAGGTCAATGGTTGTGAATCGTTGTGGCATGAGGTCCTTAGTGGTATACCCCAGGGTTCAGTCCTAGGTCCTATTTTATTTGTCATATACATAAACTTACTTCCGGAGGTTGCTAGCAATTCTGAAATTGACTTTTTTGCAGATGATACAATTTTTTTTAGGGAGATCCTCACAGACAATGACTGCGACAAACTACAAGCGGACATTGACAATATGCACGATTGGACCAGTCACTCACTACTCAAGTTTCATCCAGACAAGTGTGCTTGGCAGTGCTAACAAAGAAAAACATGAATACACAATGGGGCCAGACAAGGTAGCTCTCAAGCAATCCGAGATGGAAAAAGATATTGGAGTGTTTATAGACGAGAAACTCAAATTTGACGAACATATAAATAATAAGGTCAATAAGGCTAACGCTATCATGGGAATTATCAGAAGAACATACCAGTTTATGAACGAACGTACGTTTCTACTACTATACAAGTCACTGGTTAGACCCCATGTAGAATATGCAAATCAAGTTTGGTCACCACTATATAAGAGACAACAAATTGTGTTAGAGAATGTTCAGAGAAGAGCGACAAGACTAGTACCAGGATTGAAAGACCTAAATTATGAAGAACGACTGAGGAAACTAGGGCTACCAACACTAAAATATAGAAGAGCAAGAGGAGACATGATTGAAATGTATAAAATTCTCACTGGAAAATACGACAGCCAGGTGTCTAAGTTTATACCACTGCATAATTCAGAGCAATACACTCGTGGTCATCAATACAAAGTGGCAAAACACCGGATAAATTTAAACCTAAGAAAGAACTCTTTTGTTTGCCGTAGTGTAGATGTGTGGAATATATCTGCCAGCCAATGTAGTGAATGCGCCATCAGTTCAATCTTTTGAAGCACGCCTGGATAAACTGTGGAGGGACGAACCCTTCAGATACAATGCCGACGGCGATCAAACTATCAAAGTGACCACTACCTCGGAGCCGACAGAAGAGGCCTAGGCTGGCCTGCAGTCGGACATCATCCTATGTATGTATGTATGTATGTATTCCTATGTATGTATGTATGTACGCTACACGGCAAGAAGAACTAAACGGCATTCCTTCCACGGCGTGGAATCGCGCTGATTAGCGTGCTTTGAACTGATGGCGACAGACCATAGACTATAAAGAAATTCAAATCCCCGATCTGAACCTCCTCCCCCACCCCCTTCGTTCCCTCCTCCCCCCTTCCCCCTGTCCTCGCCTTTCTCTGGGTACAGGGGATTTTTCCTCTTACTTTGCACTAGGCCGAGTACGTTGCGGTCTGAACGTGGAGTCTTTCGGATGCCGAGACCCGACTGATAAACCGAGGTCCCGTGTGCTCATGCACTTAGCACACATTAAACCCAGTGGCAACGAAAAAGTTGTCATTTGGTCAAAATTTACCCCCACTCCCTTCCTTCCTCATCAGTCACACAAAAATCGCATGCAAAAAAAACCCGCGGTCTCCGTCCAGGTGGGAGCAACCCGAACTGATTTCACAGAGACGCCTCTGTGACTAGCCATACCCCCTCCCCTGTCCGGGCCTTTTCCCCCAAATTATGCCCACCCCCCTCTCGTCACCTCACATTCCCGCATTGAGCTGATCATCTGGGCAGCGGCAAGTCTTCTACACAAGTCTACTGTTTAGTTGGAACCCCCCCCCCCCGTAAGCGTCATAATCATCAAATTGTTAATGGAGGACGTCGCTATAGATGCAATAAGAAGAACTGCCTAGGCCTACAAGTCTGGAAGTCGGACGAAAAGAAGGGTTATCTTCTTGGCTTACCCTGGCTAAAAGACTCCAGGGTTCATCACAACAGCGGAAGCACTTGAACACTATGGTACAAGTTCATCAGCTACGGATGAAAACATTACCTGGGTGACCGTTTTTGATTACCCCGCCACGTGGGCAGCCAAACTCCGTCTTCGGGGGAAGAAGGGTAATTACTCCGGCAGAAGAAAACAGTCTCTAAAACGCATAGAAAACGAGATTTTTCATTTTTACTTGTACCAGTTGGATTTTGTTTTAGCCGTCTCAAATAATTAAGAAAATGAAAAGTCTCGTTTTCTAGGCGATTTAGAACGAACGAAAAATGGTGTTTTACGTCCTCTCGGTCATAGACACATATGGGACATTTGTAAATACAAAAATGGTGGGAACAATACTGGCTGCAATGCCCGGAAGCAGTGCAACACCAGTAAAGTCCCGAGATTTGAACAATATAGATAGGTGTAGGATGATATCGTAATGTCGGCCTGCTAGGCGATTTAGAGACGGTTTCCTTCTGGGCCTAGATAGTAAAAGGTTAAAATATCTGGGTTTTGCCAAAATGCGCTTTTTACCCCGTCTTCCCCTAGTAAAAGGTTAAAATATCTTTTCCATCATTAAAAGCAAGAAGGATAAG
>CM065691.1:49059706-49067206 GCA_017654935.2 Phymorhynchus buccinoides
TTTTTTTAATGTTCTGATGCTTAATGAAATATTGTACTGTGAGACATTTCTTTCAGTCTAAATAAAATATTCTCATAAACCAGGTGTTTTACTTCTTCTGGCTTGATTATCCCTGTCTACAACTAATAAAATATTCTCATAAACCAGGTGTTTTACTTCTTCTGGCTTGATTATCCCTGTCTACAACTAATAAAATATTCTCATAAACCAGGTGTTTTACTTCTTCTGGCTTGATTATCCCTGTCTACAACTAATTCAACTGACAGACACCACACTCTACCTGTTAAGGCGTTCGTTAACTTGAAAATAAAAACAAGATTGTAGGTCCCTATGTGACTCCCTAGCTTGTTGCTTAACTTTGACATTGTGTACGAAGATTGACCCTCTGAATTAACACAGGAACTAGGAACCAGTTATTGTAGTCTACCTGCCAATTAGAATATATTTTGCAGTGATAATATTGTTTTCTTTCAGTGTCAAGTTTCAAGTTTCAAGTTTGGTTTATTCCAAAAATACCCCCCTGGGGGCACATGGAAATAAATATAAGTAACAAAAATGCTATAAACAACATATTTAATCAAGAAGAGGAAACAAAAATGCACATAAAGCAGCTAAGTACGGTACGTAGAGTGACAAAAATCACGTCAAAATCGATCAACCATTAGGTACCAGAAGAATTAACAATGATACAGACTTGATTGTATTGCTCCTAAACTTATATTCAATCTCATTAGCAACAGCCCCATTCATACATATCATAATCTTCAAGAACGATGTTCTCACAAAAAGTACCTGTGCTATAAGAAAAACAAACAAAATAAAATAATCATTCTGCGTCAGAGGGTTTCATAGCAAGTCCTCTACAGAGACGCGCCCTCTAAGACTAGAGCATGTATTGACGATGTAGCCTAATGCTAGACCTAAGTGAAAATGTGAATGGCCAAACTTTAGAATATAATAGTTTATTGATTATTTTCCCCCCACGATGATGATGATGATGATGAGCAGGAAGAGGACGATGATAACGAGGACGAAAAGGACGAGGATGAGGATATAGCGATGAGGGTGATGATGGTGTTGCAGATCGTACGGAGCTGTTCGTAAACAAAGACCTGTGACGATGACGTACTACACAGACAACGATGACGTGGCCGCCGTGGTCATCGACAACGGCTCCGGCATGTGCAAGGCTGGCTTTGCTGGAGATGATGCCCCACGTGCTGTGTTCCCCGCCCTCATTGGCCGACCCAAATATCACGTGAGTGACCCCTTGCGTGTTGGTGACATAATAGGTACATGTAGGATGTGAATGAAAATTCGATTAACGTCCTCCGGCCTGGAACAGGCACATGTATATGGGACATTTTTAAATGCAAAGATGGTGGGACAATCCTGGAGGTACTGCAATACCATCTGCGGTGGCACGTAAAAGAGGCCTTTGCAACTAGGGTTATTAACGCCCTTGACAGTGAGAGTAATTGCTCTTGCTGGTCAGTACTGACAAGGGCATTCACTCTTGCGAAAGGCAGCCATTTAGTGGCATCAAATAGGGGTTATTGGCGAGAGTTATCCCCCTGTCTGGTCAGTACTGAACCATATTCCCCCCATACTGCTACGTTGGGGACAAAGTCCAGAGCCAGCGAGCCACCCTGTGCTTATGATATAGTATGCTTGCTTGTTATTACCAATGTTTGTACTATATTGCTCTGATCTATACACTATAAGCCTGATGTTGTCTATCATATTATAGTCGGTGATGCCTGGCATGGGCTTCAAGGACTGCTACGTTGAGGACACAGCCCGGAGCCAGAGAGGCACCCTGTGCTTTATTGTATGCCTACTTGTTATTGCTAATGTTTATACTATATTGCTCAACCCATGATAAGTCTAATCGTCTCTGTTATATTGCAGTCGGTGATGCCCGGCGTGGGCTTCAAGGACTGCTACGTTGAGGACACAGCCCGGAGCCAGAGAGGCACCCTGTGCTTTATTATATGCCTACTTGTTATTGCTAATGTTTATACTATATTGCTCAACCCATGATAAGTCTAATCGTCTCTGTTATATTGCAGTCGGTGATGCCCGGCATGGGCCTCAAGGACTGCTACGTCGGGGACGAGGCCCAGTGCCAGAGAGGCATCCTGTCTCTGCGGTACCCGGTGGAGCACGGCATCGTCACCGACTGGGACGACATGGAGCGCGTGTGGCACCACACCTTCTTCAACGAGCTGAGGGTGGCTCCTGAGGAACACCCCTTGCTGCTCACCGAGGCTCCCCTCAACCCCAAGGCCAACCGGGAGAAGATGACCCAGGTAGGGGGGGTTAGGTTGAAACAAGAAGGGCATTGTAACGGTCACGATGCAAAAACGGTTTTGCGTTGTATTTAACCCTTTCACCGCCAACGTCGCATTTTAATGCCATTAACACCCATGTCACTAAAAAGAATCAAATCAGGGTCTGTTATCCAAAGACTTTCACCGCCAACGTCGCAATTTAGCACCACAATGAGTTAACACCCATGTCACTAAAAAGAATCAAATCAGGGTCTGTTATCCAAAGACCCTATTCTCTTAATTTTGGGAGGTAGGGATAGGCCTTACTTTAAATATGTTACAGAGGAATCCCCAATATTACAGACAGATTTTTTTTTCTCTACGCAGGTAAGTTTAATGGACATTTTTTGCTGAAACATGGCTGGCGGTGAGTTAATCCATTATCCGATAATGTTGCAGCAGCAGCAAGAACAACAACACAACTTCTTTTAAAATGTTGTATTTTTCAGAAATATGTGACGTTTGGACAAACAATTGTCGATATAAACTAAAACAGGTTTGCGCTGTATTGAATACAGTATTTAATAGGGCATCAATAAAACTTGTTTATTTATTGTAAACAAAATGCTTCAAAGAAATTTGTGACATTCGAAAAACATATTTATATACATCTATCTTAATCTTCAACAGAAAATGTTTTAAAGTAGTACACTCGTCGTAAACTAAAACAGGTTTGCGCTGTATTGAATACATTATTTAATAGGGCATCAATAAAACTTGTTTATTTGTTGTAAAAAGAATGCTTAAAAGAAATTTGTGACATTCGAAACACATATTTATATACATCTATCTTAATCTTCAACAGAAAATGTTTTAAAGTAGTACATTCGTTGAAGATATTCTCTGTCTCTGTCTGTCTGTCAGTCTCTCTTTCTGACTATCTCCGTCCCTCTTTTTCTTTCTCTCTGGCTCTGGCTCTGTCCATCTGTTTCCTATACCGTGTCTGTCCCCTTCTACTCTCTTAACTCTGTCTGTGTGTCTTGTTTGACTTGTTCTCTCTTCTACGTCTGGGTGAAATCTGTGTTTCAGCAGGCGAAAGAACTAAGGGATCTATTTGAAAGTTTCAGACAAGATGCGAAAAGCTGAAGAACCACGAACACAGACGGTGACATTCCGAACACTTAACGCACGTAATATCAGAATGTTGTGATCCATACCAGAAACACTCGTTTTTCGGACGATTACCTTGTTTTCATGAAAGAGACATTCCATGATATGGATTCCATATTGTGAAGAAAATCGATTGCTTTTGTAAATATGTTCGATTCGATTTCGATTATTGTTATTTGCCCCCCCCCCCCCCCACCACCATGCGACTGGACAAATTGTCAGACACATTAAAATTTCGCATTCGCATTTACATTCCCCTACGTCTGAAAGTGCCGTATTTTTCAGATCATGTTCGAGACGTTCAACACCCCAGCGTTCTATGTGGCCATCCAGGCCGTGCTGTCTCTGTACGCCTCTGGCAGAACCACTGGCATCGTCTTTGACTCCGGGGATGGAGTGTCTCACGTGGTTCCCATCTATGAAGGTAAGGTTAATTGTAGGCAGGTTAAAAAATAGACAAGAATGTACAGTATTCGCATGGCACGTGAGTAAAAAGAACACGAAATAAAAGTCATACGAAAACACCCATGAAGTGCTGTCTATGTATGCCTCTGGCAGAACCACTGGCATCGTCTTTGACTTTCATGGAGATGGTGTGTCTCATGTGGTTCCCATTTATGAAGGTAAGGGCCATTGTAGACAGGTAAAAAACCCACAACAACAATAACTATACAGTATTCGCGTGGCACTTGAGTAAAATGAACATGAAATAAAAGCCATACGAAAACATGTATGCTTCTGGCAGAACCACTGGCATCGTCTTTGACTTTCATGGAGATGGAGTGTCTCACGTGGTTCCCATTTATGAAGCTAAGGGCCATTGTAGGCAGGTTAAAAAATAAACCCCAGAAATATATAGTATTCGCATGGTCCTTGAGTAAACAGAAAATGAAATAAAAGTCATACGAAAACACCCATGCAGTGCTGTCTCTATATGCCTCTGGCAGAACCACTGGCATCGTCTTTGACTCTGGGGATGGTGTGACTCACGTGGTAAGGGGTCATGGTGGTCGGTAGAAGTTAAGAAGACAAAGGAGGAGGAGGAGGAGGAGGAGAAGGAAAACAACAACAACAACGCAGACAGTGTCCCATGCTATACAGCACGTTCGCCTTGTTTTCTTTTCAAACGTGTACATACAAGTAAGCCTAAATCTGTTGTCAAGGGATTTATTCTGCCTTTGTGTTTCTATAAACATGTATTATGTGGCGTGTCTGTCACAGGCTATGCACTGCCCAATGCTATGCAATGTATTAACCCGTTTCTCCAGTATATAAGCATGTATCAAGTGACGTCGCTGTCACACGCTGCACAATACATTGGCCTTGTTTTCTGCATATCAAAACATGTATCAATCAACGTGTCTGTCACAGGTTATGCCCTGCCCCACGCATTAACATTGTTTTCTGCATATCAAAACATGTATCAATCAACGTGTCTGTCACAGGTTATGCCCTGCCCCACGCATTAACATTGTTTTCTGCATATCAAAACATGTATCAATCAACGTGTCTGTCACAGGTTATGCCCTGCCCCACGCATTAGCATTGTTTTCTGCATATCAAAACATGTATCAATCAACGTGTCTGTCACAGGTTATGCCCTGCCCCACGCATTAGCATTGTTTTCTGCATATCAAAACATGTATCAATCAACGTGTCTGTCACAGGTTGTGCCCTGCCCCACGCATTAGCATTGTTTTCTGCATATCAAAACATGTATCAATCAACGTGTCTGTCACAGGTTATGCCCTGCCCCACGCATTAGCATTGTTTTCTGCATATCAAAACATGTATCAATCAACGTGTCTGTCACAGGCTATGCCCTGCCCCACGCCATACAGCGCATTGACCTGGCCGGCAGAGACCTGACCGCTTACCTGCAGAGAATCCTCACTGAGCGGGGATACAGCTTCTCCAACACCGGTCAGTACTCCATATTTTAACCCTTTCGCCGCCAATGTCGCATTTATGTACCACAATGGTTTAACACCAATGTCATTAAAAGGCATCAAATCAGGGCCTGTTATCGGTAGACCCTATTTTCTTGATTTTGGGAAGTAAGGATAGGCCTAATGTTATGCATGTCACAGAGGAATTCCCAATATTGCAGATACAAAAAAGTCTACCCAGCTAAGTTTAATGGTATGCTTTGGCTGAAAAATGGCTGGCAACGAAAGGGTTTTAAAAACTCTTCTAGCGTCACGGGCGAATACATTCGCCCAAGACATCATCACTCTACACTCCCACCAAACGCGAAAACATTCTCTGCCAAGCACCCTGCCATGTGTTTGTCTGCCTTTAGAGCTTATATTATCACTGTTTCTACCATTGAAGCAACCGCATGCACACTCGACAAAAATAATAGTCACTCCCCTCCCGTCGGTTGAGATGCAACGGACAACCAAGAATGTCAAAAAATACATGGCGCTAGAAAAGTTGATTCGGCCAAGGGTCCTTGGCTACTCACTGTGTCTGTACATGTGATGCAAGTGAAAATGACCCATGGCCAATATTAAAATGATGCGGCTGTGCCCAATGGAAGCTGTCTTTACCAGTGGCAGTTCTCCCTACACGCCGTAAAGAATTGTTGGTTGTTGTCACTCCACGGGTGGAGTGAATGTGTGGGTGGCTCCATGAATGGAGCGAAGTCCTGTGAAGTCGGAGTATGGTCGCCCACGTGGCGGGGCCCTTTACAAGCAGCCATACAGGTAATCTTCCCACTCAAGGCCATACGACATGTTCGCATGGCACGGGGTGTGCCCCCCAGAGTGATTAAGCTGGGGAATGAAAACATCAACAGAAGAGTTGATGGCCTTTAGCCGCCAATGTTGCATTTTTGCACCAGAATGGTTTACTTCCCATGTCACTAAAACGCATCGTCTTCTTCTTCTTCTGCGTTCCCAGGCCATATGACCATACCGGTTTTCAGTTTTCACTGGTCTCCCCGCTGCGTACAGCCGATACATTCCGATTTTGGAGGAGCTCAAAGGAGAAAATTGTTGGAAGATTATAAAAAAAGGCAGGAGAATGTTCCACCAAGTCAGAAAGATAGTAGATGACAGAAATCAAAGAGAAAATGCAGAATCAAAGAGAGTGACAGATTAGAGGAGCACTTCCAGAAGATGGGGGAACTATTTGTATGAAAGACTCCCCGGTATCCCCACGGGGAGAAAGGCATCAAATCAGAGCCTGTTTTCCTAAAAAAATATTTTAGGTAAGGATAGGCCTAATGTTATACATGTCACAGAGGAATTCCCAATATTGCAGATAATAGTTTTAACCGGTTGAGTTTAATGGTATTTTGGGGGGCTGACAAATGGCTGGCAGCGAAAGGGTTAATGGCCTTATCGGGTTGCTACCTGTGGTTGATATAAACAAATTGATTTTTAAAAAACTAGCAAAGGTGTACTTTAGACCCCTCCCTCATGTTCACGACTCTCGATCTCAAAGTCTGGTTCTTTCACTTTCACGACAATAACCCTAGGCTGATCCTAACTCTATCCCTTTACCGAGAATGGCAGAATGAGTGTGTGTGCAATAAACTGGCATTTTTCGTTCATAAACTGGCTTACATTCGTAGGTTGAAACGGCTGTCTTTGTATAGGGGAAGACGGGGTAAAAAGCGCATGGGCGGGTAAGAAGCCCACCCCAATTATCTCATGAAATAAAGAACATTTGTCAAATTTGCCCATGAGACGAATGCTAGACATTAACGCTCGTCTCATGGGCAAAATGAGACTGAAATTTGCTTCATTTCATGAGATAATTGGGGTGGGCTTCTTACCCGCCCATGCGCTTTTTACCCCGTCTTCCCCTAGGTTCTGCTCCCACCCCCCTCATTGGGAGAAAAAGCAAATCAGCGCATTTATATTTTCTTTTCAGAATACAGAACAAAATATATACATACACATAATGATTTGATCTTTCTTCTTTTGTTTTCAGCGGAGCGGGAGATGCATTTTTCATTCATAAGCTGGCTTACATTCGTAGATTGAAACGTCTGTCTTTGCAGAGGTTATGCCCCCCCCCCCCCCCCCCCCCCCCCCCCCCAATGGGA
>CM065691.1:49082206-49097206 GCA_017654935.2 Phymorhynchus buccinoides
ATTACTGCCTAAAGGGGGCTAAAGGGGGCTCTGGCTCAGTTTCGGTTTCGGTTTCGGTTTCACTCCTCCGTTTATTAAAAAACGGCTAAAATCACTACTTTTTCTTATGCTTTTTAACCCCCCAAAAAGGTGTGATTTAAGCCATTTTCTTGCGTTTTTTATCCACAAAAACAGTGCGATTCAATCGTTTTTACTCACGAAAACAGCGTGATTTAACAGCTAAAGGGGGATTCTGGCTCAAGAGGAAAATCTTCTACTTTTAGATACAAAAACGCTACTTTAAGGGGTAAAAAAAGTAAAAATTCGTCTCCCCTTTATTCTGCCAAATCAAAAAAAAAAAAAGCCACTACTTTAGGTGAAACAAAATTAATTATTTTTAATTAAACAAAATAATTTGAGTTAGAAAAAGGAACTCAACATGACAATGGCGCTTGATGAAATAATTGAGCACTTAGACAAAGTTTTTAAAGAAACGGATTTAGAAGTTATTGATCCAAAAAATGTACTAAAAAGTGTAAAACATGCTATTTCGCAAATACCTGAAAAACTAGCTATAGAACCACCAGTTAAAGTAATGTTAGCAGTGTTCGTAGATTATGAAACAGTCCAAGGTGAGCAGCTTCAAGTATGGGTCTCTACTAAACAACAAGTAGTTCTTTCATATAATGATTTTACAGAAACCTGGGCAGACAATTTAATCACCCAGTTCATTAACGTATCAGAAGAGGCAAAACTAAGAGGATCTGGTTGGTCAGAAGGCGGGGTATTAGAAATTAAAATGAAGGAGAGTAAATATGCTCCAATCGTAGGAAACTCCTTTATTCCTTTACCTAAAGAACTTGTTTTAAAGCGTGCAGTATTAAACATAAAAAATACTGATGATAAATGTTTTATGTGGTGTGTTTTAGCTAAACTTCATTATATCAAAAAGAACGCAGAAAGAGTAATTAACTATCAACCTTACATAAATGAATTAAACTTTGATGGAATCGACTTCCCTGTAAGCCTAAGCGAAGTTGATCAATTTGAAGAACAGAATAAACCAATTTCAATTAACATCTACACATGGTCTGTAGAAGAAAACCTTAAACCAATCCGAGTTTCAAAGAACTCTCCTATGATTGGTGATCCTGATAAAAAACATATTGATCTTCTCTTAGTAACAGACGGAACAAAAACACACTACACTTTAATCAGAACAATGAGCAGACTTATAAACTATACTACAAATCACAAAGAAAAACAAGAATTCTGTCGAAGATGTTTACTAAGAATGCCAAGTATTCAAGCAGCGGTTGAACATAGAAAACATTGTAATTCATCCATTGACTGTAATACTGAACTTATTACTCCGAAAGAAGGAAGTAAGGTGTTCTTTAAAAACTGGAAGAAACTGCAATTAAGTCCTTATGTTGTTTATGCTGATTTCGAGTCAATCATTGTACCCTATCAAGGACCAGCTCCTAAAAATCTTCCTAAAACTGTTTTATTGAATAATCATCAAATCTGTTCATTCGCATTTATTGTTCTTAGATCAGATGGGATACATTTTGAACCTGAACTTTATAGAGGACCCGATGCTGCAAAAATCTTTTTAATGAGAATGATGAAACTACGAAATGAACTATCTAACCAACTAAATTTATTAGATTTAATCATGACACCTGAAGATTTAATTCAATTTGAATCAGCTACTGAATGTTGGATTTGCGGAAAAGGGTTTGTGGAAGACTCCCCTGACTGTCCAGACATCTATAAAGTACGAGACCATGATCACATTAGTGGAAAATTCAGAGGAGCAGCACACAACTCCTGTAATTTGCAGTTAAAGTTTGAACCAAAGACTTGGAAACTGCCTATATTCTTTCACAATCTACGTGGATATGACTCTCATTTAATTCTACAAGCAGTTACTGATGAATTTAGAACCGTCAGTTGTATAGCTCAGTCTTCAGAAAAGTACATGACATTTACATTAGGTCAATTGTCTTTTTACGATTCATTACAACATCTGATGGGATCACTAGAGTCTTTAGGTCAGTCACTATCCAAATGCACTATAACAGAAAAATACTTTGATCCAGCACTTGTTCGAAAAGGAGTATACCCTTATGAGTACATGAGTAGTTGGGAGCGGTTCGACGATTTAAAATTACCTCCCAAAGGTGCATTCTACTCTAGTTTAAAAGGAAAAGATATAAGCGACTCTGACTACAACCATGCTCAGTCAGCGTGGATTAAGTTAAAATGCCAGACCATGGGAGACTACCACGACGCCTATTTAATGGCTGACGTTTGTTTGCTTGCAGATGTATTCGAGAACTACAGAAAAACGTGTATAAAACATTACAGTCTAGACCCTGCTAATTATATCACTGCTCCTGGTATGAGTTGGGATGCTTTCTTAAGATTTACCAAAATACAGATTGACTTACTCTCCGATCTACCAACTCTCCAGATGATTGAAGACGGACTACGCGGAGGAATCTCTATGGCTTCACACGGTTACTGCAAGGCTAACAACAAATACTTAGACGACTACGATCCTTCTAAACCATCAAATTATATCATGTATTTAGATGCAAACAATCTCTATGGTTGGGCGATGTGCCAGTCACTTCCATTACGTAACTTTAAAATGTTTACAGCTCCTTTTAATTTTAATATCGCAGAGTTTTTGCAATGGCTTTTGAAATTATCAGATTCTTACGAAACAGGATTTATTTTAGAAGTCGACTTAGATTATCCGGACGAACTCCATGACCTGCACAATGACTACCCGTTAGCAGTTGAAAGACTTCAAGTGGGGAATGACCTCCCTAAACTTGTGCCTAATCTACACTCCAAAAAAAAATACGTCTGTCATTATAGATTACTACAATTTTATTTACGTCACGGATTAAGACTAACAGCAGTTCATAGAATCATTTCGTTCACTCAGAGGAAGTTCATGGAACCATATATAATGAAGAACACTAATCTTAGAACACAAGCTACCGACGCCTCAGAAAAAGACTTCTTTAAACTAATGAACAACAGTTGTTTTGGAAAGACAATGGAAAACCCGCACAAACGCAAAGACGTTAGATTAGTTACCCAAGAAAACAAAGCAATCAAATTAACTTCAAAACCTAATTATCAAGACTTCAAAAAGTTCCATGACAACCTTTACGGGATAATGATGAAAAAAATTAATGTGAAGCTAGATAAACCAGTCTTCATTGGGTTTGCTGTTCTTGAATTGTCTAAGTTATTGATGCTAGAATTTCTTTACGACTACTTTAAACCACTCTATCCAGACTCCAGAGTACTTTATACAGATACGGACTCATTTATTCTAGACATTCCGACTGAAGACTTCTACAAAGATTTAGAGACAGATTCAGCAAAAGGTGTTGTCTCCTGGTATGACACCTCTGACTACCCAAGTGAATCTTCATTACATTCATCCGTAAATAAAAAGGTAATCGGTAAGATGAAGGATGAACTGAATGGAACTATAATCAAAGAGTACGTTGGTCTGAGAGCAAAGATGTATTCAATTGCCAGCCAAACTAGCGTAATTAAAAAAGCAAAAGGAATTTCTAGACCGGTTGTTCAAATGGTCATGACACACGATAACTATAAAGAAGCACTGTTTGACTCCAAGACGTTTTATCATGACAACATAAAAATACAGTCTAAGTTACACGAAATAAACACAACAGTTGTAAATAAAAAATCACTCGACTCAAACAATACAAAGCGTGTGTTTAAATCGCCTGAGTTTTCGTATTCAATTGGCCACTGGAGAACTAAGTGTCATAGTCAGTAGACTTTCGAAACTTGTAATCATATTGAATTGAATAAGCACCCTTTGGAGTTCTTATTGTTATTTCCCTAGAACAGATTTTAATGTGTCGTTTATTTTTTTTTCACATTCTTTTTTTATCGCTTCTATGTCTTGCGGTTGTGAAAAACTTGCTCTTGACTTTTTTTGTAGTTCGAACTTTTGCATTTTGTAATCATTGTAGTCAGCTTGCAGTCTATTGAACTCCTCATCCGAAATTTGAGAGTCTTGCAAAGCTTTACTGATAATTAATCGGAATGAACTAAGTTTTGCCATTATTAATTGAACCATGGCTGTATGCTTTTGAAGTTTGACTTTTATTTTTTTGTTGAAAGCGGACGTTGTCATTGAAAACAACCCCAGCGCCAACGATACACAACCTAGAGGCAAAGCTACTACTGATCCGGCCCCTGTTGCTAACAACCCTACAGAGCTTCCTGCTGTTAAAGTACCTAGACTCCCAAATCCAGTATTTAAGTATGTTGCTGTATTAAACAAACAAGAGTACCTTCGTTTGGTTCTGTTATAGTTAGTGAGGTCTTTTTCCAATTCTCTTTGTATTTCTGTAATGGTAGACAATCTGAACTTTCTGATTTCAGGATCATCACCACCATCAGTCTTTTCTTTGTCAGTATTTTCTTTCGGTATTTTTGGATAAACTGTAACGGACATCTTTTTATATTTAAAAAAAAAAAAATTTTTAACATTTAATTTGCACTTGCTATCATTTTAAGAAGATCATCAGGCAAAATGCTTTCAGTGTAATAAAACCCAATGAGATCTAAATTAGTAACATTAATGTACGTTAATTCTTTAAGATTGTCTGGATCAACACTCAATATAACTTTATCGCTGGTCGACACTGCCTTAATTTCTTCACCGCGGTTTTGAATAACGATAGTACATCTCACTGATTCAACATCCAAGTTTTGCCAAGAAATAAGAATCCCTTTCATTAGGTTGTCGCTAACACCAACAGGTAGGGAATCAGGGTTGTCTGCTCTAACAGAAAGTTCAAATATCATAGTAAATTCGTCTGCTAAAGCCATTTTAGGAATGAACTCTAATTGCGTGGCTGCATCTTTTGTCACTGTCTTTTTTCTATGCAGTATGTACTGTCTCTTTTTATAAGGTTTGATTGCTATTTCTCTTCTGCTGTTGTTTTGTGGAATCAGACTGACATGTAACGGCCCTGAGTTAAATGATTTGCGAAAGTATTTGTTATTATCAAAGAATGTAAACGGGCTTAAAAATTCAAACTTTATTTCCCAATCAATGAATGGAATTAAATGCCATTTGTTATCCCTTTCCCTAACAACTTTATATTCAAACTGGCCAACATTGTCAGCTACTACATTACGCAGTTGCTCTAGTTTAGGAACCTTTTTATCACTTATTTCTGCTCGTTTATAATAGCCGTTGTTTGTGTACTCAAAACCATACAGCGCTCCTATCTCCCCATTTAAATCAAAGTCTTCTGTGTCTGCTAGGTCCTTCAATTCTAAAGTTGCGCATCTAACAGGGTCAAGCATAACCGGTTGATCTGGTCCGCGTGACATTGTTTTATACTAAATTATTTTATTTCTAATAAAGCATTCAAGCTGTCGCACTGAACTTCTTTTCCTTTTTCGTCAGTTATTCTTATTTTTAGTGAATGGTGAACCCCACAAACTAATTCTTTAAACTGTAAGTTAGTGAATGTAATAATTTCGTAATCACAGTATGCCGCTTTTGCTGTTGGAAGAACTCTTAACACAGTAGACGGCTGGTTATCAAATAAGTTGTTATCCGTACTCAGGATATCTAAATGAAAGTATAATAAAGAATGTATTCCAAGATTAAGTGATTTTTCAGCCGTAAATGAATTACTTTGCAGTGCATTATCAGTGACATGGAACCTGTCTAATCTAAAACCTAATAGTTTAGCCAATTCATTAGCAAATTCAAATACTTCACCTTTTTGGCCTCTAAACGTCATCTTCACTTTCAAATTTCCCTCATTAAGTTTTAAAGTAATGTCGAAGTCGTTTAAATATTTCTTTTAATGAACAAAAACCGTAATAACCGTCAGGTATAGTTAGTTCAATCATCCCTTCACTGGTAATTTTTCTTATCCAATTGTTCTTTAAGGATTCGCTTATGTTAATCCATTTAACTTTGTAATAAATTTCATGGAGCGCTACTTTTAGAGAACCATGATTTTCAATAGGGCGTTGTAAAAGTATTGGCTCGTCTTGATCAGTTATATAAATAAACATTTTTATTACGAATATATAAATGAATGCTTTTAAATATAACAAAGACGCTAAATATGCAGTTGGATCATATAACCCTAAAACTATAGCTGTTGATTCAATAGTTGTTGCAGTGGGAGTTGATTCTTTTGAAGTTAAGGTCAGTAATCCATTAAACCATTATTTAAATCCTAGTGTCAAACATGATAACATCGCAAAGGCATGGTTTAGTCATCCAATGCAGTTTTATCAAAACCAGTTAAACTTTGCTGTGTTTTGCGCTACAACAGGGTGTGGTGTTTCTTTCGCTGATCACTTAAATCATCCTGGAGTCATGGTAAAAGCAGTTTATAGATTTCATTTCTATTATACTTTCAAGCGTATTTTGTCTGAACTGCATGCTCCATTACCGAATGATTCTACTTTTAATCCGTTCAACAACAGAATTGACTTGAAGGCCTTTGAACGGATTTGTAATGAGTTTAACATTAACTTGAATACAGACTTTAGGCAAAAGTTAGATCGTAATCATGGTTTGGGTACACTTTATTATTGGGGCGTGCACAGAAAGTATAACTATGATTGGAATCCACCTTACACGTCTTTTTCTTCAGGTACGACCGTTCATCTGGGATCTATTCAACAAAAACATAAAAACGCTTGGTCTACTTTTATTCTTGATACTTCTGAAGGACTGACAAAGGCGGGAATAGAACGAGTAAATGATTCTATTCGTACTTACGTGTGGTGTTTGCTGGGATCTCAAGCGCAAGTTAAATCTGAGATAATGGATCCTTCTACTGGGTTTGATGCACAAAAACAGTATTTAGCTAATTTAGAAGATGCAATCAATTCTACAGTTGACCTCCCAGCAAGCATTAAAAGGTATCAAGACGTTTTAAGATTTGCAAGATCAAAAGTAGACTTTGCTGTTGGTAGTGGATTATACATGCTGCCCTCTGATCTTAGACTTCAAATAGGAACAATTGTAAACTATAACAACGAAATCCTTATAGCAAAAGATAATCAAGCAGTTGGTAAAAATTTAAAAATAAATTCTACATTGTCGATCATACAAAGAACACACCATCCAATCCCTGTCAGTCAAAAAAAGAATATTAACTTAACGAATTCAACGAACTTAACTAACTCTATGAACTTAACTAACTCTACGAACTTAACTAACTCTACGAACTCAACGAACTTAACGAACTTAACTGACAGTCACGAAAACGAAAAGACAGCACTAGTTATTTTTCTAACAGCAGCCGGTCTAGTTTATTTTTATTTTACTAGAGAGTAATCCTACAACTAAAACTATTAGCATCCATAAGTGTTCAGCCATAAAACCGACTACTTTGCTTGCAGTAGAAAAAAGCCAACTAACAATTCCACCTAATATACCGGGTAGCGCATCTAGTGCTTTTTCTCCTAATTTTTTTAATAGATTCGTTAAATGTTCCAGTTGTTTTTTAATCCAAGAGTCTTTTGATGGCGAAGGTGGAGAAGGTGGAGAAGGTAATTGACCACCACCACCACCTGTTCCTGTTAAAGCAAACACTAAAGTAGAGATTGCAAACCCTAAAGCTGTCATAACGCTCGCTATCGTGACTCCTTGCTCTCTAAATAAAGTTTTTATTCTTTCTGCTAACGTTGTATCTTCGTGTAAAATTCTTTGGATGGTTTCTTTTATTCTGCTGACTTGTGTTCGTAATTGTTCACGGTTAGTTGACAGTACTTCTAGTCTTGCAGCTCTCTCTTGTTGAAGATCATCTAGTCTTTGCATGATTCTGTCTTTTACGTCTTGTCCTAGGTTATTGTCGTCCGCTTCAACTAATTTCTGTTTTTCTCTGTCAATGTGAGCATCCAGTTCGCTTAACTTTGCTAGATTATTTGTTAACTCGCCTCTGGTAGTTTGTAATGTTGAATTGAGCGCCATTAGTTCTCTCATAGGTAATGGTGAATCATGTAATGTTTTTAAATGGGTTTCTTCATCTTCTAAAGCTATAAAACTAGTTTCCATTTCTATTATCTGGTCCGCAGTTGCGCTTAAGTCTCTAAGAGGAATCGATTGAAGTTGGGAATCAGTAGGTAGTTCTTGTAGTGTGTTTTGAAGAGCAGAAACAGCTTGTGTGCTTAGGGTTGGTTTTGGTTTTATGTCAACGCCAATACGTCTTAGATCCTTAATCGGGGTGCCATGAGAAATTATTGAACTTATTTTATAAAACTTTGCTGGATTATTTTTGTGTGTAAGTCGGGTTGATTCATTATTATTCAAAAATAAATGACCTTCACCATCTAAAACATAGTCATTAGGATCATACAAATCGGATAAATCTTGACCTATAAATTTACGAAAAGCCATTACTTTCGATTTCTGTATTTCATAGTGCATTTCAAATTGAGATTTTCCAACTACTATATTATCTTCCCTTGGTCTAACTTCTACATTCGGGTTTGGTTCTGCTTCATCTAGTTCTTGTCTTAAAGATGGTAGATTACGACGACGAGACAATAAAGGAATGTCTTCACTCATGTCATCTCCAGCTTCATCGTCAAAGGCATCATAATCGTGGACTGCTTCTTTTCCTTCCATGTTTTTATTTATAATTATGTTTTTATTTTATTTCTAAAAAAAAAGAGAGATGTCGCAATCATACGGGTCGAGTCTTGATCCATACAGACGGTTAAAAGAACCACTCGGTGTAAAAGGAACCAGGCAGAGTATCGTGATAAGTAATAATCCTTCAACTATCGATCAAAGACAAATATTATCAGTAAGATTTCCTAGTCTGGGGAGTAATGAAGTCATCGTGCCAGGCACTGCTCGTCTTGCATTTAAAATAGACCTGGAGTCAGAGACGGATCCGAACAGAACTCTAGTTGGTAATCTTGGTAGAGCGATCGTTAGTAAGATTACTATTAAACTTGAAGGGAGAGAGGTAATGTCTTTAGATAACGCAGATGTCTTTTTGAGTTATTGCGACCTCTGGTTAACAGAAAATGAAAGAAAAGATCGGGTTTATCAGGGAATACAAGGAGATAATGGTATAAAACATAGAATTGATGCTGATGATAAAAAAGATAGCAATAAAGATGCGTTGGTTGCTCAAGTTTATGGTAATCGATTCTACATTCCTCTTGACTTTGAACTATTGAACACACACTCACCATATTATCAGGGAGCTTTACAAGATAGGCTTATGTATGAATTTACTTTTAATGACTATGCCCGTGTTATCAGATCGACAGAAGATTCAAATGCAAAATATAGTATTTCAGACATCACATTAGAGTTTGATGTTGTTCGTCATCAAGAATTAGCTCGGTTGATTTCACAACAATACCAGTCAAGATTTGCAATATACTACAACAGAATTTTAAATCACAGTAAGTTAACTAAAAACACAATAGACACAATCTGGAACATCGATTTGAATATATCAGCAAGGTCGTTGAAAGGAATTTTGCTGCTGTTTGAAGAAACCAAAAAACCCTTTAATAGATTAAGCGAGAGGTTTTATAATCCAAAAATAACTAAGCTGACTACTACGATTGAAGGGCAACCGAACCAATTGTTTGCGAGCGGTCTTTTACCTTATCAGCACTTTGATGAAATAAGAAAACTGTTTGGTGGAGGCGGGCAACTAAGAGATCCGTCTGTTGATTTAATTTGCAAAGACCTCCATCTTCATGATGTTAGACTAGAAGATTATTTATTTTCGAAGTATGCTTTGTGGTTAGATCTTAGAACAACTGATGATAACAAACTTCATGGTAGCGGAAGAACAGTAGGTGATGGGTCAGGCGGAATAAACATTCAAATTCATAAAGAAGCGGAAGTGGGCAAACAAATATATGTTTATGTGTATTTACTATGCGATGCTCAGCTGAACATTGAGAATAACAGATTAAAAGATATTGTGTATTAAAACAATGGACTTGAACAGTTTAAATTTCCTTACAAAAGAACCACATTGCGGGTTATTTTGCGGGATGACTGGGTGTGGAAAAACGATATTTATGTTAGATTTAATACAAACGGTTTATCGAAATCACTTTGAACATATAGTAATTTTTTGTACTACTTTAGAATTCAACAAATCATACAAAGAAAGAAAGTTCATTTGGGAGGATGATAAAGTCTATTTGGTTGACCCAAGTAATAAGTTAAGTGAATGTTTAGATCATTTTTATCAACTGTTTAAAGGAACGTCAACATTGTTTATTATTGATGACTGCTCGGCTGAAAAAGACATTGTTAAAAAAAGAAATAGTTTAGCTAAGTTAGCTTTCAGTGGTAGACATGCAGGGATTAGTGTATGGATTTTAACACAAAAGTATAATTCAGTTTTAAAAGACTTTAGAGAACAGTTAAAGACGGTTGTTTTGTTTTTTACTAAAGATAAAAATAGTTTTGATGAATGTCTAGATGAAAATGATGTGATTGAATCAAAAGAAGAAAAAAAGTCGATTAAACAAAAACTGAGGAAAGAGAAGTTTTGTAAGCTAGTGTTAAAAACAGATTTTCCTAGTCAGTACAAATGTTTGTGAAGGCAAAAAAAAAAAAAAAAAAAAAAAAAAAAAAAAAAAAGGTCAATTTTTTTTTTGGTTTCTTTTTTTTTATACTGGGTCAAATTCAAGGTTAAACTTGTTGTAAATTTCTGATAAAGTATCCATTATTTTGCTTTCAATTTCGAACAAGTATTTACTGACTATTTTATCGTCTTCCATTAATAGCTGAGATAGAACAATTTCTTTCTGCGCATTCCTTAATCTTTTCAATAAAATGTCGTAATTCTTTGTCTCGAGTATCTCTTTATTCTGAGTCTCCATTTTAAAACTCATTTTTTTTTTTTCTAATCAAATCGGAACTGTGTCTGGCGGAATTATCTGTAATTCTTCTTTAACAAAGGCTCTTTTTGGAACGGGTCGTGTTGTTGTATCAGTTTCTCTTAAATAATACACCGGTGGATTCATTTCTATTACACTTTTTATTTCGTACGGTTCAATACTCCAAATTGGATCAGTCGCTCTTACACGTGTGTCTCCTTCCGCTTCTCCTGGTGCATAAAGAAACCTAACTTTGATTCCAAACGGTATCAGCTGTTTTGAAATTAAATGTTCATGAGGTGTGTCTAACGAAGTGTCAATCGTTTTCTTCTGTATTGCTTTTACTGGTTTAAATCCTGTTACTTTAGATTCTTCGTTATTCATGACTCTCAGAACACTACTTAATCTTCTAACCCATTCAGTGTTTCTAGTTGAATCAAGGAGTTCTCTGTGATATTGGTAAGAGAAAAGTCGTTCAGCTAATTGTTTGTTAAAGTTTTCGACTAAGGCTTGTGATCTATGATTTCCAGGAATACCGCGTTTAATAGATACTTTGTGTTTTAACATTAGCTGGTTGAATTGTCCTTTAAATTCTTTTCCTTCATCAACTTGAATTAAACGAGGATAGGTTAATGGACCGCGTCTATAGATTTCTTGTAAAGCAACAGAGACTGAAGTAGCACTTTTATCAGTCAATGGTTCAGCATCTTTATATCTTGAAGCTAAATCAACAACTGTCAACGCGTATTTAAATCTTTTTCTTCTGATTAAATCATGAGGTAAGTATAGAAGATCCATTTGATGCGTGTCATTTGGTGTTGAGTTAACGAAGTGTGGTCTTTTAATTCGTTTAGGTGCTGGTAGATAAATTTGCCATATAGCTTGTTTAGATAACCATTCTTTTGCTGTTTGTTCAGTGACTCCAGCAGCTTGATTTAATTTTTGAATAGCAGTTAAACCTTTCCAATAACCTTTTGGTGAATAATAAATTTTAGATAGTTTATCATTCATTTTAATACTACACGTTTTTTGCTATGAAATAAACAGCAGTCATACCAACTACAATAAAAGCTATTTCCTGGAGTTTTTGTTTTTCGGATGGTTGGTAGAAGTCACTTAGTTTTGGTGGTGGGAGCTGTTGGAGGTCTTCTCCTGTCACTAAATAATACTCTTTAATGGCGTCGTCAACATTCTTAAAAGTGTATGCTGCATGGTTTTGTAGTTTTAATTTGTTGTTAATAAAATCTAACTGAGCGAGTCTTTGTTTTTCATAGGCGTCTTGTGCTGCTGCTAATTGCTCCATTGCTCGATTATGTCTTTGTCTTTCCTTGTTTGTTTCTAGTTTACTGAACATGTAATTACTTCCTGAAAAAGCAAGTGCGTTTACTACAGCACCGCCAATCATCATTGCGAGTGAAGCCATTTTATTTTTACATATATATATTTTCTGGAATTATTCCTTGCTTAACTAGAAAGTCTTTTGTTGCGATTGAAGCAGTGATTATAGCGATTAGTTTACCAGAGTCCTCTAGGTCAAGTTTTCCTAGGTCAGCTGCTTTCATTTTCAATAGTTTCTTACCAACCATCGTGTACGCAACAGAAAGTCCACCAATCAGAGCAGATTGATATACAAGGTTAGCAACAGTTTTTTCGGCACTCATTTTTATTTTAAAAACAAAAATAATAAATCAACTAAAAATGAATTGTGACGAACTGTTGTTAAATGCGCAGGAAGCCGTAATGTCTGATGAAGTGTCGACAAGTGTTATGAATAAAAAGGAAAAGTTGTATTCTCTGGCTGCGTGTGGAAAAACAAAACAATACTTAGGAACAGAATTTAGTATAGAACAGATTCAACAAATGTCTTCTGCTGACATTGAAAAGTACTACACCAGATACGAAGCACAATTAGGATCTAAAATGGTTAAAAGTTTAGGTCAAACTGTAATAGGCTTGTACACTAAGTTAGTTAGTCAGTTTTTTCCACTCGATTCAAGCCAAGATTTAATGTACGATTTAAGTCAAGATCCTGTTTTAACTAAATCATTAGAGTCTCTTAGTTGTGATCTTTTTTATAGGTTTGGCGGGCTTTTATCACCAGTTGTTATGGGGTTAATTACTTTTAATCATATAGATTTTATGGCTATTAAAAATGAACGTGACAGAGAATCAAACGAATCAGACAGAACAGCAAACAAGCCCCAGTCCGACAGTAACCAAGGTAACGAAGAACCCAGGACGAGTTGAAGCAGGTAAAAGGTTATCAGAGTGGAATCGACAACAAAAAATGAATAAACAAACAAAACAAAAACTGTTGTCTCAGAATGAAGATGAATCAACCATAAGCGCAATACCAGTTAAAAAAGAAGAAGACAAACAAAACAGTACGAATTACGATGTTGTATTGCTTACTGTTGGTGTGGTTGCTGGTGTTGGTTATTTGTCTTATAAATTATATAAAACACACATGCAACCAAAGCTAGAAAAACGAGTAGAAGTACAAACAAAACAACCAGAGAAAGTAGCAGACAAACAAGAAAAACAAAAGCCAAATAGCTTAAAACCTGAGAGCGATCCATTTTTAATGCAATAATTTTTTTGTTTTAGAACTTAATAAAAACTTGCCAATAACTTAAGTAAGTAACTCGATAAGAACTTAACAATAACTTAAATAAGAACTTGATAAGATCTTGTCAAGTTTTTGTGTTAGAACTTAATAAATACTTGATGTGACTTACCAAGAACTTATTAATAACTTGAAGTTGACTTAACAAGAACTTGTTTAAGAACCTATAAAAGAACTTAAAAAGAACTTAAAAGGAACTTGAGTAACTTCTTAGAAAAAAAATTGTTTTATAAAAAGTTTAAAAAAAAAAAAAAAAAAAAAAAAAAGTGAAAGAATTTTTTAGGAATGTAAAAAATGAAATGAATTTTTTTCAAATTCGGAGAATGATATGAATTCCTCTCTTCACTATGCTTGACGTTATCGGAAATCCCCTGTAGCTTAAATACAAGTTGGCAGTACTCCAGTCTAGTCAGAGGCGACGACGGTTATCTGATCTCTTTAATTACGGTAGAAAGCCTAGACCGGTTCATAGTAGTAGAATAGACCCCCTTTGAGAATAAGGCTACAGACAAAATAAGTGTTTGTGAAGAAAGAATAAAATCATCACAATATTTAACAAAGAATTTTCTTCTTTTTTTTTTTTTTTTTTTCTTTTTTTTTTTTTTTACTCCTTAAAAGTAGTGTTTTTGTATCTAAAATGGGGTTTAAAAAAAAGTCTGATTTTTTGCTTTTATTCTGCCCTAAAAGTAGTGGCTTTTTTTTTTTGATTTGGCAGAATAAAGGGGAGACGAATTTTTACTTTTTTTACCCCTTAAAGTAGCGTTTTTGTATCTAAAAGTAGAAGATTTTCCTCTTGAGCCAGAATCCCCCTTTAGCTGTTAAATCACGCTGTTTTCGTGAGTAAAAACGATTGAATCGCACTGTTTTTGTGGATAAAAAACGCAAGAAAATGGCTTAAATCACACCTTTTTTTGGGGGTTAAAAACGAAAACTTTTTGTGGGGGGTTAAAAAGCAAAGAAAAAGTAGTGTTTTTTAGCCGTTTTTTAATAAACGGAGGAGTGAAACCGAAACCGAAACCGAAACTGAGCCAGAAGCCCCCTTTAGCATAAGAAAAAGGCTCTAAATCATGTGAAAGCATAATAAAATTTTAGCCGTTTTATTAATAATACTGCGGTAGGAGGTGAAACACGAAACCGAAACCGAAACATAGGCCTATTAATTCTAATAATTGATCAATTAATTGAAGCATATTTTGATTATTTTAGCTGTGAGGGCGTGTTTTGCTTAAGTGCGCGAACTATGGATGGGCAAAATGAGACTGAAATTTGCTTCATTTCATGAGATAATTGGGGTGGGCTTCTTACCCGCCCATGCGCTTTTTACCCCGTCTTCCCCTAGGAGGGGGGGGGGGGGCACATCTTGACCTTTACCGAGTCGTCTGCTGGCTGTATACAGATCACGTGATCAGTGTCGCCTGCTCCTTTCCAACACCCAAACCGGTCTGCGTCGACCTACCATAACACTGAAGGCGGTTTGC
>CM065691.1:49104706-49109706 GCA_017654935.2 Phymorhynchus buccinoides
TGTCCGTTGGCTAAATGTCCGTTGGCTAAGTGTCCGTTGGCTAAATGTCCGTTGGCTAAATGTCCGTTGGCTAAATGTTCGTTGGCTAAGTGTCCATTGGCTAAATGTCCATTGGCTAAATGTCCGTTGGCTAAGTGTCCGTTGGCTAAATGTCCGTTGGCTAAATGTCCGTTGGCTAAATGTCCGTTGGCTAAGTGTCCATTGGCTAAGTGTCCGTTGGCTAAGTGTCCGTTGGCTAAGTGTCCGTTGGCTAAATGTCCGTTGGCTAAATGGCCGTTGGCTAAATGTCCGTTGGCTAAGTGTCCGTTGGCTAAGTGTCCATTGGCTAAGTGTCTGTTGGCTAAATGTCCGTTGGCTAAATGTCCGTTGGCTAAATGTCCGTTGGCTAAGTGTCCATTGGCTAAGTGTCCGTTGGCTAAATGTCCGTTGGCTAAGTGTCCATTGGCTAAATGGCCGTTGGCTAAATGTCTGTTGGCTAAGTGTCCGTTGGCTAAATGTCCATTGGCTAAATGTCCGTTGGCTAAATGTCTGTTGGCTTAGTGTCCGTTGGCTAAATGTCCATTGGCTAAATGTCCGTTGGCTAAATGTCCGTTGGCTAAATGTCCGTTGGCTAAATGTCCGTTGGCTAAAATGTCCGTTGGCTAAAATGTCCGTTGGCTAAATGTCCATTGGCTAAATGTCCATTGGCTAAAATGTCTGTTGGCTAAATGTCCGTTGGCTAAAATGTTCGTTGGCTAAAATGTCCGTTGGCAAAATGTCCGTTGGCTAAATGTCCATTGGCTAAAATGTCCGTTGGCTAAAATGTCCGTTGGCTAAATGTCCGTTGGCTAAATTGTCCGTTGGCTAAATGTCCATTGGCTAAATGTCCGTTGGCTAAATGTCCGTTGGCTAAATGTCCATTGGCTAAGTGTCCATTGGCTAAGTGTCCATTGGCTAAGTGTCCGTTGGCTAAGTGTCCGGATACCGTTGTACCCGACGACACTCTTTAGTATGTAAGGTGTTGCGCACCATGTACATACCATGCTAGCCTGTCGATTCCGACTATGACTTCCAGACAGCAGAGAGAGAGAGTAGCTGCTATTCTGGACGTAGGGCCAGCAACACGCATACGGATCGTATCTGAATGCGATGCGATTTTGACGATGTCAGTCATGAATCACGTGAAATACTTCCGTCTGAAAATAATTCTGCCATTTTCGCTCGCTATACTCAAGTGGACCCAATACATGAATTCCACGTGATTTATGACTCACATCGTCAAAATCGCATCGTATTCAGATAGGCCTAGGGGAAGACGGGGTAAAAAGCGCATGGGCGGGTAAGAAGCCCACCCCAATTATCTCATGAAATGAAGCAAGTTTCAGTCTCATTTTGCCCATGAGACGAGCGTTAATGTCTAGCATTCGTCTCATGGGCAAATTTGACTGAAATTTTCTTTATTTCATGAGATAATTGGGGTGGGCTTCTTACCCACCCATGCGCTCTTTACCCCGTCTTCCCCTACGATTCGTATGTGTGCGGCTGGCCCTTAACCCTTTCGCCGCCAAACGTGCATTTTAGCACCACATTTAGCCACCTATGTCACTAAAAGGCATCAAATCGGGGTCTATTATCCAAAGATAATAGACTAAGTCTTAGTTTTGGGAAGTAAGGATAGACCTTATTTCATATATGTCACAGAACAATCCCCTAATACTGCAGATGGATTTTGTTCTCTATCCAGGTAAATTTAATGGACATTTCTGGCTGAAATATGGCTGGCGGTGAAAGGGTTTAAGATACACAGACGCGCCACGATTAAGTCCCTTGGTTTTTTTTTTCTAGGTAGCTGTGACCCATATAGAAATGCCCCCCATGTTCAAATTGAGGCTGCTCTTTAAAATGATGTATCGCTTTGAATTTGGGGGGCATTTGTATGGTAGTGAGACCTGGTCAAAACAAGATTTCTTTCCAGCTATATAAAGAGGGAAAACACGTGAAACCCCGTGATTTTGACACGTGATCTTTTCACCTCCAGCCATATTTCAGCCAAACATGTGCATGAAATTTACCTGACTATAAAATCCATCTGCAGTAATGGGGATCGATTCTTCTGTGACATATATAACATTAAGGTCTTATCCTTACTTCCAAAAACTAAGACAATAGGGTCTTTGGATAACGGACCCCAATTTGATGCCTTTTAGTGACATAGGTGTTAAATCACTGTGGTGCCAAAATGCGACTTTGGCGGTGAAAGGGTTAATGGGCTGAACCTTCTAACTGAGTGAGTTTTGCATGTGCAGCAGAATTTGTGGATTTGCCCTTTTACGGTATCCTGTTTTATAGGTTGAAGTGTAACGCTTTTCTTTACAATGTATTATTATTATTATTATTATTAGTATTATCATTGCTCTGCCCACCTTGTTTCTTTAGCGGGTCTGGTTTGGTTTCCAGATGGTTGGTTGCACAGCGTGCTGTGTTGTGTCGATACCACTAATCCCTGTCACTATAAGTCATAAGTTTCTTTATTGTCCATTGGCATTGTCAGTACAACGCACATGGAAACTTGTCTTCCACCATGTAAAAAATAAAAATAAAAATAAAAGTCTAGTATGAAACATAAATTTACATTAACAAATATGTAGCTCTCACACCACACCCAATCATTCATCCGCTCCCATCAATATTGATGGATCTTGCTCACTCATCATGCAACCCACCACCACTTCCGCCTTCATTTTTAACCCTTTTTTTCCTTTTTTTTCTTCCTCTTCTCCTTTTTTCCTTGTTCCCTTTCTCTTTTTTTCCCTCACCCCCTTTTCCCCTTTTTTTCACCCCCCCCTTTTATAGAATGAAATAAGACATTTAACTGGGCAACTTTAACCCTTTCACCGCCAAAGTCGCATTTTAGCACCACAGTGATTTAACACCTATGTCACTAAAAGGCATCAAATTGGGGTATGTTATCCAAAGACCCTATTGTCTTAGTTTTGGGAAGTAAGGATAGACCTTATTTCATATATGTCACAGAAGAATCCCCAGGATTTTGTTCTCTACCCAGGTAAATTTAATGGAAACTTTTGGCTAAAATATGGCTGGCGGTGAAAGGGTTAATTATTGACTTGTATACTGTAAATGCAACAAAAATGACAATAATTATTGCCACCACAACTACCTCCACATAAAAAAACCAACATAGGCAACACATAAGCAAATTTGGTCAAAAAACAAATCAGCCAAGACTTTAATTGTGTGAATACGCAAATACCAGCTTGTTTTACTTTAACAGCGTTTAGGTCCCCCACTTCCGAATTGTCATTCACCCACAAAGAAGAAAATTCATGTCTTCGTCCCTTGGCCCTGTGATCTCTGAAAGGTCTCAATAATCAGACCTGTTTACCCCCTACACAAGTCTTGAGTAGTCTGGATGGCTGAAATGAGTAGTTTGGGTGCAAAATGTGTAGTTTTATTCATTGAACCATCAAACAATGTTCACTGAAAATGAGAAGCAATCAAGAATTAAAGAGCATTATTTTCAATTTTGAGGAGTAGACATCCAAACTGAGTAGAATACTACTTGAAAAGAGTAGAGTAAACGTAACAGGTCTGATAAGCGACGTATAGAACATGCCTGCCATTCGACGACACTCGTTGCTTTTGGGTAGCAATTGACTGATTTTAACAAGAAAACTGGCCTGTAGATTCTTTGGACGTCGAAGCTGCTCGATCTCCTTAACGTTTTTCTCTTGGTTTAAACGTGTTATTGTCTTTACATAACACACATACAAAGCAACAAAACTGAAGCAACAACAACAAGCTAGGCTTATGGCGTGCTCAGTATAAGAGAAAGTGAATATCAGACAATATGGACGGATTTAAATAATACTATGCTTCAATCAAAATGAACAAAAGACACAAAACCGTTTTCTCCTAACGACAAGATTCACAATAAGGACACAACAATGGTTTATAATGGTCGGCACGCTTGGCTGGCTCTATACAATGTGAGACTAGATGTGTCCAGATTGGCGGAATCTCTGCATGCTCAGTGGAGAGTGAATTCGTTAGACTACCAACCCACCGCGTGGATTAAGACTGCACGCATCGACAAACACACATATACAGAATACATAACCGCATGCACGCAGATGTAGGCTACGTGAACATATGCATACCATACAGATGCATAATATACAGAATACATAACCACATGCACGCAGATGTAGGCTACGTGAACATATGCATACCCTACAGATGCATATACAAAGACAGGTATGGAGACACACATATACAGAATACATAACCACATGCACACAGATGTAGGCTACGTGAACATATGCATACCCTACAGATGCATATACAAAGACAGGTATGGATATACAGAATACATAACCACATGCACACAGATGTAGGCTACGTGAACATATGCATACCCTACAGATGCATATACAAAGACAGGTATGGAGACACACATATACAAAATACATAGCCACATGCACACAGATGTAGGCTACGTGAACATCATATGCATACCCTACAGATGCATATACAAAGACAGGTATGGAGACACACATATACAAAATACATAACCACATGCACGCAGATGTAGGCTACGTGAACATCATATGCATACCCTACAGATGCATATACAAAGACAGGTATGGAGACCTGCACTCATTCTGATGCTTTTTGTTTGTCTCAAGCCACAAATCTATAACTCACTTTGTCGGTCGGTCTGTCTGTCGGTCGGTCGGTCTGTCGGTCCAAAATTGTCGCACATATTGACAAAATTGTCGCACATATTGTAAAAGAGAAAAAAATACTTGGGCATAAAGTAACATTTCAGTTGTCATATCTACAGTCCGTAGGTAATGAAAGAATTGTATACTGAACAGAGCACATGAATCTTCATTTTAAAGCGTACAAAATAATAAACATACGTAATACAGACACTGCAACAGACACGACGAGTATGCGGTGCTTTTTTCGATGAGTATAAGTTGGATAAATAGTTTTAA
>CM065691.1:49122206-49124706 GCA_017654935.2 Phymorhynchus buccinoides
TTGCAATTCTATAAACCTGAAGATGCAACATGAGCCATGTAACATGAACCATGTAACATGAACCATGTAACATGAACCATGCAACATGAGCCATGTAACATGAACCATGTAACATGAGCCATGCAACATGAACCATGTAACATGAACCATGTAACATGAGCCATGTAACATGAACCATGTAACATGAGCCATGTAACATGAGCCATGTAACATGAGCCATGTAACATGAACCATGTAACATGAACCATGTAACATGAAAGGAATGACGTCAACAGCTATTCAATATGCACAAACAAGTTTATGTGTGTGTGTGAATAACATTTTTTGCTTTAAGCTTTAAGCATTGAGCTTTAAGGTAATGCGCTATGTAAGTTTCCTATAAAAAAAAAGTCAATACAAAATCTTCTTCTTCGATCGCTCAGACAGTTTCCTGTCAATTGTGAGCGCAGATGCGTCATGCTGCCATTGTGCACTCTGATAAACCATATATGGGTGTAACTAAGAAATAGTTAGGCCCAACAAGTCCAACTTCGGCTGCAGGAAATCTTTTTGAAAGTGTTTCTATGAAAAAGAGGCAGGAGAATGGACCGGTAAGGCAGAAAGACAGTAGATGACAGAAAGCAAATGGAAAAAGCAGAGTCAAAGAGAGTGACAGATTAGAGGAAGTTGCAAGCACAGAACTTCCAGAAGGTGGGGGAACTATTTATACAAAAGACCCCCCCCCCCCCGGTATCCCCACGGGAGAATGCTTAAATAATTAAAGTCGTTACCCCCCCCCCATACCCCTCCGATCTGCTCCAGGGGAAGCAACCCTTCTACTACGGTAAGGTAACAATGCTTATCTCCCTTAGACCAGTACTGGATTTCAGGAGCTGCTTGGCACGCCCCTCTGCATTTACAGTTTCTTTACATTGTCTAGGTTTTCTTTTTCATTTATTTTTCTTGCATTACTATTTTGATTGTACACTCTGATAAACCATATTATATGTGTGTAGCATTAACCAACGCAGAAGCAAACACACATACACATACACGTGCGCGTGCGCGCGCGCACACACGCACGCACGTACACACACACACACACACACACACACACACACACACACACACACACACACACACACACACACACACACACACACACACACACACACACACACACACACACACACACACACACACACACACACACACACACACACGTGCGCACAAAAGGTTCGCACGCTCAGTGTCGCGCTCATTTTGTAGAACAGCTTATAATGCGATTTGTTTGTTTGTTAATCATTAAAATATTTTTTTTATTAAACGGTGGATTTTTGTCGGTTTCACAGGAAGACCTGTTTCACAGTCAGTGGTCCAGTGCCGTTGTTGGGTCGCCATCTTCGTCCACCTCCGACATCAGCGCAGCTTCCAAAGGTCAGACACCCTCATCGCCTCTGAAAAAGGACATGATTGTTTCCGTTCGTTCGGTCATTCATTCATTCTGAAAAGGACATGTTTCATTCATTCATTCATTCAACGGCCTGAAGAAAAGTGCGTAATACACTTGAAAATTTGCCCCATAAATTATGGGCGTTGGTGGTCTTTGCCCTTCTTTGTAAGCGTTACAATCACCTCCCTTATAAGAACCCACACCCCACACCCTAATAAGACCTTATTTTGGATGATTTACTATGAAGGTATTTAAGAAAATGTACAAAGCGCTTCGCCTGTAAGCTCTAAGCGCTTTACAATAATAATAATAATAATAATAATAATAATAATAATAATAATAATAATAATAAGGGAGGTTCCAATGTATCTGACGTTTCAGGGGTGCCAGCCTCCTTGGACCTGGGTGGCATGGGTCGCACGGAGCTGCTGAGGAGTGACGCTGCCAAGGATCGGATCAGCGTCAAGCCCCGGGCCAGGAAACCCCACGGCCACTCCCGCAAAAAGAAAGACGTAAGATTTGTTTACTTCATAAGTATGATTATTAGTACCTGACAAAAAGTTAAGAATCAATATTTTTCTCTCGCAACCTTCCTCCCACAGGGAATGATAATAAAAAAGAAGTACATGCGCTAGGATAGGGGAAGACGGGGTAAAAAGCGCATGGGCGGGTAAGAAGCCCACCTCAATTATCTCATGAAATGAAGCAAATTTCAGTCTCATTTTGCCCATGAGACGAGCGTTAATGTCTCGCATTCGTCTCATGGGCAAATTTGACTGAAATTCTCTTTATTTCATGAGATAATTGGGGTGGGCTTCTTACCCGCCCATGCGCTTTTTACCCCGTCTTCCCCTACGAGAGCTAAAAGCGTTCGTTGATTTTGAAGAAATAATTAATTGTGACGTATTGTTGTATACATTAAAGGAAGGAGCTTTAAAGCCCCCCCCCCCCACGTCACGTGTCAAAATCACGGTTTTCACGTGTTTTCCCTCTTATAGCTGGTACGGAATCTGAAGAAAGCTTCCTAGCATAAGAGGGAATGTGACACGTGACGTGGGGGGTCTTTAA
>CM065691.1:49132206-49137206 GCA_017654935.2 Phymorhynchus buccinoides
GGGGTTGACTACAGTACAAGATTGCTGATCAATCTACTTCTATTCAGACGGAAGTCCAAGTTCAGACAAGAGGTGAAAAAACCAACCCCAACATTTGTACTTATTTGTAGTTCCTCACGAAATAGTCTAATTCTATTAGTGGTGTTTTTTACACTAGCTTTGGAAAAGAAACCGCGATTTTGTGTATTATCCATCTTCTTCTACTGTAGTTCTTCAATCCCTAGGGGTTCAAGAGATCGTAGTGAAGGTACTTTGTTAAAGAAAAAAGGGGGAGTGAAATTGGTTAGTCTCCGATTTGACACGGGTTTGAATGATTGGTGTGGAAATCTAAAACGAGTCCTAGTAACACCTCTAACCCTCTCCCTTGAAAAATGAAAGGAGAGAGAGAGAGAGAGAGAGAGAGAGAGAGAGAGAGAGAGAGAGAGAGAGAGAGAGAGAGAGAGAGAGAGAGAGAGAGAGAGAGAGAGAGAACAATTGGAATTTATTTTTAATCTTCAAGGAGGTCAAAACAATTTAAATATATATCTCACACACACACACGAGAGAGAGAGAGAGAGAGAGAGAGAGAGAGAGAGAGAGAGAGAGAGAGAGAGAGAGAGAGAGAGAGAGAGAGAGAGAGAGAGAGAGAGAGAGAGAGAGAGAGTCAACTACTGGAATTATTGAATTATTGTGGAGATTTGTTGCTATACTTTGTTGCTTTTTAAAAAAAGTAGATTTGTTTTAGAAATAATACCATACAAGCTTTTAAGGGAATGTGGCGTAACAAGAACTAAATTTTCATTTATACTAGCCTACAATCACTTTCACCCCTAAAGACATTTCCCCTTTCCCCATCTTTGCTGTTGTACTACTACTACTACTACTGTGCTGCTGCTGCTGCTGCTGCTACTGCTGCTGCTGCTACTGGTACTACTACTACTATGCTGCTGCTGCTGCTGCTACTGGTACTACTACTACTATGCTGCTGCTGCTGCTGCTGCTGCTGTAATGCTAATAATTATTACAATAGTCATGATGATGATGATGATGATGATAACGATGACTTGATGACATCAATGGCGTAAACCGTTGATAATGATGATGATAACAATAACAATTATGATGATGATGACGACGACGATGATGATGATGATGATGGTGATGATGATGTTGACGACGATGAGGACAACAACAATGATTTGATAAGGTAAATGACGTCAGTATTGATGGCAGTGATATACTGAAGGTGATGATGATGATGATGATGATGATGATACTATTGCTGCTGCTGATTACAACGACGTTGACGTCGACGATAAGTATAAAGACGTCATTGATAAAGACGACGGTCCATCTCCTTGTCCTTCTCATCATTACAACCATCATATTTATGTTGTGACCCCCCCTTCCCTCACTGCCCTCACTGTCCATTTACAGGCAGGGGCTGACCGTCGTGACGTGCCTGCTGACCAGTGCCGGACCTCAGTGCCCGGCAGACGGAACTCCAAGATCATGGACCTGCTCAAGAACTTTGAGAACATGCAGAGCGTCAGCTAGATGGCTCTCTTCAACCAGCCTGCCTCGGTGACTCCACGGTATTATATATAAGATATGAAGGAGATAGGTGACACGTTTCGGAAAGTTTGAACACATGCAGAGTGTCATCAGTTAGATGGTCCAACCAGCCTCAATACGATACATAGAGAGAGATATGAATGAGAAAGGTGGCAGACTTATAGTAAACTTTGGAAAATGTGCAGAGCAGACGCTAGATGGCTCAGCCAGCCTCAGTGACTCTACGATATGTAAAATACGAAGGAAAAAGGTGACAGACGTATCGGATACTTTGGGGACATGCAGAGTAGAAGTTAGATGATTCAGTCAGCCTCAGTGACTCTACGATATATAACATATGAAGGAAAAAGGTGACAGACGTATAAAGCTTGGGAACAACAGAGCAGCAGCTAGGTGGCTCCATCAGTCTCAGTCACAGTATAAGGCATGAAACAATAATGTGACAGTCATTTTCGTAATCCTTGAGAAAGTGCAGAGCTTCATCATGTTCATGTAGATTATAATTATGGGGCCCTCTCTACGTCAGTCTCGACTCAATTGGAAAATGCGTGAATGTACAGAAAATATGTCAGCCAAACATAAGGAGTACAATATGGCATTGGTTTTAAGAGTCTTTGAGAACCTGCAGTTAGATTAGATGAGCACAGCCCCTCGACGGTTTCCAGACATTCAGAGAAACTATGTGAGTTAGACTTGCCGGAGATAGGATGGTTGGCTAATGTTAAGATCAGCTCCCTCCGCTGTTCCAGGGTGAAGGCTTAGGGTTAGGGCCAATCAGCTCCCTCCAAATGACCTTTTCCGTTAAGCCGATTGGCCAACGTCACCCTGGAACAGCGGAGGGAGCTGATCTTAGCATTGGCCGGATGGTTGTACCGTTGTCTCGCACATCTGCGACGTATATACAAAGTGTACAAAATATGTAAAGTGGCATTTTATGGGTTGAAATGAGTGTAATTCAAAGACAAAATAATGCGTTATTACTCACTTCGTCGTTATTTTTGGAAGCTAATAAAAATGCAACGAGATCTGAGTATGTACAGCATGCATATTGATACATGTATGCGTGAATCAGCTAACAGGCTCGGGCAGCACAATGTATCGTTGATGCACAATAGTCATTATTGCTCTTTATTTAGTTGTACTTCCTCATTTAGTAATTGTTAAATAATGATATGGTAGCATTTAAAAAAAACCCGAACGTTTATATATGTGACTATATTGCTATACCATCTTTCTTAATCACCCCAACCTTCATACACACACACACACACACACCACACCACACCACACCACACCACACCACACCACACACGCACGCACGCACGCACGCACGCACGCACGCACGCACGCACGCACGCACACACACACACGCACACACACACACACACACACACACACACACACACACACACACACACACACCTTGAAACAAATTCTGCCGCCTTCACTCACCACCCCCTCTCTTTTACTTCACCCCCCAAAACCCCCCACAAATTCCTTTAAACAAAAAGGAAGCATTATTGCGTTTCTTCAATTGTTGTACTATGCGTGCTGTGTAACTTTCTTACACAACTCCTTCAAAAGGTACAGGCACGCTTGTAAACGGGTGTTTATTATTTTTTTGTCTGTGCATTCTTGGGAAGTCACCAGAACAAAATGTTGCTCAACGTTTTATTCTCCATAGTCCCCGTGGGGATACCGGGGGTCTTTCGTAAAAATAGTTCCCCCACCTTCTGGAAGTTCTGTGCTTGTAATTTCCTCTAATCTGCCACTCTCTTTGACTCTGCCTTTTCCCTTTGCTTTCTGTCATCTACTATCTTTCTGACTTATTGGCCCATTCTTCTGCCTTTAAAAAAACCCATCTTCCAAATAAGTTTTCTCTTGAGCTCCTCCGAAATCGGAATGTGTCGGCTGTGCGCAGCGGGGAGACCAGTGAAAACTGAAAACGGACACATATGTACCTTACCCATTATGGCCATATGGCATGGGAACGCAGAAGAAGAAGAAAGAGGAGAAGAAGAATTCTCCATAAACATGTTGAGTAGAACATTCCGTTTTAGTGTGTGGTTGTGTTCATTGACGCTCACAAGATAAGTCGTTCCCCTGGTAAGCTCCAGTACTTCTGCCCGAGAACTGGTCTGTGCAGTTCAGAACAATGACGGTGTTCTTATAAGCCAGAAACGACACGCTTAATACGCACTCTTGCATTGTATGAGCTATACAATGTACATAGAAATTAACTACGCACATCATTTGCCTTTGGGCCGCTTAATTAGGCTGCTTATCGTTGGGTTTCATTATCATAACGAAATTGAACAAAGGGGGAAAATTATGTTTCTAATTAACCCCCCTCCATCAAAGTTGAGTACGATACCAATCATCTAGCAATGCGTGGATCAGAGCCAAAGTGAGACAAACAAAGCATAATTCTCCAAAAAGAATATTATGGCTCCCCGCCACCTGCGTGCGCATCTCGACCCTTCCAACGGAAGTGTCGCCATCTTAGTCAGATTTGTGTGTAAACAGCATCGATCTGGCATTTTTCAAACAAAGTTACTGACTAAGATGGCGGTCTGCCATACTATGGCACGTTCCTTGTGGCCGGATATGACGACACGTGGGTACAAGCCATAGTAATAGGCCTACACGAATACACTCCTCGCGTTGTTTTGTTTATAACACGTACCTTAGCATAACCTACATCTGACATGACACCACAGCTGTTATCATATTCTGCATAACCAGGCCAGTAAAATGTTTAATTTAGTTACAATATTTCTTTGATTTTTGTTGTATAATTTTTTCATAATATTTCTATGATATGACTGATATATGAGTACTAATAAAGAGTACTAATAAAGCATTCTACGATGTGTAATTGTAGGCCTACTTATCTGATTTTCGGAACACACCCACACTCGCAATATGTGTGTTATTTATTGTTATTACAAAAAACAGTTATGGCTCAATTTTACCCTACATTCTAAGCTTGATATTTAGATAATATTATTTGAATATATTTATGATTTGTATGTGTAAAGGATGCATAACATTTCCCCCACCCCATGCACGATCCGCCCCTAAGAAGAGGGACCTTCACTATTATATACCATTAAAAGCGATTTAATTTGTTAAAAAAAGTTGTTTATGATTTTTGAGATTTTTTACAAATGTAATGTGCATCCGAAGGAAGTTGCATATTTGCCGATATTGTAGCTTTGGCTGTATTGGTAGCTTCTACCATAATTGAAGTATTTGCCCTCCCAAACTTTGATCATATATTTGTACACTTTTTCTCTCGCTATTTATATGATAATTATATTGTATCTGGTTCAAAACCATTGAATGCCTAGCACAGGTACTTATGCAATAATACGTGCGCCTGCTTCTTTGTGAAATTTGCATTTCCGTTGTTGCTGGCTCCAACCTTACTACTTTTATCTCTA
>CM065691.1:49142206-49147206 GCA_017654935.2 Phymorhynchus buccinoides
ATCGGAAATTTTGTCTCGCGATTATTTTTCTAACGCGGACATTTTCTACGCGATTTTTTGTCGTGCCGCGGAAATGCGCTTTTTTGGAAAATTTCAACGCGGATTTCAGCGGCAACGCTGAACTCTGTCAGCCCTGATTATTCTATTTATGTCATTTTCTCAATTTTGATATTTGTTATGTCCTATAATGTTTGTTCACTGTAATTCCATCATATGGGGCTTTGGCCTTTCGATTGAAATGTCCGTATTCATCTCTCTCTCTCTCTCTCTCTCTCTCTCTCTCTCTCTCTCTCTCTCTCTCTCTCTCTCTCTCTCTCTCTCTCTCTCTCTCTCTCTCTCACACACACACACAACACACACACACACACACACACACACACACACACTCACACACACACACACACACACACACTATCTCTCTCTCTCTCTCTCTCTCTCTCTCTCTCTCTCTCTCTCTCTCTCTCCTCCCCCCCCCTCTCTCTCCCCTCTCCTCCCCCTCCCCCCCTCTCTCTTTTCAATCCAGACTATGCAATGCCAGAATGAATGTAATGGAAGTTGGCTGATGGTTCGTCGCACAGGCTGTCTTTGAGTTGAGCGGACGTTAAACCACAGCTCCTGTGTTTCAGTCTCACAAAGCCTCACAGGGTAAAAGGGGCGTGGTATTTTCAAAGCCAGCGGAGTACGAGTGTGACCGTTCAGAGCCCCAGTGTGCCAAGAGGCTGTTGGTCAGTTGAGTGACAGGATGACACCCACTGGGCTAAATATCTTGGCCTATGCCTTACTCAATGTGCGCTTCTCGTCGTCCTACGGGGGATCACTCTACTGACTTAACTTATTAGTCCCCGAGCCGAAGGTTCGGGGAGCTATTGTTTTTGTCTGGTCCGTCCGTCCGTCCGTCCGGCGTCCGTCCGTCCGTCCGGCTATTCGTCCGTTTTTCTCAAAAACTATTCAGTCTATCATCATCAAATTTGGTATACTAGTTTGCCAAGATGCAAGCTATCCACTGATGTATTTAGTTTTACATTAAGGTCAAGGTCGCGCCAGTTACGGGGTTCAAACCCCGAAACACATAATCGCTAATATCTCGCGAAGTTTTGCATGTATTTTAATGCAGTTTTTTTCACACATTTCTTGACGAGTGGTCTATAACACAGTTGTCATGAATTTTTCTGTGCGCGCGTGTGCGCATGATCGCGCGCGCTCAAATCACGGGTCCGAACCCCAAGGCTATATATAAAAACACTATTCAGTTACGTGCTGTTTTTATGCGTTTTTATGTAGTTACGTGCTGTTTTAATGCGTTTAGGCGGAGAACGTTTGCTAGCAGCGCACGAGATAGAGAGAGAGAAGGAAAGAGAAATTGAGTTTATCGCTGTGAAGAAAAGACCTTCTTATGAAACACCACCTGATTTCTAGCTCTATGGACAATAACTCCACCAGTACCCAACCCAATCCTTTAATACAATGATTTCATTTGCTTACAAGAATCTTCACACGCCACACAATCACGCAACTATTAATAGAATAACGATAATGACATAATAAAAGACAAAACATTCAATGAAGAATGGGTTCTTATCGTAAATCACAGTAAAACAAGCGCGGATTCGCAATCGTTTGTGGCGTGCGACAATTGAAAACGAAACATCTTTTTAAAGAGCAGCCTCGATTTGAAGTGCGGTCTATTTTTACCACACTGAGTCGCCTCCCCTGGCTTTTCAATAATTTTAATCTGTAAACCAGAATGTTATCTCTGCACCATTTCGTAACTTTTTATATCTTTTGGAAAACATTTAAAACTATTTATCCTACTTATGCTCATCGAAAGAAGCACCGCATACTCGTCGTGTCTGTTGCAGTGTCTGTATTACGTATGTTTATTATTTTGTACGCTTTAAAATGAAGATTCATGTGCTCTGTTCAGTATACAATTCTTTCCATACCTAAGGACTGTAGATATGACAACTGAAATGTTACTTTATGCCCAAGTATTTTTTTCTCTTTTACAATATGTGTGACGTACAAATATAAATGACGTACATTTTTCGAATGACGCACGGTGTTATAAGTGCTGTAGGCCTATCTCTGCTCAAACACACGAGTCGATAGGCTACGAGAGCTAATGGTAGAGTGACTCCCCCTGTTTGACCGATTGAATTAGGCAAGATCACTCCCACACACCATAAAATTACTCCCCTTAATTATTTCCGAACAATTTTAATTAGAAATAAGAAAATGATAATGCTACAACCCACTATGTGTAGAGTGGCAGAGAGGTAACGCGTTCGCCTTGTGTCAAGTAAATCCGAGTTTGAACCTGAGTACATGGGATTTTTCCTTTCACATTACACTAGGCCTTACGGTCTGAACGAGGAGTCTTTCGGATGAGACGATAGACCTAGGTCCCGTGTGCCTATGCACGTAGCACACGTTAAACCCAGTGGCAACGAAAAAGTTGTCATTTGGTCAACATTTACCACCCCCCTTCCTTCCTCATCAGTCACAAAAAAAATCGCATGCAAAAAAACAGAAAGGGTTGCACGCCTCTGGCTGCGACGCGCTATCCAGGTGGGAGCAACCCGAATTTCACAGAGATGCCTCTGTGACTATGTACAGTACCTAACCTAACCTAACACGCACACACATTTTGATGATTAGGCACTCATCTCAGGTTACCTACTCTCTTGTACAAATGTAAAAGACAAGTGATATTTCACTCTCTGACAGATCCATATTTCCATAGCTCCATAGCTATTTCCGTCATTGAATTACTTGCGAGGACTTACTATAGTGTCGATTAAATCTGCCAAGTCTTAGTTAATATATTATAAAGTAGACAAGCGCGTTTCTTGTTCAATAACAAATTACATGATGAGCTCTGATTTCCCAGATATTTGAACAGGGAGAGCAATAGAAATCGTCAATTATCTCCTAGATAATTGGGTGGGTTAGTTTTACAAGGATTCAAAGTGTGTGTGTGTGTGTGTGTGCGCGTCCGTGCGTGCGTGCGTGCGTGCGTGTGTGTGTGTGTGTGTGTAAGAGAGAGAGAGAGAGAGAGAGAGAGAGAGAGAGAGAGAGAGAGAGAGAGAGAGAGAGAGAGAGAGAGAGAGAGAGAGGCAGACAGCAAGAGAGAGGTGAGAAAGAAAGAGAGATGGGATGAAGAGAGAGAGAGAGAGAGAGAGAGAGAGAGAGAGAGAGAGAGAGAGAGAGAGAGAGAGAGAGAGAGAGAGAGAGAGAGAGAGAGAGAGAGAGAGAGAGAGAGAGAGAGAGAGAGAGAGAGAGAGAGAGAGAGAGAGTATGTGTGTATGCGCGTGCATGTGTGCGCTCGTGCCGTGTTTGTCTATATCGTGTATTTGTGTCTCTATTTGAGTGTGTGTATGTGTGTGTGTGTGTGTGTGTGTGTGTGTGTGTGTGTGCGTGCGTGTGTGCGTGTGCGTGTGCGTGTGCGTGTGCGTGCGTGTGCGCCCATGCCTGCGTATGCGTGTATGTGTATGCGTGCGAGTATGCACGCGCGCGCGAAAGTGAAGAACCGGTAATCGTCGCGCGAGTATGACAATTATGTTGTCATGATTTTGGCACCTTAATGAATTAATTGTCAGTCACTTCCAAGTCAGTGTGGAATGGGTCTTGACAAGCCGAGCTAAGCGTAAAGTCCGCCACCACTCAAAAGGGACCGACCCAGACGTGCAACTGCAGTCGTAGGGTAAGACGGGGTAAAAAGCCCATGGGCGGGTAAGAAGCCCATGCCAATTATCTCATGAAATGAAGCAAATGTCAGTCACATTTTGCCCATGAGACGAGTGTTAATGTTTAGCATTCGCCAATTATCTCATGAAATGAAGCAAATGTCAGTCACGTTTTGCCCATGAGACGAGTGTTAATGTTTAGCATTCGCCAATTATCTCATGAAATGAAGCAAATGTCAGTCACATTTTGCCCATGAGACGAGTGTTAATGTTTAGCATTCGTCTCATGGGCAAAATGGACTGAAATTTGCTTTATTTCATGAGATAATTGGCATGGGCTTCTTACCCGGCATGATTCTCACGAAATACTACTATCTACACGAATCTGACGAAATTCTTCTGTCTGTATCTTTTAAAAAATGTTCCGTATTATGTGCCTGTGCCAGTGCCCGAGGACGTAAAACTCATCTGTGACCCAGCACCACGAAAGGGACATTAAGTGTCAAACTGACCGTTCTGAGAAACTTACACAGTTGCAAACTTCAGACAATTCTCTTTCTAATGATACAAAACCCATTCTTGTATCTTTTTCCGTTCCAGAGTTATGAGCGTTTCAAGTTAGTAGGGTGAGCGTCGGCCATTTTGTAGAAAACACACAGTCTAAAGTCTAGCCTAGTTGTAGAAAGTGTATTGACCTACTCGTTGTAAAGTGCTTTTAATATCATTTAGAGACCATATTAGAAATCATACTTTATAGATATGAAAGATAAGGTGTTAGAGAACACGAAACTCCTATCCCCCAAAACTCAAAATTGACAGAAAAATGAGATTTTTGCCTTTTCAAGCCTTTTGTGAGAGAAACTAGCCCAGCGACTTAATGTCCCTTTCGTGGTGCTGGGTCACATTTTCTCTCTGACGAAATCTTGCTAAGTTCGTTCACTATATTATTCGTGGGGATACCGGGGGGTGGGTCTTTCGTAGAAACAGTTCCCCCCACCTTCTGGAAGTTCTGTGCTTGTAGCTTCCTCTAATCCGCCACTCTCTTTAACTCTGCCTTTTCCCTTTGCTTTCTGTCGTCTGCTGTCTTTCTGACTTATTATTGGCCCAGTCTCCTGCCTTTTTTTTCTCTCAAAACAAATCTTCCAAAACAATTTCTCCTTTGAGCTCCTCCGAAATCGGAATGTGTCGGCTGTACGCAGCGGGGAGCCCAGTGAGAACTGAAAACCGGACACATAATTATGTACCTTACCCATTATGGCCATATTATGGCCTGGGAACGCAGAATAATAATAATAATAATAATAATAATAATTG
>CM065691.1:49152206-49172206 GCA_017654935.2 Phymorhynchus buccinoides
CACCCCAATACACGATTCGAATAAAATGTCTGATGCAACAAAATACAGATATTTGAACAGATTCGCGTAGGGGGGGGGGGGGTAGGGGGGGGGTGGAGGGGGGGTGGGGGGTGGTGGGGTGGGGGGGGGGGAGGAGCTTAAAGGTGGGAAGGGCTATCTAGGCTACAAATAATTATAGTGAAGCGCTTAGAGCTTAAAGGTGAAGGGCTAGCTACATACATTTTCTTAAATTTCTTAAAATAAACACAACTAGTAGGATTTCATCAGATATATTTAGACAGTAGAACTTCACGAGAATCATCGGGGCAGTGGGTGGATGCCTCGTGCCTCCATACGGGGAGCTGGACGACCCCCCCCCCCTCCACGAGTCTCTCCCCGTGGGGATACCGGGGAAAGAGGGTGTGTGGGGGTGGGGGTCTTTTGCAAAAATAGCTCCCCCATCTTCTGGAAGTTCTGTGCTTGTAGCTTCCTCTAATCTGCCACTCTTTGACTCTGCCTTTTCCCTTTGAGTTTTATCATCTACTATCTGTCTGACTTATTGGCCCATTCTCGATCTGCCTTTTAAAAAAAAGTCCTCCAAATAAACTTTTCTTCTTTGAGCTCCTCCGAAATCGGAACGTGTCGGCTGTGCGCAGCGGGGAGACCAGTGAAAACTGAAAACGGACACATATTACGTACTTTGCCCATTATGGCCTTTTGGTTTAAACAAGAATTTATTCACGAATAGAAAATCATAACAAAGCATCAATACATTGATAAACTTCGAGTACAACAAGCTAAGAGCTTATACAGGGTACTCTAATACTTGATTTACACAGTAAGGGCTGCATACACAAAACTAATCATTCATTGAAAAAATAATAACATAAAAGCAACAACAGTAGTAAACACTTATATACAAAAAGGAAAAAAAAGAAAATAGACAACAAAATTAAGTAAATCTAATCTACATGAATTTTAGGGGCAATATAAAACATAATGTCAGCTTGCGTTGAATCAGAGTCATCACAAAACTATGCTTACCAGGGCTAAAAATGGGATTGCAAAGTCATGTTAAGAGCGGGATAAATATTTGTTTATGTAAGCCTTTTGGCCAGGGAACGCATAGGAAGAAAGAAGAAACGAGAATCGTGCCACACAAATGTCACAATCCGATCGGATTTGGATCGAATCGTATGTAGTGAGGCGGGTCCTTTAGGAGCACCTCCCCCTCCACCCCCCCCCCCCCCCCCCCCCCCCCCCACCACCCCCAACCCTGCTCTGTGTTTTGTTGCTGTTGTATTGGAGCACAAGTTTGAGAAGCGTCATTTTAACAAAGATATTCTAAAAGGGTAAGATGGATTACTTAAGAGCTCGGCGAACCGGGCTGATAGAGTTATCGTTAGTGCGGACGTGTACACTATTCACAGTGGAGGCTATCCAAAAACTCGGACTGGAACTTGAACGGAGAATTCAACTGGCCTATCGATGTGTAAAATGTGTCACGTTTCAAAGGGACATAACCAGTGTTTCTGTCCTCACTACTCATATATAGGGAAAAGAGACCGGATGTTTATCTTCGACTGTACAGTCTTTGATTTTAAGGCTACGTTTGTGAAAGGAAAACGAAAACGCGAAACGGAGGTGGTACAGTACACTCTGGTTATAAGGAAGTCGTGGGGACACAATACTTGTGTTTGTTTGTAACCGATGTTTCCAGTTACTGAGGAATTAATCCAGTTGCTCTTGTTGCAGTCGCTTGTTCCGGGTATACCTTTAAAGACCCACCAGATCACGTGTCAAAATCACGGGTTTCGCGTATTTTCCCTCTTAAAGCTGGTAAGAAATCTTGTTTTGACCAGGTTTGACTCCCATGCAAATGCCCCCAAATTGAACACGAAGCATAATTTTTAAAGAGCAGCCTCAATTTGAAGTTGGGGGCATTTGTATGTGGGTCACAGCTACCCAGAAACACACAAGGGACTTAATCGTGGTGGGTCAGTGGGTCTTTAACTTAACCCCTTCAGGGTATCTGCGCCTTACATAAACTTCATTACTGGCCTGGGGCTGCCTAGAAAAAAAAAGTATAACAAACACGAAGTGCAAAAACACTCACACTGTCAATGACCCAGTTTTGACAACATTACTGTTTGATCCAAGTTTTCTTTTCGCTTTGAAACCATGGTTACTTGCATTAAATTGGAATTATTAGTCTCCATATTACTATCATTGTTAATGAAAACTTTTCTGAGGCTTGTCTAGGGCCAATATTTTTAATGACTGAATCGATCGTGCTACCAAGTGACAAGATAATGTTTAGTGGCAAGGCAAGGCAAGGCAAGGCAAGGCAAATTGTTTATTTCATACCCACTTGGGGCACATAAATATATACTATTATTGGCTCACTCGTGTTAACTTCGTCAACACGAAGTGAGTTCATAGTACGATAGTTATTCAGTTGTGTGGGTTTGTGTGTGTGTGTGTGTGTGTGTGTGTGTGTGTGTGTGTGTGTGTGTGTGTGTGTGTGTGTGTGTGTGTGTGTGTGTGTGTGTATGTGTGTGTGTGTGTGTGTGCGTGTGCGTGTGCGTGTGCGTGTGCGCGCGCGCGCGTGTGTGTGTGTGTGTGTGTGTGTGTGTGTGTGTGCTGCGTCCGTGGTCTAATCTCCAAACCTTACCGTTGTCATTTGCTCTGGAAATAGAAGGCATACATTGTTCAAACTTTGTACACATATATATGTCTATGCAAGCTTTCAAACAATAATGATTTGCATAATTAAATACTTAAAACAACACTGTAAGCACATAGCAAACATATAACATTTTAGATTAGTGGGTTAGAGAGTATTCAACAGGCAACATGAGTTAAGAAACTCATCAACACTGAAAGCCTCGATAGCTCTTTGGTAGAGTGTCTGTCATGCCAATGGTTCCGGGTCTGATTCTCGGCACGGGAACTTTATTTTTAGTTGTAACCATTAACGATAGTTTCATTTGAACTTTAGCATTTTATTGGCAATCTCGTACTCTAGACACCCCCCTCAATCTTTGTATCGTGTACTTTAGACCCCCCCCCCCTCAATCATTGTTTGTTGTTGTCCCACATGTTCCTGTTCGAGTGAGCCTTGAAGGCTTTGCCTCTTGTTTTATAATAATTTTGATGCAGGTGGCGCGCACGTTTTGGTTCAATAGACAGGGGAAGAATTTGTTTTTAGCATAAAGCTTCATTCTATCCGGAGTGAGCTATATACGTTACACATTGGCCAACTTTCTCGTCGCTACTATGCAGAGTGTTTTATTTAGTATCGTCAAAGATATTCTAAAAGGGTAAGATGGACTACTTAAGAGATCGGCGAACCGGGCTGATAGAGTTATCGTTAGTGGCGACAGTACACTATCCACAGTGGAGGCTATCCAAAAACTCAAACTGGAACTTGAACGGAGAATTCAACTGGCCTATCGACGTGTAAAATGTGTCCTGTTTAAAAGGGACATAACCAGTGTTTCTGTCCTCACTACTCATATAGGGAAAAGAGACCGGATGCTTATCTTCCCCTATACAGTCTTTGGTATCGTGCGTCTAAACCGTAAAGTAAACTTTTCTTCATTCCAGCAGGGCGAGGGTTAGTAAAGGAGGTCCTATTTGATGTGTTAAACCCGGAGATGTGGTGAAAAAGATGTGTAATATAGGAATTGTTCGGAACTAATAATTAAGGGGAGCAATTTCATGGTGTGTGGGAGTGATCTCGCCTAATTCAATCGGTCAAACAGGGGAAGTTACTCTACCTTCAGGTAGAACCCCAGCCCTCGCTTCGTGCGTTTGAGGAGACACACAGCATTGTAGAACTCAGTGCGTCATTCTAAATGTGATGTCATTTATATTTTGACCTCACAGTTTGCAAGTTCTATCACTTTGTAGCAACTGGCCACCCGTTATTTTAAAAAACAAAAATGTTTGCAAGTCGCTGACTGGCATCCTGCGGTTTCAAGCTTCGACGCCATGCTGCCATGGTTGCCGTGGTTTTGACCGAGTAAGTCGAGGAAATCAACTCTAATTTTCCCGAAGTGCTCTCCCCTAGTTTTTTCTCTCTCCGAAAATCGTCTATTGTGGTACATACATTTGTACCTTTTTATTCGTTTGTTTCCAAAAAGGAAACGCTATAGGCCTACTAGGCTTATATCTTCAAAGGTGTGTTATTGCTAGACATATAGTACTTATGAATGTGAGGTAGGCAAGCCTGTAAAAACTTGGCAAATGTTAATTCGATTTATTATAAAATGTTGATCCTCTCGTCTCTCATTACTATTATTGTTATTATTATTATTATTATTATTATTATTATTATTATTATTATTTATTATTATTCATGTGATTCATGTGATAATGTTGTTCATCCCTTTTTTTTCCTTTTTTTTTTCTTCTTCTTTTTGAAACTCCTAACTTGCTCAAATCATATATTGGTGTATCTAAATGCTGATTGGAAATGTTTGGAAAATGTTTATGTGCTGTTTATGTTCGGTCTCATAAATGTTAAATTGTATAATGTGTACGGGCACGATATAAGCCGAAGGCTTGTTGCTGCCCTTTATTCTCATATTTATTATTTTGTTACGTTATAAGGAAGAAATAAAGAAGTTTAAACCAAAGGTGTGTTCTTTCTGCCTGGAAATCGACTCTGTCCTACAACGTTCCTGTAAAACAGATTCTATTTTCCTTTTAACCCTTTCACCGCCAACGTCGCATTTTTGCACCACAATGATTTAACACCCATGTCACTAAAGCCGGCGACAGACTATGTCAAGTCAAGTCAAGTCAAAATGATCTTTATTGAGGATAAAGGAGTAAGCTTGACAGCTTTTTTTCATCCTGTCCTCAGAATGAAAAGTAATACGAAAGCAACTCGAAAAATAACTCAACATGCAAAACAAAGCATTCCAAACTACTAAACATTAGCCTAATAATATAACGCATGTGACTGCCTCATGTGACTCGATCAGGTCGTGACGTTTCACCTCATTTGCAGACCATGCTGCTCGATCAGTCTGACTCAGTCGGGCCCAGTCAGGTGACAGGGCCGAATAGGGCGGGTTCTAAATTTCACTGATCGAGTCTGATCGAGTTAGATGGCTTGTGACCTCATCTGTGCGCGTGCGGGAAGCAAAATTTGGTCAACGTCACGATCTGATCGAGTCATATGAGGCAGTCGCATAGTCTGTCTCCAGCTTAAAACTAATAAAAGGTATCAAATCAGGGTCTGCTATCCAAAGACCATGTCCTCTTAATTTTGGGAGGTAAGGATAGGCCTTACTTTAAATATGTCACACAGGAATCCCCAGCATTGCAGACAGATTTGTTTCTCTACCCAGGTAAGCTTGATGGAATTTGTTTGCTGAAAATGGCTGGCGGTGAAAGGGTTATCACAGACAGCTTCGAAAGAACGACACGGTTGACTTTATTTGAAATAATTGTGTATGATATCGAAACAAAAGAGTGTTACCGGTAGTTGTTAAATGGTGATTGTTTAATGTTGATAGTCAGGACTCCCAGGGACCCCCATTTGGGGGTCTATGAAGCACTAATATTCAAAAGGACCCTCTAAAAGAATGTGCAGGAGATCCCAGGGATGCACTAAAAAAAATCTTTTTAGTGTTCGCAATGCCACTGGGACCCTCTATCCCGCCTCTAGGACCCTCTATACTGTAAGTGAAGGAGTCCCTGGGATCCCTTGTTTTGCGGGACGATTGGGAGCCCTGAAACTGCAGTGATAGTTAACGTTTCATTCTGTTGTTGGCCGATTGTTCGGGTCCGAGGGTCTGTGGGGGGGTTGGTCCCTGGCGGCATGCCCACTAAGGTCACCATAAAGTTTCATTTTTATTTTATATAACATTGCGTTAAAGAAAACAAAATTAACGTATATCCAGAGACAGCAAATGATAGAACTCAGGCGAGAATTTTGGGCGTGTTGTTGTTATTGTTGTTTTTGTTGTTGTTGTTGTTGTTTTTGTTGTTGTTATTGTTGTTTTTGTTGTTGTTGTTGTTGTTGTTTGCGCACGCGTGTATGCATGCGCAACGACAATGCAACGACTGTGTTTCTTTCAGACAGTGGCAAGAAATCATCACCCCAGCACACAACAGTAGTGACCACTCCCCCACTAACAGTACAGCTTATTGCAGGCTACACCAAAAAGCCTGAATATACAAAGATCTTGCACTCCGCAGCTGACTGAAGCCAGTTTTTTTAATTTTACTCCCATCCTTTCACCTACACTTCAGCTGGGGATCGTTGTGAGCTCACTCGCTGCCTACAACAACGCTAACACTTCCCACCTCCCACCCGTTCACCTTCCAGGTGGGAAGTGAGAAAATAGGCTTCATTCTTTGCCAGATTTGTAGGCTGCGAAGTTATCACTCGATCTTTGTAACATTTAGGCTTTTTGGTGACACCCCAGTTCTCTCTAGGACGATGCTCGGTCGAAGTAGAGCAAGGTGGTCGCCGCACGTGCGGCACATGAAACTGATGATGCTGGTCCTGACTGTCGGCTTTTCAGCCCTGTCCCTGCTGGTCTACTACTATCAAACCAGTCTGGCTTCATTTCCCTCCCACCTAGCATCACACCTCTCCCCATCCGCCTTACGCACCATCCTCCTTCCGGCGAACCAGTCAACCCCCTATCTTCTTCATCCCCTTTCGTCACCGAAGGCGACTCGCGTGGGTAGTAGTGTCAACTCTTCGTCTGACTTTTCCAAGGGCGATGCTGCCACTCGAAAGGAGTTCAGTGTTGATGGTAGTGGCGTTAACTCTTCGTCCACCCTTTCTGATGACAATGTTGCCAATCAAGGGCACGTGGTTGGGAACGGGACGAGTGGCGCGCCCTTGCTGACGTTGTTCACCACCTGGGTCAACCTGGATTATCTCCGCCTGGTGAGGGAGCTCACTCTGCGGAACTGGGCCCAGCTGAAGCCGGTGGTTGTGCCCGTGCTGTTCACGAACGACAGCACGCTGGGAGCCGAGGCTCGACGGTCTGGCTGGGAGACCTTGGCCGTGACCAGGACTGTCACCGGAGTGCCCGTCCTCAAAGACATGCATCTGGAGGCCAGGAGAAAGTGAGTGTGTGTGTGTGTGTGTGTGCGTGTGTGTGTGCGTGTGTATGTGTGTGTGTGTGTGTGTGTGTGTGTGTGTGTGTGTGTGTGTGTGTGTGCGCGTGCGTGCGTGCGCGTGCGTGCGTGTGCGTGCGTGCGCGTGCGTGTGCGTGCGTGTGCGTGCGTGTGCGCGCGCGCGCGCGCGCGTGTGTATTCAAAACCCCACTACCGGGTTGTTCAATATGATAAACTTAGTAAGCAGTGGGTTTAAAAAATGACTGGGTCTAAAACTTTGGACCCTGGTTTTTGCACGCGCGCGCGCGCGCGCGCGCGCGTGTGTGTGTGTGTGTGTGTGTGTGTGTGTGTGTGTGTGTGTGTGTGCGTGTGTGTGTGTGTGTGTGTGTGCGTGTGCGCGTGTGCGTGTGCGCGTGCGCGTGTGCGTGCGTGCGTGTGTGCGTGTGCGTGTGCGTGCGTGCGTGTGCGCGTGTGCGTGCGTGCGCTTGTGTGTCTGTGCTTGTGTGTGTCTGTTCAGGCACAATTCCATCCTGTACAATTCTTTACACATGTACACTTTTGTTATACATGCACAATTCTAGCGTTACGGTCTCACGTTTAGGAACAATGATTCTAGTCTGCACGGTTTTCTCTGTTCAGGTTCATTATTACTTTACACTCAGATGTGTGCGCCACTGCCTTGTGTTCGGCTGTAGTGGACAGATAGATAGATGCGGCGACCGCGATTCTGAGTGGGTGGGTGGGCTGGATTGTTTACTGTGGTAAGCCTTGCCCAGGGTAGATCAGGTGTAGAGTGGCACAGTGGTAACGCGTTCGCCTCGTGTCAAGTAAACCCGAGTTCGAACCTGGGTACCACGTGATTTTTCCTCTCACTCTGAATGTGGAGTCTTTCGGATGAGACGATAAACCGAGGTCCCGTGTTCCCATGCACTTAGCACACGTTAAACCCAGTGGCAACGAAGAAGTTGTCATTTGGTCAAAATTTACCCTCCCCCCCTTTTCCTTCCTCATCACTCACAAAAAAATCGCATGCAAAAAAAAAAAAAAAGTGTGGCGCGCCTCTGGCTGAGACGCGCTCTCCAGGTGGGAGCAACCCGAATTTCACAGAGATGCCTCTGTGACTATAAAGTACCTAATAATCCCCACTCAGATAAGAGGAAATTAAGGACAGATGGCTTTGGAGAAGGCCCCCCACAGACAAGTAACTCCCTTAGTAGCAAACACTAAGATCTCGTGACATTGCTTCCTGGTGCGACAGGCCTAGTCATCGCAGAAACCACTTCTTCTTCTTCTTCTTCTTCTTCGTTCCCAAGCCATTTGGCCATAATGGGTAAGGTACATAATAATATGTGTCCGGTTTTCAGTTTTCATTGGTCTCCCCGCTGCGCACAGCCGACACATTCTGATTTCTGAGGAGTTCAACGGACAAAATTTATTTGGAAGATATTTTTTGGGGAAATAAAGGCAGGAGAATGGGCCAATAAGTCAGAAAGATAGTAGATAATCGAAAGCAAAGGGAAAAGGCAGAGTCAATGAGTGGTATATTAGAGGAAGTTGCAAGCACAGAACTTCTAGAAGGTGGGGGAACTATTTTTTACGAAAGATACCCCCCATCGGTATCCCCACGGGGATCGAATAAACTATACTACGATTTTCTATTTCTGTAGAGAATCATTCATCGTGTACGTTGTGTACGTCCGACTACTTTGCACATTTCATTGTTGCAGGTTCAGCTTCCACTACTTTGCACAGTTCATTGTTGCAGGTTCAGCTTCCACTACTTTGCACATTTCATTGTTGCAGGTTCAGCTTCCACTACTTTGCACAGTTCATTGTTGCAGGTTCAGCTTCCACTACTTTGCACAGTTCATTGTTGCAGGTTCAGCTTCCACTACTTTGCACAGTTCATTGTTGCAGGTTCAGCTTCCACTACTTTGCACAGTTCATTGTTGCAGGTTCAGCTTCCACTACTTTGCACAGTTCATTGTTGCAGGTTCAGCTTCCACTACTTTGCACAGTTCATTGTTGCAGGCTCAGCTTCCACTACTTTGCACAGTTCATTGTTGCAGGTTCAGCTTCCACTACTTTGCACAGTTCATTGTTGCAGGCTCAGCTTCCACTACTTTGCACAGTTCATTGTTGCAGGTTCAGCTTCCACTACTTTGCACAGTTCATTGTTGCAGGCTCCACTACTTTGCTTCCACTACTACTTTGCACAGTTCATTGTTGCAGGCTCAGCTTCCACTACTTTGCACAGTTCATTGTTGCAGGTTCAGCTTCCACTACTTTGCACAGTTCATTGTTGCAGGTTCAGCTTCCACTACTTTGCACAGTTCATTGTTGCAGGCTCAGCTTCCACTACTTTGCACAGTTCATTGTTGCAGGCTCAGCTTCCACTACTTTGCACAGTTCATTGTTGCAGGTTCAGCTTCCACTACTTTGCACAGTTCATTGTTGCAGGCTCAGCTTCCACTACTTTGCACAGTTCATTGTTGCAGGTTCAGCTTCCACTACTTTGCACAGTTCATTGTTGCAGGTTCAGCTTCCACTACTTTGCACAGTTCATTGTTGCAGGCTCAGCTTCCACTACTTTGCACAGTTCATTGTTGCAGGTTCAGCTTCCACTACTTTGCACAGTTCATTGTTGCAGGTTCAGCTTCCACTACTTTGCACAGTTCATTGTTGCAGGTTCAGCTTCCACTACTTTGCACAGTTCATTGTTGCAGGCTCAGCTTCCACTACTTTGCACAGTTCTTCCACTACTTTGCACAGTTCATTGTTGCAGGTTCAGCTTCCACTACTTTGCACAGTTCATTGTTGCAGGTTCAGCTTCCACTACTTTGCACAGTTCATTGTTGCAGGTTCAGCTTCCACTACTTTGCACAGTTCATTGTTGCAGGCACAGTTCATTGTTGCAGCTTCCACTACTTTGCACAGTTCATTGTTGCAGGTTCAGCTTCCACTACTTTGCACAGTTCATTGTTGCAGGTTCAGCTTCCACTACTTTGCACAGTTCATTGTTGCAGGTTCAGCTTCCACTACTTTGCACAGTTCATTGTTGCAGGTTCAGCTTCCACTACTTTGCACAGTTCATTGTTGCAGGTTCAGCTTCCACTACTTTGCACAGTTCATTGTTGCAGGTTCAGCTTCCACTACTTTGCACAGTTCATTGTTGCAGGTTCAGCTTCCACTACTTTGCACAGTTCATTGTTGCAGGTTCAGCTTCCACTACTTTGCACAGTTCATTGTTGCAGGTTCAGCTTCCACTACTTTGCACAGTTCATTGTTGCAGGTTCAGCTTCCACTACTTTGCACAGTTCATTGTTGCAGGTTCAGCTTCCACTACTTTGCACAGTTCATTGTTGCAGGTTCAGCTTCCACTACTTTGCACAGTTCATTGTTGCAGGTTCAGCTTCCACTACTTTGCACAGTTCATTGTTGCAGGTTCAGCTTCCACTACTTTGCCACTACTGTTGCACAGTTCATTGTTGCAGGTTCATCAGGCTCTTCCACTACTTTGCACAGTTCATTGTTCATTGTTGCAGGTTCAGCTTCCACTACTTTGCACAGTTCATTGTTGCAGGCTCAGCTTCCACTACTTTGCACAGTTCATTGTTGCAGGCTCAGCTTCCACTACTTTGCACAGTTCATTGTTCATTGTTGCAGGTTCAGCTTCCACTACTTTGCACAGTTCATTGTTGCAGGCTCAGCTTCCACTACTTTGCACAGTTCATTGTTGCAGGCTCAGCTTCCACTACTTTTGCACAGTTCATTGTTGCAGGTTCAGCTTCCACTACTTTGCACAGTTCATTGTTGCAGGCTCAGCTTCCACTACTTTGCACAGTTCATTGTTGCAGGCTCAGCTTCCACTACTTTGCACAGTTCATTGTTGCAGGTTCAGCTTCCACTACTTTGCACAGTTCATTGTTGCAGGCTCAGCTTCCACTACTTTGCACAGTTCATTGTTGCAGGTTCAGCTTCCACTACTTTGCACAGTTCATTGTTGCAGGCTCAGCTTCCACTACTTTGCACAGTTCATTGTTGCAGCTTCAGCTTCCACTACTTTGCACAGTTCATTGTTGCAGGCTCAGCTTCCACTACTTTGCACAGTTCATTGTTGCAGGCTCAGCTTCCACTACTTTGCACAGTTCATTGTTGCAGCTTCAGCTTCCACTACTTTGCACAGTTCATTGTTGCAGGCTCAGCTTCCACTACTTTGCACAGTTCATTGTTGCAGGCTCAGCTTCCACTACTTTGCACAGTTCATTGTTGCAGGTTCAGCTCCACTCTGTACGCTTTTTCCAACGGAGATGTTCTGTACACGGACGGCCTTGTGGACACGCTCAGGAGCGTCCTTAAAGACCCCACCCTTCGTCTTAAAGACCCCACGGTACCTCTCCTGGTGGTCGGCCAACGAAGGAACATTGGCAAAGTGACCAGCGAGGAGGCCCGTAACTCACCTCGATCAAGCGGGTCGCCACGCAACGCGGGGCAGGAGCTTCCATGGGATGGGTGGACTTCTTCATCACTAATAGGTGAAACAGGAGAGATCGATTCTATGACTGTGTCCCCGTCTCTATGTGTTGCCATCCGTAGGTATTAGGTATTAGGTATTAGGTACTTTATAGTCACAGAGGCGTCTCTGTGAAATTCGGGTTGCTCCCACCTGGAGAGCGCGTCGCAGCCAGAGGCGCGCCACCCAATTTGTTGTCTTTTTTGCATGCAATGTTTGTGAGACTGATGAGGAAGGAAAGAGGTGGGTGGGTAAATTTTGACCAAATGGCAACTTTGTTTTATTGTCATTGGGTTTAATGTGTGCTAAGTACATGGGAACACGGGACCTCGGTTTGCCGTTTCATCCGAAAGACTCCACGTTCAGACCGTAAGGCCTAGTGCAAAGTGAGAGGAAAAAACCCCTGTACCCAGGTTCGAACTCGGGTTTACTTGACACAAGGCGAACGCGTTACCTCTGGTGCCACTCTACACCTTCTGTGTCACTTTCAGTGTGCCCTCGTCTCTATATGCCCCGATCTCTATGTGTCCCTGTCTCTACGCGCGCCAGTCTCTATGTATCCCCGTCTCGGTGAGTCAAGATCTCAAGATTCAAGATTCTTTAATCAGTCAAAGCATCAGAATGCAAAGGGAATCGTTTTGGTTTTGCACAAGACACAACCCAACAACAACGAAAGCATGCACATCGATGAACAACCAATATAAAAAATAACAAGTGCAACGCCGAGCGGCTGCAAAGTCCCCTCGCAGCATCGCGGAGGTACTCCGAAATCGAAATGTGTCGGCTGTACACATACATAAAAACGCATCAAAACAGCACGTAACTACATAAAAACGCATCAAAACAGCACGTAAGTGAATAGTTTTTTTATATATAGCCTTGGGGTTCGGACCCGTGATTTGAGCGCGCGCGATCATGCGCACACGCGCGCACAGAAACATTCATGACAACTGTGTTATAGACCATTCATCAAGAAATGTTGTGAAAAAAACTGCATTAAAACACATGCAAAACTTCGCGAGATATTAGCGATTATGTGTTTCGGGGTTTGAACCCCGTAACTGGCGCGACCTTGACCTTAATGTAAAACTAAATACATCAGTGGATAGCTTGCATCTTGGCCAACTAGTATACCAAATTTGATGATGATAGACTGAATAGTGTTTGAGAAAAACGGACGAATAGCCGGACGGACGGACAGACAGACGGACGGACACCGGACGGACGGACGGACCAGACAAAAACAATAGCTCCCCGAACCTTCGGCTCGGGGACTAAAAATAAATCATAATAAAAAGGTAACCAAAACAGATTACATCATCATGTATCAGTCTCTCCCTCAGATTATCTCTTTCTCTCAGACGCACACCTACACATACACATACACCAACACACATACACCAACACACACACACACACACACACACAACACACACACACACACACACACACACACACACACACACACACACACAACACACACACACACACACACACACACACACACACACACACACACACACACACACACACACCCCTCTGGTTAGGGAAAAGCAGGGTGCCAGTAAGACTCCTTATGGTCATGAATGGTGTCCGGTGATGCCATAGAGATACAGCAAGTTTTTTTTAAATAATCTTATGGACGAATGTGTAACTGTTGGTGTGGTTGCAATCTTCACTCGAGTTATCTTCTGTACTTGAGGAGTGCTTCCAGACATCTGATTCCTTGACTTTCACTTGTAACCCAGAACCGCATAGTCAATTCAATTTTCATGAAACCCTGCTGCAAGTCTGAGAGCTAGAAGGAGTGTATGTACGCTTCTAGTTCTTTCTTCGAAATCGGAGTGTGGCTGCCCACGTGACGGGGTAATTAAAAAACCGGCCAGACACTGTAAAGTTCTTATCCGTAGCTGGTGCATTTGTACCATAGTGTTCACGAGCTTCGGCTGTTGGGATGATCCCTGGAGTCTTTTAGCCAGGCACGACAAGAAGAAGAACTTGTGTGTGTATGTGTGTGCGTGCGTGCGTGCGTGCGTGCGTGAGTGAGTGAGTGAGTGAGTGAGTGAGTGAGTGAGTGAGTGAGTGAGTGAGTGAGTGAGTGAGTGAGTGAGTGAGTGAGTGAGTGTGTGTGTGTGTGTGTGTGTGTGTGTGTGTGTGTGTGTGTGTGTGTGTGTGTGTGTGTGTGTGTGTGTGTGTGTGTGTGTGTATGTATGTATGTGTGTACGTACGTGCCTGCGTATATGCGTGTGTGTGGGGGTGGTGTGTGTATGTGTATGCCTATTTGCATGTGTATGAGCGATTATTTGTTTTGTTGTTGAATTTCTTGCTTTTAATTTTTGTTGCTGTTAAGCGCATAGAGCTCCACATTTGGTGGAGGAGTGCGCTATATAAATGATTCACTATTATTATTATTATTATTATTATTATTATTACTTCCAGTTCTCTATTATCTAAAATATATCCAGACAATATACGTACAAGTGAAATCTTGGTGTGTCCCCCCCCCGCCCCCCTTTTAATGATAAATAACTTCTCAGTTGCTGACCTGACTGCAATAACCATCGGCAGAACCGGCCCCCATATCCCAACAATACAATGTCGTTAAAGGTGGACCCTGACGGATGAGTTTCGGCAAGAAACGCACCGAGATCACCATGAAAACACCATTTACAGAGATCGCAACACTCAATTTGCTTTGGTTTCCTAGAAATCAAACCGTCAAATCGGCGATTCATCCTTGGCGGAGGTGCAGGAAGTCAAATTCTTTCACTGAAAGAGAAGGCGTGTGCCGTCTCAAAATTGTTTGCACGATTTGTTTTTCGCAATATAAGCCTTTTTATTTATCTTTAAAAAAAAAAGTGTATGCAGTTTATCTAAAAGAGTTTCGCTCACAACAAAGGAAATGGCTTCAATTTGTTGTTACTGCACTGCAAAAAAGGCCCCCAGCTTCAACCACAATGGGTTTGGCCCCCAGCTTCAACCACAATGGGTTTGGCCCCCACCCACCCCATCCAAAATGGCTTCTCTCTCCGGCACCTCCGCCAAGGAGGAATCGCAGTTTTTGACGGTTTGATATCTAGGAAACCAGAGCAAAGCCACTGTCCCGATCTTTGAAAAGGCTGTCTTTCTGGTGATCTCAACGTGTTCCTTGCAAAAGCTCATCCGTAAGGGTCCACCTTTAACGAATTCCCCACATTTCTGACTGTTTTTTAGATGTTCTCCAGAGAGCTATTTGTTTCACGTTATTCCCTGCGACATGGGCAAGTATTCTTTCAATGATTGTCGTTAGGAAAAGGGAACGATCTTACAAGTGGTACACTACAACAAAATGTGAAGGCATAGAAACTTTGGATTGGTTTGTTATGCTGGTGATGAGTTCTAAACGTAGACATAAACTAAAAGCTTCCAAATACTTTTTCTCCTTTGAGCTCCTCCGAAATCAGAATGTGTCAGCTGTACGCAGCGGGGAGACCAGTGAAAACTGAAAACCGGACACATACGTTCCTTACCCATTATGGCCATATGGTCTGGGAACGCAGAAGAAGAAGGAGAAGTTCTTTTCTGCCAGCATGATCACAGCTGTAGTACGGTAGAACCTCCCTTATAAGACCTCCCATTATAAGACTCCCTCCCATATAAGACCTACTTCTCTTGAGACATCGCCCTTCTTTGTAAGTCTTACAACCCCTTTCAACGCCAGCCATTTTTCAGCTACAACTTTCCATTACACTTACCTGGGTAGAGACAAGATTCTGTCTGCAATATTGGGGACTCCTCTGTGACATGCATAAAATAGGACATATCCTTACCTCCCAAAATTAAGAAGTCACTGTATACCAGACCCTCATTTGATGCCTTTCAGTGACATGGGTGTTAAATCATTGTGGTGCCAGAGGCGACAGTGGCGATGAAATTGTTACATTAAAATTACCTCTCTTATAAGACCCCTCCCTTATAAGACCTCATTTTGGATGATTTTTGAAAGGTCTTATAAGGGAAGTTCCACTGTGGTGCTATGCGGGTCTTTGTGGCAGGGAGTACCCGTGGGACAGTTTCCCGACATGATCATCGGGAGGAGGTTCTACGACCAGTGGATTGTCCTTGACGCCCGTGAGAAGAACTACACCGTGGTGGACATCACCTCAACCAATACTGCCGTGCACCAGACCACCAGGTGAGAGCCTGCCACTTGCCACTCCTCGCTTCAGAACATTTGTTTCGGCCCAGGGCTATAGAGTCACTTCGGCCCAGGGCTATAGTCATTTCGGCCCAAGGTAGTAGTCATTTCGGCCCAAGGCTATGCTCGTTTCGGCCCAAGGCCTTAGTCACTTCGGGGCCCATAGTCATTTCGGCCCACACGCACAAAGCAACAACAGGCCCTTCACGGGACAAAGTGTCTATAGCCTTGAGCCAAAATGACTATAGCCCTGGGCCGAAGTGACTATAACCTTGGGCTGAAGTGACCATGACCTTGGGCCAAAATGACTATTGCCACTGGGCCGAAATGACATTTGTTTGGGCCGAAGTGACTATAAGTCACTTGGGCCCAAGTGACCATAGTCCTTGGGCCAAAATGACTATAGTCATTGGGCCGAAGGACTATAGTCCTGGGCCGAAGGACTATTCACTTGGGGCGCAATGTCATTTCGCCCTGGGCCGAAGCAAGAACATAGCCCTGGGCCGAAGTGACTATAAGTATCTTTGGGACGAAATGACTATAGCCCTGGGCCGAAGTGACTATAGCCTTGGGCCGAAATGACTATAGCCCTGGGCCGAAATGACTATAGCCCTGGGCCGAAGTGACTATAAGTATCTTTGGGACGAAATGACTATAGCCCTGGGCCAAAGTGACTATTGCCTTGGGTCGCAACGACCGTAGCCCTGGGCCGAAATGACTATAGCCCTGGGCCGAAGTGACTATAAGCCTTGGGACGAAATGACTATAGCCCTGGGCCGAAGTGACTATAGCCCTGGGCCGAAATGACTATTAGCCAGAGAGCTGGGCTGGGATTTGTTTCTGTTTGTGTAGAAGCCTAATTGCCCCCCCCCCCCCCCCGGGACATCCCCACTTGACTTGAGGACGGCTGATGATTAAGGAAGGTCCCCAAAGGCCAACTTGGCCCCTTAGCCAATACAGATTGCCTCCTAGTTTGACAGTCATAGTCATGCACGAAAGACTGGGCCTTATCTGGCTATTCCTTGGTTTGTTGTTGTTTGTTGTTGTTGTTGTTGTTGTTGACGTTGTCGTACCCTGGCTAATGGACTCCAGGGATCATCCCAATAGCAGAAGCACTTGAATAGTGTGTACGTGTGTGTGTGTGTGTGTGTGTGTGTGTGTGTGTGTGTGTGTGTGTGTGTGTGTGTGTTGTGTGTGTGTGTGTGTGTGTGTGTGTGTGTGTGTGTGTGTGTGTGTGTGTGTGTGTGAGAGAGAGAGAGAGTGAGTGTGTGTGTGTGTGCGTGTTTGTGTGCGCGCTTGCTTGTTAACGTTTTAACTGTTTTTGCTTGTTTTTAAATTTCTACTGTGTTTTATTTCTGTAAAGACCAGCGGGGAGACCAGTGAAAACAGAAAACCGGACACACGCGTACATTACCCATTATGGTCATATGGCCTGGGAACGCAGAGGAAGAAGGAGAAGAAGTCTACGTGCAAGCAATAAAAACATTGTACGTTAATGTCTAAAAAAACAAATCCACCCAAGACGTCAACACTCAACAGCATTAATTTGATCTAAGTCGAATACCACGTGTATAAACTTTGCTTCTTGTGCTCGAATTCAAGTTCATGTGTCTGCTTCTGCATGTGGCAACTTTGGGGGGGGGGGGGGGGGGGGGGGGGGGGGGGATTTTCTTCTTATTCTTCAGCGTCCCCATGCCATATGGGTAAGGTACGTATGTGTCCGGTTTTCAGTTTTCACTGGTCTCCCCGCTGCGTACAGCCGTACAGAACAGCCGTTCTGATTTCGGATGAGCTCAATTAAAGAAGAACAATTATTTGGAAGATTTTTTTTTTAAAGGGCAGGAGAATGGGCCAATAATAAGTCAGAAAGATAGTAGATGATAGAAAGCAAAGGGAAAAGGCAGAGTCAAAGAGAGTGGCAGATTAGAGGAAGTTACAAGCACAGACTTTCCAGAAGTAGGGGGAATTATTATTTTTACGAAAGACCCCCCACCCCCACCCCAATCCCCCGGTATCCCCACGGGGAGAGACTCGTGGAGGGGGGCGGGGTTGTCCAGCTCCCCGTATTGGGCACTGCAAAAAAAAAAAAACACTTTTGCAAGAGTGAATGCCCGTGTTATTGGTGGGTGGGGATGGTTGAGTACTGACCAAACAAGGGTATAACTCTCGCCAATAACCCAATTTGAGGCCACTTAATGGCTGCCTTTTGCAAGAGTGAATGCCTTTTGGATACTGATCAACAAGGGCTTAACACTTGCCGTCAAGAGGCGTTAATAACCCTAGTTGCAGTGGCCAATAGAGGCACGAGGCATCCACCCACTTGCCCCCCGGGTTTTTTTCCCGAGAATACATTTCTTGTTCCCTAATTGCAGTGGCCAATAGAGGCACGAGGCATCCACACACTGTCTTGACCCCGGTTTGTTGTTTTTTCGGGAATAAATTTCTTGTTGAATCATTATAAACCAACAGCATTGCGTTCACTTTGAATTCCGTGCAGGACAAAGCACTCGCACCCGAAGCAAGAGGACTCTTACAACAGCCGACTCATCAAACGCTTCTACAAGAGGAAGTCGATCGGGTACCGTAACGGCTACATTAACTGCGCACCCTGGGTCACGGTTCACGACGCAGAAGGAAAAGTGACAGTCACCAAAAGGACCACCAAGCTAAACCATTGCTGATTTAAAAAAAAAAAAAATCCACACACACAAAAAACACCCTTAAAGACCCACCACAGTACCTATCAAAATCGCGGGTTTCACCACGAGTTTGCCCTCTGGTAAGAAATCTTAAGAAATCGTCCTAGCATCATTATGAGGGAATGTGACACGTGACGTGGGGGGTCTTTAAAGACCCGCCAGGTCACGTGTCAAAATCGCGGGTTTCCCCCACGTGTTTTCGTTCTTATATAGCTGGTAAGAAATCTTAAGAAAGCTTCCTAGCATAATTATGATGGAATGGGACACGTGACGTGGGGTGGGGGTGTCTTTAAAGACCCACCAGGTCACGTGTCGAAATCACGGGTTTCACCACGTGTTTTCCCTGTTATAGCGGGTAAGAAATCTTGGTTTTGACCAGGTTGAGCTCCCGTACAAAAATGTCCCCAAATTGAAAACGAAACATCATTAATTTCTAAAGAGCAGCCTCAATTTGAAGTTGGGGGGCATTTGTTTTTGTGGGTCACAGCTACCCAGAAAAAACCCCCAAGGGACTTAAAAAATCGTGGTGCGTTCAGTGTGTTCTTTAAAAGGTGAAGACGGGTATAAAGCAGGGGGGGGGTGAAGGAGAGGGGACAGGGGAGGTGGGGAAGGGGAGAATGAACGTGGGGGGAAGGGGAGGGGAGGCGATGGGGATGGTCATGGAGGATGAAGACAGTGCCGTTTTTGCCATTCTTTTCAAAGTATTCCGATCTAACGGTACTAAAGCATCCTTGCTATGGTTATCAAGTGACAGAATCGATGTACAATACCAGTATAGAACACTCAATAGGACCTAATAGGACCTAATAAGGTTTTTAAAGAGCAATCGACAGAAAAAACCCTTTCACACCGATCTTGCCAAATTTTGAGCTCGTCAAAATACCAATCGTCTCTGTACTGACCAATCATTTTTTCGACTTTTCACAAAAGTGAATTGGAATGCTAAGTTGTCCGTTAACCACGATATTAACTTTCAATGTGTGTGAAGTGTGTGGTTGTGTGGTTGTGGTTGTCAAGTCAAAATTTTATTTCCAGATGGGAACATTGTGTAAGCAAAAACATGCTTTTTTTCAGCAAGCCATCCATACAAAATGATGTAAAGAAAAAATAAAGAACTAAACATTCCAAAGTCGCGAACAAGAAAAGGAAAATATACAAGTAAACAATTAATCAAAGAAACGAGCAAATATTCCATGTGTGTGTGTGTGTGTGTGTGTGTGTGTGTGTGCATGTGCGTGTGCGTGCGTGTGCGTGTGCGTGTGTGCGTGCGTGCGAATATTAAATGTGTGTGCTTAGCGATTGAGGTGAATGGTACGGAAACTGTATACCCCCCCCCCCCTCTCTCTCTCTCTCTCTCTCTCTCTCTCTCTCTCTCTCTCTTCTCGAACTCTCTCTCTCTCTCTCTCTCTCTCTCTCTCTCTCTCGTGTGCGTATACTGGGCGGGGTGATGGAGGGATGGGTGTTTGTGCGCATGTTCCATTATTGGCAGTTTTAGTATTGATTTTTGTTTATGATTGGAACATGCTTTTTATGCCAAGTG
>CM065691.1:49177206-49182206 GCA_017654935.2 Phymorhynchus buccinoides
TGCCTTCTGGCGTGAGAAAAATCGCACTAAGTCTCTCATTTGAATCGACATGGTTTTTTTCTCTAAATACCAGATTCCAATTTGAGCGCTTGGGCAAACCGTTTTTCTGTTTTCCTGAAGAGAAAGAAACGTAAGGAAGCTGCAAATACGGCCAGAAAATCTATGAAACAGTAACAACCAGTGTTAAAAACCCACTGACCCAGATGGATTAAGTCCCTTTTTTTTCTGGGTCGGTGTGGCCCACATACAGACTTTCCTCATACACGATCGAGGCTGCTCTTTAAAGTGATGTCTCGTTTTCGTGCATGAGGAAATTTGTTTGGGAGCCACACTTGCTCACAATAAGATTTCTTACCAGCGAGAGAGGGAACAGGTGAAACCCGTGATTTTCACTCACGGACCTGGTGGGTCTTTAAATAACTGCTGGTGTTCATGGTTCAAGGGGGGCATAATCAGGGTTTCTGTCCTCACTACTCATGTAGGGGAATATGTCCGCTTGTCTGTCTTATTCCCGTTACAGTGTCTTTGGTGCAGCCAAGGGGTCTGAGCTGACCTCCGAAAACCATCTCCACAGCCAACCATCAAAACGTCCTCGCGGCCAATATAGTGTAGATGTGCCCTGGGTAGGGCATCGCTACTGGATCTGGATCTGGAAGTATACGTCGCAGACGCCGCTTCTGACGATAGACGCGACGGAACTAGGAGGGCGCATTCCTTATTAGAATTAAAAGGGGGAAAAAAAGGAGAAAGGCCTACTGCTTACCCTGGGTTAAGACCATTAAACCCCCCAGTTCAGCCGGAAGGGCCCAGGCCCCACTTCCAGAAGCAAGCCAACCCCCCCAAAAAAAAACCCCACCCCAACCCAAACAACACCTAACGATCTAGTTGTCAGTGGACGCTGGCTCAGATGGTGGTACATAGAAATTCCAACTCAGCTGTTTATGCACACGCTGCATAACTATGGAACCTCGGTTTACGGTTTCAGCTTGAAAAAAAAGAAAGAAAACAATATTAAATGAAAATCAGCGTGATTTTGTTGGAACCCCATTTCCCTTTGATCTGATACAGAGAACAGACTTAAAGGGCCACCCTGACGGATGCGTTTTTGTAATAAACACGTCGAGATCACCAGGAAAACACCCTTTACAGAGATTGCAAGACTCACTTTGCTCTGGTTTCCTACAAATCAAACCGTCAAATCGGCGATTCCTCCTTGGCGGAGGTGCTGGAAGTCAAATTATTTCACCAAAAGAGAACGCGTGTGCCGCCTGGGTTTAGACCAAATCGTTTGCACGAACTTTTCGCAATACAAGCCTTTTTATTTTTAACTTTAAAATTTTATACAGTTTATCTAAAGGAGTTTCGCTCACAACAAAGGAAATAGCTTTTTTTTTACTGCACTACTAAAAAAAGAAAACGCTTCAACCACAATGAGTGACCTTCACCCACCCCATCCAAAATGGCTACTCTCTCCGGCATCTCTGCGAAGGAGGAATCGCCGTTTTGACGGTTTAATTTATAGGAAACCAGAGCAAAGTGAGTGTTCCGATCCTTAAAAAGGCTGTCTTTCTGGTGATCTCGACGTGTTTCTTGCAAAAATTCATCCGTCAGGTCCACCTTTAACTGGGACTCGAACACGCGACAATTCATTTACGAAATTATTCGAAATTTTTGTCGGCTACCAGCATAACAATGGTATATTTATGGTGGTAAGGAGTGTGGAATTCGACAATTACTGATACCATTAGTACAGGAATAGTCTGGCTAAAACGTATGCACACGAACCAATAATATTATTCTATTACATTTATTATGCTTGACTGTGTCAGCTTTGAGTTGCTGAAGTAACTAAGCTTAATATATTCCCTATAGAATTGAGGCGGTAGAGAGAGAAAAAGAGTTTGAATCGACTGCGGAATACGAAATGAATGTACAAGGTATTCAGATAGAATAATGATAAACGAGCGAGAACTGCGGATGAACCAAAGTAGGCGCTAGACAATCGAATCAATGAATGATTCATTGCTAATGAACATTTAAAAGCCCCATAGGTTTACTCGAAAGTAAGGGAAATGGGGGATGTGGATTACGACTTAGCCATGTGGAAGAGGAGGAGGAGGAGGAAGAAGAAGAAGAAGAAGAAGAAGAAGAAGAAGAAGAAGAAGAAGAAGAAGAACAGACACACACACGCGTGCACGCACGCATGTACACACAGACACGCCCCCCCCCCCCCTCTCTCTCTCACAACCTCACACGCGCGCACGCACGCGCGCACGCACGCACGCACACGCACGCACACACACACACACACACACACACACACACACACACACACACACACACACACACACACACACACACACACACACACACTCACAATCACAAGAGAGAGAGAGAGAGAGAGAGAGAGAGAGAGAGAGAGAGAGAGAGAGAGAGAGAGAGAGAGAGAGAGAGAGAGAGAGAACTTGAAAACTTGAAAACTTTAACTTTATTTTTCAATGATAAAGATTTTAGGCAACGCCTATTCTTCCAATCTGTCCTTGGTACATATACGAACATAGAATACAAACATGGCAAGGCATGATATTACACATACACATTTGAACATAAAGGTAGCACCTTGGTACATATACGAACATAGAAAACAAACATGGTGTGACGTAACATGGAAAGCACGCCCCACTTTCTCCCTTTCTACATAAACATCCCCCCCCCTCTCCTTTCTTTACTCGGGCCGCCACTTTAATTATAATTCAACATCAAACCCGTCGCCGATATAGGCGCTTATCTCTTTGAAGCCCGTTTTACCTTCCCTGTCAGCTTGTGACATCCACATTGGCGGTCTCCCTTTGTTACCCGTATCTCCTTTCCCGATCACGAGAGGGAGAGGAATGTGACTGGAATGTGACATGTGCCAGTGATGTAACCGGCTCGTGATCGTTCTGTACTAGTATGTATAATATTATAACATCATCTTGTGACTTGTCGACTGCTATAAACCAATGATAGGCTCTCGGGAGTTTAAAAATTGGAGGGGAAAATTTGAGTAATTAGGAAAGTCCCCACCTAAAACATGCTCTCTCACAAGACGCTGAAACCTGGCTGAAGCAACATTGCAGAATCAACCTCTCTCCCAGCCAGTCCTAATAGCCCAACTAGTGAGTATTATTGATGGCTGGTGATTGAGATTTGTTTTTGTTTGATTCTATTTTTGATCTAGATCCTATGTTCCATGATGAATAAGGAGTAGATATGTTATTGAAAAGAAGTGGTAAACATTCTGTTCTAATTATGTGCACTGATTATTTGTGTGTGTGTTTTTGACTTTAACCCTTTTGGTACCAGAACCGGATTTTAGGCCTACTAACCCTTTTGTATATTTTTAGTAGGAAGCCTGTGGGATGCAACCTTGCTAACTATGATAACATTCCTTTCCAGGTGTTGGATGGAGAGTGATGTTGGCTTGATCATAGACTTTGATCTAGCTGGGTACTGAATCATATCAGTTGATTCCAGTACACCTTTTATGTTTTACTGATCTCAGTTTGTTAACTGAAATTCAGTTTATTTATTACTAGTGCTATTGTACAAGGGCAGCCTTCTAGCCGGTTGGGCTCCACTAATTCCCTGCCGGCTGAAGCCCCTTGTCTCTAAGCCATAGAGATCTACATCCACCTTCTCCTGTGATTATCAGCAGGGCATCGTGGTCAGGACGATCATCCCTGACTCACAAGCATCAAGACATCAGACATCAGACATCAACCATCAGTGTGTGTTTCAAGTTGGTTGCGAAAGTGTACTGTAGATTATGTCATTCATTATTTGGGCGTGATTGAGAAATTGACTGAGGGATCAGGGAAGGGGGGTGTTGGTCAATGTTTGATGTATACTTTTTGTTCATTGTGTTTATTTTAGTGATTTCTGTAAAGCGCTTAGAGCTTAAAGATTAGGCGCTATAAAAGTTGTCTTAATAAATAAATAAATAAGACGGGAACGCCGCAAAGACGCCTCGCACCCAGAATCCGCAAGGAGACCACGCCTGAACCGTGCCATCCCGCGACGCCGTAACCGGAACGACTGGGAGCTACTCTCACCTGACGAGCAAGCCAAGTCCCCACAGCACTCGCCGATCCCTACGGAGGAACTTCAACACAGCTATGAGCTAAGTCCCTAAGCCAGTGCCAAGAACCCTAACTGGAAACCAGGACACTTAGTGACCCTTCCCGCTTGGGGCTAACCTTCTAGAAAGACAAAAGTCTTGTAAATCCTTTCAGATTTCATTGTTTTTCATTCATATTTTGTCTTGGCGCCATTGAGCTGCTTTATTATTATTGTTGCATAATCTTATGCAGATTTTGTGAGTAAATAAAATACAAGTGTCAAATAATTCTGAACCCTTTGGTCAGACTGATGAGAGTGGAAGTCTTGTAATTTCATGTAAAACCCTACTTCTCTCTGTCTGCCATTTAGAGCAAATCAACCACTTGTATTTCTTACAATCATACGAGCCAGAACCCGGGCACAAATATAAATTTATTAGATGAAAAGGGGCCGGGAAAGTTGCTCATCTCCCATACTCTAGAGAAGTGGGCTAAATGCAAATTTTCTATTTGAAAATTTAACACACTAAAAGTCTTCCCTAGAGACTTAGCCTTTTAACCCATTCCCTCGTCACACATGGCAAGGCATAATATTACACATACATATTTGAACATAAAGGCAGCAAAGCAGGTGATATTATGACATAGATAGGTTGAAATATGGATTTATAAAAGTACATACGCACTTGTATAATTGTTAATACTCGTGCGGGCATACATCATGCGTGTAACCATACACGCACACACCTGCACGTGCGCGCACACGCAGGCATACATGCACATACGCACAGAAATATGTTGAAGCACGTATAAAAGAACTATTCTTTATAGAACAGGGCAAACAAAGGCAGCCTATGGTATGAAACCGGTAACAATTAGCAATAAAATGCGGACAAATTT
>CM065691.1:49184706-49187206 GCA_017654935.2 Phymorhynchus buccinoides
TTAGGGTTAGGGCTAGAGTCAGTTTAATTTCAGATTGAATGGTTAAAAGATACACATTCTAAAGTTTCGCTGAAAACCGACATCGTCACGCGAATGGCGTCACTTTCCATAATTTGGAGATTACCAAGTGCAGCATTGAACGTCTTGTCATTTTTTCGCTCTCTACAACCCCCTCCTCCTCTTTCTGTCTTCATAATTGAGACCTCGTTTCCATCCCGTTTTTTAAAGACCCACTGACCCACCACGATTCATTAAGTCCCTTGGGTGTTTTTTTCTGGGTAGCTGTGACTCACATGCAAATGCCCCCAACTTCAAATGGAGGCTGGCTCTTGAAAATCATGTTTCGTTTTCAATTTTGGGTTAATTTGTATGGGAGTCAAACCTGGTCAAAACAAGATTTCTTACCAGCTACAAGAGGGGGAAAACATGTGAAACCCGTGATTTTGACACGTGATCTGGTGGGTCTTTAATGTACACGTATGTTTAAAAAAAAAATGTAACCAAAGTGTTGTAGTTGTTGATTTTGTTCCCGTTGCTGCTGTCGCTGCTGTTGTTGTTGCTGTTTATTGAAGTGTTTATTTGGGGGTGTGGGGGGTGTTATAATAATATGTCCTTCAAGATTGCTAGTAAGAAGAAGAATAAAGTGAATTGACACCCCCCCCCCCCCCCCCCCCCCCCGTGGGGATACCGGGGTGGTGGGGGGGAGGGTGTCTTCCGTACAAATAGTTCCCCCACCTTCTGGAAGTTCTGTGCTTGTAACTTCCTCTAATCTGTCTCTCTCTGTGACTCTGCCTTTTTCCTTGCTTTGTGTCATCTACTTTCTTTCTGACTTTTGGACCATTCTCCTGCCTTTTTCCCCCCCAAAACAATCTTCCATGTAGTTTTCTTCTTTGAGCTACACCGAAATCGGAATGTGTCGGCTGAATGCAGCGAGGAGACCAGTGAAAACTGGAAAACGGACGCATACGTACCCATTGTGGCCGTATGGCCTGGGAACGCAGAAGAAAGAAGAAGAAGAAGAAGAAGAAGAAGAAGAAGAAGAAGAAGAAGAAGAAGAAGAAAAGTGAATTGCACCATGCTGCATATTTTGTCGTCAGCTATTCTTGCTAGCCGATAGTTTCTAGCCTGCTGACATTAATAATACCCGGGCTAGAAACTGACGACCAATTTGCCGTGACAAGATTATGTTTTATGGTGTACATTCATTTCGGCCCGTTTTCATCTCGGCCCACGGTGTCTTTAGTGAAGCACTTGAACACTATGGTACAAATGCACCTGCTAGGGATGAGAACATTACGTGTGTGACCGTTTTTGATTACCCTGCCATGTGGGCAGCCACACTCCGACATCGGAGGGTTTTGGAGACTGATGGATGTCATGCTAGGAGCTTGTCGGGGGCGGGGGGGGGGGGGGGGGGAGGGAGGGAGGGAGCATTGCACTGGCGGCTATGCTCTCTAGGTGGGAGCATCCCGAAAAAATGATCTAAGACTAGAAAATACCAAATACGTCCCCCCCAAAAACCCAAATCCCAGCCAATTAAATTACGTTTCGTCTGCATGTTGCAACAGCTAGTGGCTTCTAGTGTTAGCAGCATACATGCATACGTGACAGAACTTCATAAACGCGGACAAAAAACATTACATCATTAGCGCGCGAGGGGTGGGTGGTGGGGGGGGGGGGGGGGGGGGGGGGGGGACACTCACTGTCTGCAGAAGAAAATTGCGTATATCAACCTTTAGCCATGCACGCCAGTCTCTCTATGGCTGCGGCCAGAATGAAGTCGGTAAATCTTCTTTGTAATGAGATGAAAAGTTTGGAAGCCGTGCGAGGAATAAAGGATCCATAAGAGATAAGAAAGGGAGGTGAAGGGGGAGCTGGGGGGGGGGGGGGGGGGAGATTTATTTATTTTAAAAAAAATTGGGAACGAGCTGAAAAGAGAGAGAGAGAGAGAGAGAGAGAGAGAGAGAGAGAGAGAGAGAGAGAGAGAGAGAGAGAGAGAGAGAGAGAGAGAAGACGAATACGAATACGAATACGAATGTTTAATCAGGTCAAGGCCATAGCCCCATACTGATGAAGTTCACATAAACAAATTTGTATAAGAAAAAGAAGGAAGAAGCCAACAACAAGCAAGCACATCATAATTGAAATAGTGCATAAAAAAATGCAGCACAACGCAGTACTACTAAATCAAAGTATATATGCCTAGGACAATGCATTATGAATTATCTTGCTAGCTTCGTAGATGTGCAAAGCTAAATCCAACAGTTTTTTCATGTTTTGATGCCAGCAATAAAATCATCCGAAAGTTGCATGGGTCAGAATAGAACTTTGGCTTTATGAATTTCATTCTAAGATCGTTCAAGACCGGACAGCAGAACAAAAAATGCACTTCGTCTTCTCTTGCTGAGTTACACAGACTACAAATCAAATCATTATCATTTACATGTCTGAATCTTAAACGATGGCATGCAATTATTGAAACACCAAGTCTGAATTTTGT
>CM065691.1:49192206-49197206 GCA_017654935.2 Phymorhynchus buccinoides
TTGTGATTGTTGGAGTTAGCATTAGTTAACATGTTAATGGCTTTCCAGACCAATTTTTGATTTTGTGATGAACAAATTAAATTTTGAAAATATTTTGTTTTTGCTTTGCGTTTCATTGAGTTTACTTTGTTTGTTTGTTGCTGCAATTTTTCCTTATCCTTGGACAACAGTAAACTTTCTCTTTTATATCTTTCATCATCAATTTCTTTTGTTATCCAAGGTGGTTTAATAGAATGTTTTACTCTTTTCTTTTTAAAAGGGGCATGTTTATCGTATACAGAAATAAACGTACGGGTCCAGTAATCAACTGCATCATCAGGGTCTCTTATTTGATAAACAAAATCTAGTCCGGAATTTAATAGATCACTTATAAAAGTAGTTTCGTCGAAGTTAGTGAAACATCTGTAAAAAATTTCCTTGTGCCCTGGCTTTGGAATTTTGACACCTTTTTTATTCCATGTTACACAAATAGAGCAGTGGTCGCTACAACCAGTTTGTACTGAACATGATTCAAGTATATTAGATTTTGTATTTACATAAATGTGGTCAATTAACGTAGCTGTTTTATCTGTAATACGTGTCGGACGATCGATTACTTGTTCCAGACCATATGTAGCATAAGAATGACTCCAATGAGTACCTGACAATGTTAAATCTATGTTGAAGTCCCCAAATAAAATTACTTCTTTGGTATCAAGAATCACTGTATCCATCATAGAATTAAAATTATCATACCAATTAGCAGTTTCAGACGGGTTTCTATAAATGAATCCAATAATGAGAGGTTTATGGTGCTTAAAGTACACTTCAATCCATACAGATTCCACATTATGATTTTCTAGATGAGGAAGCCTTTTATAGTTCAGTGAATTGACACAGTATAGAAGTAGCCCTGTTGATTTAGGAGAGTGAGGGTCAAGTCGAATGGTATTGTAGTTTGGCATTAGTACCTCAGAATCTGGAATAAAATCAGTTAATCTTGATTCGGCAATGCAAAAAATATGAAAATTATTACCATTATTATGTAAGATTGATGTAATTTCATCAGTTTTATTGCGAGCACTATTGATATTAAGATAACCTACTCGTAAACCGTTTTGAGAGGGCCAAACATCTAATGTAGAAGGCATATTAATAAAGTGGATACATTCAACAAAGCATTAATCCAAAGAACAAAGATCAATCAAACTAATTTAAATATTTTATAACTAAACTAATGGCACTTAATTGTACCAATATGTAAGAAAGGGAAGTAGCAATTAGAACAACGCGTATGAAAGGTCAGAATACCAAAGACAAAACAATAACAATCAATATTACAACAAAAAAGAATATCAAACCAGTGTAAATATGTAGTAATAAATCCCACACCTTGTATGCAGCACGTACACTTTGACACAAGGAGAAGCAATTTGAATTATAGAAAACACGAACAACGACGAATGAATGAATAGGTTACAGCAGCAAATTTAAACAAATTTAGACAAAATTAGGGATGTGATCACAATTGGTCACAAAAGGCACGCAGCGGAGAAAACAATCCACAATACAAACACCTGATCCAACAGGTAGAAAGCTCACAAAATATTTTATCAAATCTAGGGCAAGCCACACACGAATTCAAGTCATTAAGTCCGGTTTATCCGAGAAAAAAAAATCTATCAATTCAACAAGCACACCCACACACACACACACACACACACACACACACACACACACACACACACACACACACACACACACACACACACACACACACACACACACACACACACACACACACACACACACACACACACACACACACACACACACACACACACACACACACACACACACACACGCACACACGCACACACACGCACGCACACAACGCACACACACACACACACACACACATACGCGCGCGCGCGCGCGCGCGCGCGCGCACGCACGCCCGCCGGCACGACGCCACATGCATTCGTTAGACCAGCGAAACACGTAAAGAGCATGTGCATGGCATGTATCGACACAACAACTTGGAGCATCCTGACACAATCCGTGCATTTGATCCATGAATTGGAATTGATATAAATGCACGCAAGCATACAATTTTACCCCCCCCCCCCCCCCCCCCCCTCCCTCCCCCCCCCCCCCCCCCCCCCCCCCTCTCCCTCCCTATGTCCTATCGTACAAAAAAATACACACACACAAAACGACATAAGCACTTCTAATCAAAGCATGCATGAAACCGACGCATATTAGTGTACAAGCGTCGTATGCTAGATTATTATGTTTACATAATGTTACCTTACTGAAAATATAAGGTTAGGAAATAATCCATTGATTATAATGCATATTTATGAAATCACAAACACCCTCATATATGCACAACAAAAATCAACCTTCTATTACCTCAAGGTAACAGCAGTACAAACATAATGATACACTCAAACAATGAAAACAAATACACCCATGGTTAAATCCAGTCACATGTGTACAAAGGGCACTACCTGATAACAGCAGTGCGAGCAGAAATAATTAATATTTTATGTCATGTAATTATCTCAGAGCAGGGCCCTAAGCGGGAGAGTAGGACGGAAAATAACTCCGTTGGGCCAGAATCTGCGAGGCCATCCTCAGCAGCTGGTCTGCGTGAGGGTGGAATGGATTGGGGGTGTAGTCCATTGGAGGGTACCTGCCCGGAGGGGGAATCCCTGTGCCGGGTCTGTTGGGGTTGGGGTCGACTTGGGGATGATTAACACTGGCAGGAGGAGGCTGGTTATATGTGTTATCGTAGGAAGGGTAGGATGGAGTAAGCATGGATGGGGGAGGGTTATGGTAACCTAGCTGTGTGGACCTAGGTGGATTACTTCCATCGTTAGCTTGGATGATTTTGTTGTAGCTTTCTGGGGCAATGCTTTGAGGTCCATTCACAGCCGGCCTTTGAGCAAGGGGCGGATATTCGTTAATGGAAGAAACAGGAGGAAGCTCGACTGAGGAAGAGCAATGGTTCATCATGCGAGCGTTATTCCCCTGCGCACTATAAAAAATAGCACGATTGGAGGAAGAAGAAGGATTGTAGTGTTGGGGGGGTTCATGGTGCCTTTGTTGGGCATTCTCTACAGAGAACCGGGAGCTGGCGTGCTCTGCGGCAGCCAGGACAGTGGTTTTGCCATACGAGTCCTTTCTCCACAGGCTCTTCAAGTTGTCTGCCAGTCTGGCAGTGCCACGAGTGTTAGGGTGGATAGAGTCACTGTACAGAGATCTATCTGCAGCAAACGTGGGGTAGTTATCTATGAAATTAACTCTATGACCATCACACGCTTCTTGCAGATTATGATTAGAAGGCAATATTGTGTTATTAAAAGAGTGTTTGCCTTTGGCTGGGATGATTGAACTAAGGCTGATGCGAGCGGATGGAAACTTTCGTTTACATAAATCAATGATATCGGACCACGCATTTACAGTCACAGGGCCTGAAGGGCACGAGTTCACACCAACGTGAATTAGGACATCTCTGACATTGGGTGCCACAGGCAGAGACGCGAGCCATGACAACAGATCATCCACTGACATACCAGGAACACAAATCTTTAGTGGGCGTTCATTTCTTGGAACTAAACGCCTGGGGTTAATGAAACGAAAGATAGAGTCCCCAACAAGCAGTATTGATGTTCTTTCTGTTACTGTCATTTGACACAGTGTCTCTAGAGGGGACGGTTTGTGAAAGAGATCTTCCTTGTTCATGAGTCTCTCTTTTTTATTGTGGCTCTCTGATGATGATTTCGAAGCCTGATAGATAGACGTCTGTGCCTCAGAGAGGACAGCGAAGGGGTTAGAGGTAGATACATTGCAATGTATAGCTTCACAGTCATTGTTAAAGGGGGAAGGAGGAGGAGGGCCAGACAACGGACCGCAGTCAGTGACAGTATGTGACACAACAGCGCTTACATCAGAAGACTCGCTGTACTCACCATTTGAGACTGCATCCACCCCGATGTCCTTAGCAACACAATCCATGCGTGTGACCATATCCTCCCCGACATCCCTCCCAGACCCACAATACTCCACAGGTCGAGAAAAACACACTGGTTCTGTTTGGGTGGCAATGCCGTGTGCTTGATGATCTGTGAGTTGTGTTTCAGTTTGTGTGCTTGTGTTTGTAAGATCTTCGTTGAATTGCTTTTCTGTTTGTGTGCTTGTGTTTGCAAGATATTCGTTGGTTTGTGTTTCTGTTTGTGTGCAAGCAGTATACGTTAGGTGTGATTTGTTGTTCTTCATCTGTGACTGCAGTGTGCCTAACTGTGTCTTAATGCTATTGTTATCTTTCAGTAATTGTTTGTTGGATGTATCAAGTTTGATCACGATTGATTTCAATTCTTCGATTTTGTCACAGATTGTTTCAAATTTGTTACTAATATTAACCCGCATTTCGTTTTTGGCGGCAGTTTTTATGTCCTCCGCAATCGAGTCGATGTTCTCTGGAGATAACTCCATTACCGACATGGAGTTGACGGTCTGCTCCAGCTGGTTCAATCTGTGTTTGAAATGGATGGATGGAGTGGAGCTGAGGTGACCGGGACCGGTTTTGTAGAGAGAACGTCGGCACTGAAGGCGCGTACGTTTGCTGACAGGGGACTTCTCCTTCTCCTTCGATCTCACCCCATCGTCCACGGGTTGATCGACCTTCGGGGCGGGCGGAGGAAGCGCGACATCTTCACCCGTTGGCTGGCCAGCATCAGGGGTGGACAGGGGTGGGGGCAGTGCAGGAGCAGAGGAATCAGCAGCAGAGGTGGACAGGGGTGGGGGCAGTGCAGGAGCAGAGGAATCAGCAGCAGCCCCAGCCTCAGAGTGTTCCGCCTGGTCGTTCATTGCAGCCAGGTCAGACACAGGCTCGCATAGGGAAATTGGATCAGAAACCGAACTGATAAAAGTTATTGGTGCCTCAAGCAGACACTTTTCTAGTTTTCCAGTGTCTTTGTCCTGCATGAAATCGTCAATAAACTGCTTCAGAGGTT
>CM065691.1:49202206-49204706 GCA_017654935.2 Phymorhynchus buccinoides
ATTTTATTTCTAAATAGTGGTCTTTTTTGCATTATTGTTTCCTTCATTAAGAATAAACTGATTTTCTTCATTTGCCTACAAAAATGATCTATGTTATTTGACAGTATCCCCTTGCCATAAAGGCTTATGTATGCTAATGGCAATACAAACCTATTTTATTTTATTGTATTTTATTTGATCTCTCTCTCTCTCTCTCTCTCTCTCTCTCTCTCTCTCTCTCTCTCTCTCTCTCTCTCTCTCTCTCTCTCTCTCTCTCTCTCTCTCTCTCTCTCTCTCTCTCTCTCTCTCTCTCTCTCTCTCTCTCTCTCCCTCTTTCTCTCTCTCCCTCTCATCAACCTTAGAAAATACTAATTGTCCACTATGTCCTAATACACAAGAATCTGAAAGTCATTTTCTCTTTCTTTGTCCTTTATACGATCAGACTAGAGAACAGGTGAAATTAAAATCAAATAATGGTGAAAATTGCGAGTCAAAATTAGTAAGTATATTATTGTCAAGTACCTCAAGACATGGAATTGTACGCGTTGCTAAATATTTACTGGCAGCTTTCAAAATTCGGCAACAGTTTATTGAAAACAATGCAAATTGTAACAACACATAACCTTCGTATTCTTAAATATTCTGTGATTTTCTAATTTCCCTTTCGTTTCATTGCATGCTTTCATTGATGTGGATTGATCATGTGCTTTTGTATTTCAGGTATTGTCTCACTATATTATTGTGATTGTTAATGCATGTATTTGTTACTGTTGTATGTGTGAGAGGGTCTGTGGGCCCAAACTCATTACATTTCCGACTTCTGACTTCCGACTTCTCTCTCCCTCTCTCTCTCTCCCCCACCACTCTCTCTCCATCACCCTCTCTCTCTCTCTCTCTCTCCCCCACCACTCTCTCTCTCCATCACCCTCTCTCTCTCTCTCTCCCCCACCACTCTCTCTCCATCACTCTCTCTCTCTCTCCTCCCACCACTCTCTCTCCATCACTCTCTCTCTCCCCCACCACTCTCTCTCCATCAATCTCTCTCTCTCTCCATCACTCTCTCTCTCTCCATCACTCTCTCTCTCTCCCCCACCACTCTCTCTCCATCACTTTCTCTCCACCACTCTCTCTCCACCACTCTCTCTCCATCACTCTCTCTCCATCACTCTCTCTCCATCACTCTCTCTCCATCACTCTCTCTCCATCACTCTCTCTCTCTCCATCACTCTCTCTCCATCACTCTCTCTCTCCATCACTCTCTCTCTCCCCCACCACTCTCTCTCCATCACTCTCTCTCTCTCCATCACTCTCTCTCTCTCCCCCACCACTCTCTCTCCATCACTTTCTCTCCATCACTCTCTCCACCACTCTCTCTCCACCACTCTCTCTCCACCACTCTCTCTCCACCACTCTCTCTCCACCACTCTCTCTCCACCACTCTCTCTCCACCACTCTCTCTCCATCACTCTCTCTCCATCACTCTCTCTCGCTCCCTCACTTTGCTTGCTTTTAATTTTAGTTGTGCCTTTTAGTTTGTACAATAAATCCGCCTTCCCCGTACTTTGTATTGTATCTTGTTATCACGACATGGGAAACACTCTTCACATGTTATCAATATTGGTTCAATACGCTTAAGTTTAATTGTGAAGAAGACAGAGGCAGCGGCATCCGTTTTTTCAATAAGAACAGAAAGACAGACAGACAGACAGACGGACAGACAGACGGACAGACAGACATGAATATATACAGAAAGGAAAACACCCGATTCCACCTCGACCAAGCCGCAAAGGTTTATTTCCGATGATATGCTGTTTATATCATATAGTAATAAGCCAACTGTGTGTGTGTGTGTGTGTGTGTGTGTGTGTGTGTGTGTGTGTGTGTGTGTGTGTGTGTGTGTGTGTGTGTGTGTGTGTGTGTGTGTGTGTGTGTGTGTGTGTGTGTGTGTCTGTGTGTCTGAAACACGAAACGGGCCTTATAACTCCGCCGTTTTTCGACCGAATCGCTTCAAATTTGCTGTGAGCCCTAACGGGGCGATGGCAACGGCAACCGAGGCGGCCGTGTCATTTGCGCGGTTTTGCAAATGCGCGAAACGCGCATCCGACGGCCTTTCGGCGCCCGTATCTCCGGTATTTCTGGACCGATTGCCTTCAAATTTGTCAGATATATGACCGGGGACGGTGACTATCAATGTGCCAAACAAGAAGCGAATCCATTACATACGCGCATAACAGCAGCATGATGCAAAACGGGCCTTATAACTCCGCCGGTTTTCAACCGAATCGCGTCAAATTTGCTGTCAGGCTTGCTGTTGCCGGGGCAAAGCCTGGCAGCAAATTTGAAGAAAATCGGGAGAGCGCGTTACCAGTACTTGGCGTTACCGTTACTAGGCGTTACCGTTACTAGGGAGAGCGCATCACTCTCAGAGCAGCGCCAACGCGAAACGGGGCCTTATAACTCCACCGTTTCTTTACCAAATCGCTTCAAATTTGCTGTACTCAGCGTTACCAATACTTCGCAT
>CM065691.1:49209706-49212206 GCA_017654935.2 Phymorhynchus buccinoides
AGAAACAAAGAAACAAAGAAAGAAGGAAAGAAAGAAAGAAAGGAAGGAAGGAAGGAGAAGCTTAGCTGATGGGCTCTGGCACATCATTTCCTGCGAGTCAAGCAGACTGACATCACATTCACAGACAGAGACCACAGAGCCGACATGGTCTTCCCCTGGATCACGCACCCTAATGAACACTTCTTCCTTTCTTCTTCTTCTTTTTTCCTTTTTTTCTTTTCTTTCTCTCACTCGCTTCATGGCTCTGTTCCTTCTATCTTGTCCAAAGCTTTTTCTTTCTGCCCCCCCCCCCCCCACTCGCTTCATGGCTCTGTTCTGTTTATCTTCTCCCTAGTTTTTTATTTCTGTTTGTTTTTTCTTTCTCTCACTCGCTTCATGGCTCTGTTCCTTCTATCTTCTCCAAAGTTTGTTCTTTCTGGGGGGTTTTCCCCCCACTCGCTTCATGGCTCTATTCCTTCTATTTTCTCCCTAGTGGGTTTTCTTTTCTCTCTCACTCGCTTCATGGCTCTGTTCCTTCTATCTTCTTCTTCCTAGTTTTTCTTTCAGTTTTTTTCCTCTCTCATTCGCTTCATGGCTCTGTTCCTTCTATCTTCTTCTCCCTAGTTTTTCTTTCAGTTTTTTTCCTCTCTCATTCGCTTCATGGCTCTGTTCCTTCTATCTTCTTCTCCCTAGTTTTTCTTTCAGTTTTTTTCCTCTCTCATTCGCTTCATGGCTCTGTTCCTTCTATTTTCTCCCTAATGGGTTTTCTCTCTCTCTCACTCGCTTCATGGCTCTGTTCCTTCTATCTTCTTCTCCCTAGTTTTTCTTTCTGTTTTTTTCTCTCTCTCATTCGCTTCATGGCTCTGTTCCTTCTATTTTCTCCCTAGTGGGCTTTTTCTCTCTCTCACTCGCTTCATGGCTCTGTTCCTTCTATCTTCTTCTCCCTAGTTTTTTCTTTCTGTTTTTCCCCCCACTCCCTTCATGACTCTCTCCCTTCTATCTTCTCCCTAGTTTTGTTTCTTTCTTTTTGTTTTTTCTCTCACTCCCTTCATGACTCTCTTCCTTCTATCTTCCCCCTAGTTTTTCTTTTTTTGTTTGTTTCCACTCGCTTCATGGCTCTGTTCCTTACATCTTCTCCATAATTTTTGTCCTCTTTTCTCACTCGCTTCATGGCTCTGTTCCTTCTATCTTCTCCATACTTTTTGTTCTCCTTTCTCACTCGCTTCATGGCTCTGTTCCTTCCATCTTCTCCATACTTTTCCCCCTCTTTTCTCATTCGCTTCATGGCTCTGTTCCTTCTATCTTCTCCATACTTTTTGTTCTCTTTTCTCATTCGCTTCATGGCTCTGTTCCTTCAATCTTCTCCATACTTTTTGTTCTCTTTTCTCATTCGCTTCATGGCTCTGTTCCTTCCATCTTCTCCATACTTTTTGTCCTCTTTTCTCACTCGCTTCATGGCTCTGTTCCTTCTATCTTCTCCATACTTTTTGTTCTCTTTTCTCACTCGCTTCATGGCTCTGTTCCTTCCATCTTCTCCATACTTTTATCCCTCTTTTCTCACTCGCTTCATGGCTCTGTTCCTTCCATCTTCTCCATACTTTTCCCCCTCTTTTCTCATTCGCTTCATGGCTCTGTTCCTTCCATCTTCTCCATACTTTGTTTCCTCTTTTCTCATTCGCTTCATGGCTCTGTTCCTTCCATCTTCTCCATACTTTTTGTTCCTCTTTTCTCACTCGCTTCATGGCTCTGTTCCTTCCATCTTCTCCATACTTTTTGTTCTCTTTTCTCACTCGCTTCATGGCTCTGTTCCTTCCATCTTCTCCATACTGTTTGTCCTCTTTTCTCACTCGCTTCATGGCTCTGTTCCTTCAATCTTCTCCATACTTTTTGTTCTCCTTTCTCACTCGCTTCATGGCTGGCTCTGTTCCTTCCATCGTCTCCATACTTTTTTTCCTCTTTTCTCACTGGCTTCATGGCTCTGTTCCTTCTATCTTCTCCATACTTTTTCCCCTCTTTTCTCACTCGCTTCATGGCTCTGTTCCTTCCATCTTCTCCATACTTTTTGTTCTCTTTTCTCACTCGCTTCATGGCTCTGTTCCTTCCATCTTCTCCATACTTTTTTTCCTCTTTTCTCATTGGCTTCATGGCTCTGTTCCTTCTATCTTCTCCATACTTTTTCCCCTCTTTTCTCACTCGCTTCATGGCTCTGTTCCTTCCATCTTCTCCATACTTTTTGTTCTCTTTTCTCACTCGCTTCATGGCTCTGTTCCTTCCATCTTCTCCATACTTTTTGTTCTCTTTTCTCACTCGCTTCATGGCTCTGTTCCTTCTTCTATCTTCTCCAAAGTTTTTTCTTTCTGTTTTTTCCTCTCACTCCCTTCATGGCTCGGTTCCTTCTATCTTCTTCTCCCTAATTTTTTCTGTCCTTTTCTTTTTTCTCTCACTCGCTTTATGGCTCTGTTCCTTCTATCTTCTCCATATTTTTTTTTCTTTTTTTCTTTCTCTCACTAGCGTCATGGCT
>CM065691.1:49227206-49229706 GCA_017654935.2 Phymorhynchus buccinoides
TTGAAAACCGAAATTTCCTTCTTTGCGCTATATGTTTCTTCTTCAAGCTGTATCTCGTGAACTAGAAGACAGAATCCCTTCCAATTTTGTGTCAGGATGTGACACTCTACGGGGTGTCGCAAGTGCGTGGCATTGCTGGTGACGGACATGTCTGCCGCTCGGCGACGCCCTTGTTTTTTGTTATTTTTGAGTTATGGGTATTTTTGCGTTCTCTAACGTATCATCGTTCATATTTATAAAGAACACTCTTTAATATGGTCTTTAAATGGTATTATAAGTGTCTTAAAACGAGCAGGTCAATGGATTTTCTTCCGCTAGGCTAGACTTTAGACTGCGTTTTCTCAAAATGGCCAATGCACAACCTACTAACTTTAAATGCTCATAACTCTGGAACGGAAAATTATATAATAAATGTTTTTTTGTATCTTAGAAAGAGACTTGTCTGAAGGTTTCAAGTGTATACTTTTCTCAGAATGGTCAGTTTGACACTTAATGTCCCTTTCGTGGTGCTGGGTCACATTGTTCGTATTACGCATGAAGCCAGCCAGCAGTTTGTCAACAGCAATGGCGGACCCCACCCTGAACAGAGACACACAGGTACATTGCTACAGAAGGAAGGCTCCTTCCCAAGTTCGTCGCGACAAGGAGAGAGCAAAACAGCACCACAACAAAGAGCTCAAACAGGTTGGTGCACATCATGAAAACGTGGCAACTGGCTTAGTGCATGAACAGTCTGTAGTAGGCTTGTTTGAAACAGAACGTGAAACAGTAACTGGAACACAGGACTTGACCACAACACACAACATAGGCCTACCTGAACACGATGCTCACAACACGGGCTATTCTTCTTCTGCGATCCCAGGTCATGCGTAAATCTCCAATCCGGTCTTGAGGGCGAAGGATGTCGTCTTTTTCAGCACCTCTGTGGGTCCCCACAGCTTCTGTTGGAGCCCCATCCCTTCCGGCCAGGTTTGACATCTGATGTCATGGTAAGTGGGGCACTCTTGGAGGATGTGCTCTGGGGATTGGATGCCAGTGCCACAGGGGCACTCACTGGTGTGTGTCAGGTTGATCCTGTGAAGGTGTGACAGGTAAGTACAGGTTCTCAATCTGAACAGCAACACCTGTTGTTGACGACTGAGACCTTGGAGATCATCGATGTCGTTAGCGATGCCTAGTAGATTCCTCCACGATTTATGGAACCTGTTGTGCAGGATTGTTTTAACCTCCTTGTATGACAAAGGATGGTCTGGCTGTTCCAGATGGCTGCCTTCCTTCGACAGTCTGTCTGCCTGCTCATTGCCAGCAATGTCACAGTGGGATGGTAACCACTGCAGTACCAGGCACGTTTTTGTCTTTAAACAACCAAGTTCTTCTCTGATGTCCTTCAGAAGTTGTCCATTGTAATCTGTTCTTCCAACACGGGCTATGAATCGGATGAAGAAGGAAAGTAGAAGGTGGTGCAAGAACGAGACGAACCACAGAATCTTCATGTAGACGAATGTATCATCAGCTTAGACATACACCCGACGAACCACAGAATCTTCCTGTAGACGAATGTAGCATCAGCTTAGACATACACCAGACGAACCACATAATCTTCATGTAGACGAATGTATCATCAGCTTAGACATACACCCGACGAACCACAGAATCTTCCTGTAGACGAATGTAGCATCAGCCTAGACATACACCCGACGAACCACAGAATCTTCATGTAGACGAATGTATCATCAGCTTAGACATATACCAGACGAACCACAGAATTCTCCTGTAGACGAATGTAGCATCAGCTTAGACATACACCCGACGAACAACATAATTCTCCTGTAGACGAATGTAGCATCAGCTTAGACACACACCAGACGAACCACATAATTCTTCTGTAGACGAATGTAGCATCAGCTTAGACACACACCAGACGAACCACAGAATTCTCCTGTAGACGAATGTAACATCAACTTAGACACACACCAGCTTAACACTAATCCTGACATCCATCAGTCAGTGGCAGGATTCAATGTTCTTGTAGTAGTGAAAGACGATGTATCCACCTTGACTGATCGAGCACTCAAAAGACGTTTTAAGAGATAAACACAGAAACAGAGTTCAGAAAAAAAACCTGTGCTGCTTCGCCGATCAGACAAGAATGTGTTGATTTTCGAATCTGATGACTCGGTGCTAGAATATTTCCTGCAAATCCTCCTCAGACAACGACTGTGTGTACTGGTTCACACAACAGCAGGACAGGAACATGCTTGCAAAGGAGCGTGTCAAATTTGCCGAACGAACTCAAAAATGAAAAGGAGGTCAAGACGACGGAGCACGTGAAAACTCGGAAACACGCGAAAACTCCACGATCTTCACGGATTAATCGCTCCTCTACATGGATGACAGCGTGTCGGTAGCATCGCGACACAGAACACACCACAGTGACGTTGAAATAGCTTTCAGTTTGGGATTTATAAAGAAAAACAACAACAAAACCAAGAGACATTGC
>CM065691.1:49234706-49252206 GCA_017654935.2 Phymorhynchus buccinoides
GTAGTAGTAGTAGTAGTAGTAGTAGTCGTAGTAGTCGTAGTAGTAGTAGTAGTAGTAGTAGAGTAGGGACAAAACAAGCCGTGAAGCTTTACATGCAGTCCCATCGTTAACAATATCATACTTTATTTTCCTTCCAGGTCAAGGTTTATACGGTTGAATGTTCCTAGTTATTGGTCAAAGCTTCTAAAAATATCTATAAATTTAGTAGACTTATCAAGACGAGTTTTTAATGTATTAGTATTAGGCGCACTTTGTAGGTCAAAAGGCAAGTCATTCTAAATTATTAGCAACTCTGTTACTAAAACAATATTTCCTAGTGTTAGTATTGAATATTGTAATAAAACAAGCGCGAAATCGCAATAGTTTGTGGCACGCGGTCTATTTTTACCACTCCAATCATGAGTTACCTCCCCTGGCTTTTCAATAATTTTAATCTGTAAACCAGAATGTTATCTCTGCACTATTTCGTAACTTTTTATATATTTTGGAAAACATTTAAAACCATGTATCCTACTTATACTCATCAAAAGAAGCACCGCATACTCGTCGTGTCTGTTGTAGTGTCTGTATTACATATGTTTATTATTTTGTACGCTTTTAAAATACATCATTTTAAAGAGCGGCCAGAAGTGTAGCCTCGATTTGAAGTACAACATTTTTGTCAAAATGTGCGACAATTTTGGACCGACAGACCGACCGACCGACAAAGTGAGTTATAGGTTTGTGGCTTGAGCCACAAACAAAAATCTTACCTTCGGAGTTTCTAGTCAAATTGTATTGTGCCTTGTGGCGCTTTGAAAAACATATCCCATTGTAAATCAACATGACCATTGAATATTTTGTAAGCTTCGATCAGATCCCCTCTACTTTTTTAATGTTAACCCTTTCATCGCCACTGTCGCCTCTTGGCACCACAATGATCTAACACCCATGTCACTGAAAGGCATCAAATAAGGGCCTGGTATCCAATGACCTTATGTTCTTCATTGTTGGGAGGTAAGGCTAGGCCCTATTTTATGCATGTCACAGAGGAATCCTCAGTATTGCAGACGTAATCTTTTCTCTACCCAGGTAAAGTTTAATGGTAAAAGTTGTTTGGCTGAGGAATGGCTAGCGTTGAAAGGGTTTTATTAGTCCCCGAGCCGAAGGTTCGGGAACTATTGTTTCTGTCTGGTCCGTCCGGCGGCGTCCGGCGTGCCTCCGTCCGGCTATTCGTCCGTTTTTCTAAAAAAACTATTCAGTCTATCATCATCACATTTGGTATACTAGTTTGCCAAGATGCAAGCTATCCACTGATGTATTTAGTTTTACATTAAGGTCAAGGTCGCGCCAGTTACGGGGTTCAAATCACGTAACACATAATCGCTAATATCTCGCGAAGTTTTGCATGTATTTCAATGCAGTGTTTTTCACAACATTTCTTGATGAATGGTCTATAACACAGTTGTCATGAATTATTCTGTGCGCGCGTGTGCGCATGATCGCGCGCGCTCAAATCACGGGTCCGAACCCCAAGGCTATATATAAAAAAACTATTCAGTTACGTGCTGTTTTGACGCGTTTTTATGTAGTTACGTGCTGTTTTGATGCGTTTTTATGTATGTGTACAGCTGACACATTCCGATTTCGGAGTAGCTCGGCGATGCTGCGAGGGGACTTTGCAGCCGCTCGGCGTTGCACTTGTTTCATTTTGTTTTTTCTTATTAAAGAGAGGCAAGGGAGTTAATGCTGTTTACATATTCCTTTTTTCCCCCTCCAATATATCAAATCCAGGTCAATCTAATGTGCTTCTACAGTCAGAAACAATTACGCGCCAAGTAGGTAGACTTTCTTTTTTTGCTGTCCCATCTTCTCAGCCGTACAGAGGCGTTGCTCCCACGACGCTCATTCCGATTCCCAATTCGCAGCCACACCCCGGCTTGTGCAGGTCGCAGAATCCGAGACCAGCAGTCCCAGGGGAGCGAACCAAGCAAGGTAGACTTTGTGATAATGGAACTGTGCAGAATTCGGTTGGGGAAAAAGATGATAATAATTGTCATAGGTGAAATATGATGAGATCGTAGATGCAAAAAAAATGTGATGATACTATCATAGATGAAATAATACAATGATACGTTTGGTGAAATATGATGATATTATTATTATAGGAGGGAGAATTATGCGGGAGTCGCTATATTTTCACGAAAAGATGAGAAAGATGGGTAATAGTCGTCACAGATAAATGGGCTCTGTGGATCGTTGTCTCCTGATGGAATGTCTTCAAGACTGGTGCATTGTCTGCACTTATCTACGTTTATGTCTGTCTGTCTTCCCTCTCTCTCTCTCTCTCTCTTTCTCTCTTTCTCTTTCTCTCTCTCTCTCTCTCTCTCTCTCTCTCTCTCTCTCTCTCTCTCTCTCTCTCTCTCTCTCTCTCTCTCTCTCTCTCTCTCTCTCTCTCTCTCTCTCTCTCTCTCTCTCTCTCTCTCTCTCTCTCTCTCTCCAGGGTGATACATTGTGACAGGGACACATACATATGGGGACATAAAGAGACGGGGACACATACCGATGTGGACATACATATATAGACGGGGACACATACAGATGGGGACATACATATAGAGACGGGGACACATATAGAGACAGGGACACATACCGATGTGGACATACATATAGAGACGGGGACACATATAGAGACAGGGACACATACAGATGTGGACATACATATAGAGACGGGGACACATATAGAGACAGGGACACATACAGATGTGGACATACATATAGAGACGGGGACACATATAGAGACAGGGACACATACAGATGGGGACATACATATAGAGACGGGGACACATATTGACGGGGGACATATAGAGACAGAGACACATACAGATGGGGACATACATATAGAGACGGGGACACATACAGACGGGGGACATATAGAGACAGGGACACATACAGACGGGGACATATAGAGACGGGGACACATACAGACGGGGACATATAGAGACAGGGACACATACAGATGGGGGACATATAGAGACAGGGACACATACAGATGGGGACACATAGAGACGGGGACACATACAGACGGGGGACATATGGAGACGGGGACACATACCGATGTGGACATACATATAGAGACGGGGACACATATTGACGGGGGACATATAGAGACGGGGACACATACAGATGGGGACATACATATAGAGACGGGGACACATACAGATGGGGGACATATAGAGACAGGGACACATACAGATGGGGACATATAGAGACGGGGACACATACAGATGGGGACATATAGAGACGGGGACACATACAGATGGGGACATACATATAGAGACGGGGACACATACAAATGGGGGACATATAGAGACGGGGACACATACAGATGGGGACATATAGAGACGGGGACACATACAGATGGGGACATACATATAGAGACGGGGACACATACAGATGGGGACATACACATAGAGACGGGGACACATACAGACGGGGGACATATAGAGACAGGGACACATACAGACGGGGGACATATAGAGACAGGGACACATACAGATGGGGACATACACATAGAGACGGGGACACATACAGACGGGGGACATATAGAGACAGGGACACATACAGACGGGGGACATATAGAGACAGGGACACATACAGATGGGGACATACATATAGAGACGGGGACACATACATAATTATGGGGACATATAGAGACAGGGACACATACGGATGGGGGACATATAGAGACAGGGACACATACAGACGGGGACATATAGAGACGGGGACACATACAGATTGGGGACACATAGAGACGGGGACACATACAGACGGGGACATATAGAGACAGGGGACACATACAGATGGGGACATACATATAGAGACGGGGACACATACAGATGGGGACATACATATACAGACGGGGACACATACAGACGGGGGACATATAGAGACAGGGACACATACAGACGGGGGACATATAGAGACAGGGACACATACAGATGGGGGACATATAGAGACGGGGACACATACAGACGGGGGACATATAGAGACAGGGACACATACAGATGGGGACACATACAGACGGGGGACATATAGAGACAGGGACACATACAGACGGGGACACATACAGATGGGGGACATATAGAGACAGGGACACATACAGACGGGGACACATACAGATGGGGGACACATAGAGACGGGGACACATACAGACGGGGGACATATAGAGACGGGGACACATACAGATGGGGACATATAGAGACGGGGACACATACAGACGGGGGACATATAGAGACGGGGACACATACAGACGGGGACATATAGAGACAGGGACATATAGAGACAGGGACACATACAGACGGGGACATATAGAGACAGGGACACATACAGACGGGGACACATATAGAGACGGGGACACATACAGACGGGGACATATACAGACGGGGACACATACAGATGGGGGACATATAGAGACGGGGACACATACAGACGGGGGACATATAGAGACGGGGACACATACAGACGGGGACATATAGAGACAGGGACACATACAGATGGGGACATATAGAGACGGGGACACATACAGACGGGGGACATATAGAGACGGGGACACATACAGACGGGGGACATATAGAGACAGGGACACATACAGACGGGGGACATATAGAGACGGGGACACATACAGACGGGGACATATAGAGACAGGGACACATACAGATGGGGACATACATATAGAGACGGGGACACATACAGATGGGGACATACATATAGAGACGGGGACACATACAGATGGGGACATACATATACAGACGGGGACACATACAGACGGGGGACATATAGAGACAGGGACACATACAGACGGGGGACATATAGAGACAGGGACACATACAGACGGGGGACATATAGAGACAGGGACACATACAGATGGGGGACATATACAGACGGGGACACATACAGATGGGGGACATATAGAGACAGGGACACATAGAGACGGGGACACATATAGAGACGGGGACACATACAGACGGGGGACATATAGAGACGGGGACACATACAGACGGGGGACATATAGAGACAGGGACACATAGAGACGGGGACACATATAGAGACGGGGACACATACAGACGGGGGACATATAGAGACAGGGACACATAGAGACGGGGACACATATAGAGACGGGGACACATACAGATGGGGACATATAGAGACGGGGACACATACAGACGGGGGACATATAGAGACGGGGACACATACAGACGGGGGACATATAGAGACAGGGACACATACAGACGGGGGACATATAGAGACGGGGACACATACAGACGGGGGACATATAGAGACGGGGACACATACAGACGGGGACATATAGAGACGGGGACAGATACAGACGGGGACATATAGAGACGGGGACACATACAGATTGGGGACACATAGAGACGGGGACACATACAGACGGGGGACATATAGAGACAGGGACACATACAGATGGGGACATACATATAGAGACGGGGACACATACAGATGGGGACATACATATAGAGACGGGGACACATACAGATGGGGACATACATATAGAGACGGGGACACATACAGATGGGAACATACATATAGAGACGGGGACACATACAGATGGGGACATACATATAGAGACGGGGACACATACATATGGGGACATAAAGAGACGGGGACACGATGCTGCATGGGGGGGAGGAGGGGGAGGAGGAGGGGAGGGAGGGAGGGGGGAGGGGGGGGGGGGGGGAGGGGGGAGGGGGGGAGCTGGCTGAGCGCACAGATACATTTAATCTGGCTTCAAATTCTCTATAGGAGCTGGAGCGACGAGCCCGCAACCCTCCACAGAAGATAAAGGAGATGACAGGTGAATAATTATAAATACAACACCCCCAGTCGCTTACAATCAGATCCGAATAAGCTTACTCGCTAGGTTTCTCTTCTGTTATAATTACGAACTTCTTTTCTTTTTACATAAATGAAAGTGAGAGCAAGTAAAACTAGAGCGTGAAACGCTAGATCAGCCAGCCGCACGGCAGCATTTCCGGGTCCAGTGCCTTTGACCTTCGACCAATGACCTTCATTTTCGAACCTGGCCTAGATATCCTATGTACCTATGCGTGTGCAAACTTTGAGCATCCTAGGTCCGTCCGTTCAAACGTTATTGTGCCATGTGCTCGGCAGCATATTCGGCTCCAGTGACCTTGACATTCGACTAATGACCTTCATTTTCAAACTTGGCCTAGATATCCTTAGTAACTATATCGGTATGCAAAACCTGAGCGTCCTAGATTCCTCCGTTCAAACGCTATCGTGTTAACATAGATAGTATTTTCGGCTCCAATGACCTTGACATTTGATCATTGACACTCATTTTCAAACATGGCCTTGATAACCTAAACACATACCCACATGCAAAGTTTGAGGGTACTAGATCCCTGCGTTCAAACGCTATTGTGCCGGGTTCTCGGCAGCATTTTCGGCTCCAGTGACCTTGACCTTTGACCAATGACCTTCATCTTCGCACTTGGCCTATATACCTATCTTCATGCGAAAGTTGAGCTTCTTAGGTTCAAACGTTATTGTGGTAACATTGCCACACAGATGGATAGATATTCACATAGATAGGCAGGAACAAACAGATTGCTTTGAAAATATTAACCAGCTTTTGGCTCGCGGATGGTTAATGGTTAATTTCATGACAGGAAATAGACTCCGAGACTCCTGTATGACAGTCGGGAAGAATTGTTTGTTTGGGCTTTAGTTCTAAAGCATAACTTTTTTAAATTAAGGATGTAGGTACTTGACTTAGTTTTGCCAAATGTCTATGTGTGCAGCTTTCAACACCGAAACTAAAACAATCTTAAACCCAGAGCCGGCATATTTAAAGCGTTCACGCGAGGCGGGAGGCATCATTCCCCTCGCTGCTGGCGAGAGAGACGGTTCAACCGTTCTTTTTCCCTGTTGCTCGAGCCACTGTGAGTCAGAACTTCGCAGCGACTAGGCTAGCAGTCTACACCCGATCCCTGGGATCGGTAGTTATCCCTTTAACAGATCTAGTGAAATATCACAACCAGCTACGGTCATTTTGCATATTCATTGTTACAATTTTGTCAATGTTCATCACGGTCGATCCAGGAGTTTAAACTGTGACTATAGGAACAAATTGTTTGCACACATACAGAAAAACAAACTGACAGACCGAATTACGGACACACGAATAGGAAGAAGCCGTTAGAAAATTATATTAAGCTGTCTTCACCCGACTATTGTAGGTTAAGAAATATATGTTAACAACAAAGATATTGCGCTTTAAAAAAGTTAGGAGGACGCAGAACCAAACCTACCCTGAAATAATCATGTGAATATGTGGAGAATCAGCATACTGGACCAACAAATAATTTCTTAGAAAACCTTGCATTTTGTTTGTTTCAAACAGCACATAATGTGTGTGTGTGTGTGTGTGTGTGTGTGTGTGTGTGTGAATGGAGAAGGTGTTGGGGAATTTATTTCATGTTGTATCACTTTTGACCTAGTTTCTTTTAAATTCTTTTGTCGGTGATTCTTTTAAGGGAATATTCATTTATCAAGCTTTACTGTTTTAAAAGTTATCGACGCATCATTTTAATGTCCTAAATTATTGCTTAAGCATTAGCGTGGAAACGTTATTTAAGAAATGTGCTAATTTATGTATTAAGTGCGTGTATACGTGTGTGAGTTAGGTGCATCTGTGTGTCTGCGTGTCTTGTGTGCATGCTTACATCTTTACTTAATGATTATTATGATTATGTGTGTTTGTGTTCTCTCTCTCTCTCTCTCTCTCTCTCTCTCTCTCTCTCTCTCTCTCTCTCTCTCTCTCTCTCTCTCTCTCTTGTTCTTTCTTTCTTTCTCTCTCACTCTCTCTTCTTGTTATTTCTCTCTCTCTCTCTCTCTCTCTCTCTCTCTCTCTCTCTCTCTCTCTCTCTCTCTCTCTCTCTCTCTTGTTCTTTCTTTCTTTCTCTCTCACTCTCTCTTGTGTTATTTCTCTCTCTCTCTCTCTCTCTCTCTCTCTCTCTCTCTCTCTCTCTCTCTCTCTCTCTCTCTCTCTCTCTCTCTCTCTCTCTCTCTCTCTCTCTCTCTCTCTCCCACTCTTCCTCAGTCTTTGCCTGTTTGTCTGTCTGTCTCTACGTGTATGAGAGGGGAGGGGGGGGGGAGTGTAGCGGGGGTGCTTGCTGTCTGCGTGTGCTTGAGTTTTGCGAGAATCTGATATTTTAATATTGGAACTGTGATCTTTTATGCATATTGTTTAACTTTTTGCGTGCCACCACACACCCATTTCCATATTGGACGAATAAATATTGTGATTGTGATTGTGATAATGGAATGTCAATAAAGTGTGGTTCCCAGGTACCTGAATGACGTCCTGAAGCACCTCCTCAAGGAACAACAGAGATTCTGGACCTTCTGCTGGGGAGTCATGTCCCACTCTTCCTTGACGACCTGTTCAGGACGATCCGGCTTGAAGAGTTGGGTTACACACACGCACAGATGGGTCTCAGGTCATGTCCCAAGCATGTTCTATGAGATTTAAGTCAGGAAACCTGGCTGACCCCACAGTTCGCTCTATTCAGTCATTCTTCTTCTTCTTCTTCGCCTCAGGCAGCCTACTTCATCAGGCTGAAGATTCTGCTGCACTTTGGGGGGGTAGTAAGAAGACAAGAAATTAGAAAGCTGAGGAGATAGAAGTAGCCTAATGGGGAAAAAATGCATATTAATTGGAGCTACCAACACGATGAATACGTTCAAGGATAAACAGACTTATTAGATGATGGTTATCCAATAGACATTATTTATCTAGATTTCAGAAAAGCTTTCGACAGTGTACTACATAATAGACTCCTAATGAAAATCAGATCTTATGGGATTGTTGGGAATATACATGGCTGGATAAAAGATGTCTTAACTGACAAGTCTCAAAAGGTTTGAGTTGGTGAGAAATACTCATCCGACGCTAAAGTACTGAGTGGAATCCTTCAGGGGAGCATACTAGGACCTCTTTTATTTACTATTTTTTTATTAATGACTTGCCAGAGTGTGTGGAATCATCATGCTACATTGTTTGCTGATGATGCAAAGATTTTCAATAAATCAGTTATTAGTTACTTACTTCAAAGGGATTTAACTAATCTACAAGAATGGAGTGATAAATGGAATCTGTATTTTAATACTGATAAATGTAAGGTTATGCATGCTGGAAAAAACAATCCCCATATTGAGCATACCATGACCAAGAACAATGTATCATACTCTGTGACAACATGTGAAGATGAAAAGGACCTTGGGGTGACTTTTGACAAAGATTTTTCTTTTGACACACACATTCAAAATTGTATTAATAAGGCTAATAAGATGATTGGTCTAATTAAAAGAACATTTATAAGTATGAACTGTGATATTTTCAATAAATTATATAAAGCATTAGTAAGGCCACATTTAGAGTATGGCAATATTATTTGGTCCCCATGATATAAGTACCAGTCAAAATCAATAGAAATAGTTCAACGCAGAGCTACTAAACTTGTAAAGAAGTGTAAAAATATGATTTATGAAAATAGACTTTTGTATCTCAATTTGTTTTTATTAAAGGGAAGAAGAATTGGAGGGGATCTTATTGAAGCTTACAAATTATTTAATGGCCACGTTGATTTGTCATGGGATACATTCTTTGAATCACCACAGTATAATCTGACAAGAAATTCTGATGGTAAGATAGTTATTAAAAGGTGTACTACTAATATTAGAAGCAAATGTTTTCAGCAACAGAGTTGCTAACATGTGGAATTAATTTCGTTTTGAGTTAAAATGTGCACCAAATACTAACTTCTTCAAAAATCGTCTTGATGAATTTCCAAATTTTGTTAGTATATTTACGATCTTTGATTAATTTATTTTCATATGAATTTTTTTTTAACCCTACAAACCTTGACCAAAACAATACCTGCCAATGATTAAAATGATGGGACTCCTAAAAAGCTTCACGGCTTGTTTTATCCCTACTTTCTACTACTACTACTACTACTACTACTACTACTACTACTACTACTACTACTACTACTACTACTACTACTACTACTACTACTACTACTACTAGAAACACAAACATACAGACACAAATGCACGTGCCACCGTCCCTGCCACAAGGCACTTTTCCTTTTACTCACACACCTCAGGCTACACAAAAAGGGGGGACGTTCTTTTAGGGATGCATTGTATTCCCATTGCACTCTGGGACAGGAAGAAGGCTTTGGGAAACCACGTTAAGCTGTCCTCGCCGACTATTGTTCATTATTAAGGCAGTACAAATTGGACAGAACGAGTTCATTCGCCTTCTCGTCTCCTTCCCGGAATCATGTCAATTTGCATACCAAAATGCCCCCCCCACCCCCCAGTGAGCATGATGGAAAGGTGCTGCTGTGTCCATAGTAAATTGAGTAAGCATGTGTGTGCGTGTGTGTGTATGTGCGTGCGTGTGTGCGTGTGTGTATGTATGTGTGTACGTGTGTGTGTATGTGTGTGTGTGTGTGCGCGCGCGCACGCACGTGTGTGTATGTGTGCGAGCCTGCGTGCGAGCGCGCGCATGTGAGTATATATACATATGTGTGTGTGTGTGTGTGTGTGTGTGTGTGTGTGTGTGTGTGTGTGTGTGTGTGTGTGTTCGCGCGCCTGCTCATGCGCGCGCGCGCGCGCGCGCGCGCGCGCGTGTGTGTGTGTGTGTGTGTGTGTGTGTGTGTGTGTGCGTGTGCGTGTGTGTGTGTGTGTGTGTGCGTGCGTGTGTGTGTGTGTGTGCGTGTGCGTGCGTGCGTGCGTGTGCGTGTGCGCGCGCTTTCGACTCTACGTTCGCGTGTGTTTGTATTACACCATGTTGTGTTTGTTGGTGAAATGAATATTTTTTGTCAAATATTATTCATCATCAGTCAACTGGACTGTGAAATATCTCTCAGCTAAAATGTCCCGAAACTCTATGACCTCCCCCCCCCCCCCCCAACCCCCCAACCCCCCCCCCCCATCCCGCGCTGCCCTATCCCCGCCCCCTTTACCCCGTCTTCTTCTTAGCTTACTACTTGTGTCGACACTGTGTCAATTTACCACACCCGCCCTCTGACATGACTGATGCTGTATTGATATCGTATTGATTATCATCACGGAGAGAAATAGGGCCTGTATCTATTCCTTAGTTCTGTTCCCAGATGAACTCTTGTTTCTCCATCGGTTACGTAGCAATGTGCTCCCGTCCGGTCCCTAACGTCCCCGTTTCTCCGTGTCACCAATTATTAATTTCCGTCTTTATGTGTTCCCGTCTTTGCGTGTCCCCCGTCTCTATGCGTCCCGTCTCCGTGCGACACCGTCTCTATGATTGTGCCCTCGTGTCGATAACTATGTCCTTGCCATATAGTATTATCGATCCGTTCGGTCATAACTATGTGACGCAAAAACGTCACCCTAACTCTAATAATCCAAACCCTAAACCTAAGCTGAAACCCTATCCCTAGTCCACCCAGAAACCACAGTTCTAACCTTAACCCTATCCCTAATCCGAGCGGACACAATATATACTTATAGGCTGGGTCACACAAGAGACGGAGGCTAGGATATATTTTAGTTGCCCCCCCCCCCCCCCCCCCCCCCCTCAAATGTTTGTATTGACATTTCTTACTGAGAAGCAACAATCTGCCAACGGAGAGACGGAGATACATAGAGACGGAGATACATAGAGACGGGGACACATAGAGACGGAGATACATAGAGACGGAGATACATAGAGACGGGGATACATAGAGACGGGAACACAGGGCACACAATCATAGAGATGGGGACACATAGAGACGGGGACACATAGAGACGGAGATACATAGAGACGGAGATACATAGAGACGGGGATACATAGAGACAGAGATACATAGAGACGGAGATACATAGAGACGGAGATACATAGAGACGGAGATACATAGAGACGGGGATACATAGAGACGGGAACACAGGGCACACAATCATAGAGATAGAGACGGAGATATTTAGAGACGGGGATACGTAGAGACGGGAACACAGGGCACACAATCATAGAGATGGGGACACATAGAGACGGAGATATTTAGAGACGGAGATATTTAGAGACGGAGATACATAGAGACGGGGTTACGTAGAGACGGGGAAACGTAGAGACGGGGATACGTAGGGACGGGGATACGTAGAGACGGGAAAACAGGGCACACAATCATAGAGATGGGGACACACATAGAGACGGAGATACATAGAGACGGGACACATAGAGACAGGGAATACAATCATAGAGATGGGGACACATAGAGACGGGGACACATAGAGACGAAGATACATAGAGACGGGGATACGTAGAGACGGGAACACAGGGCGCACAATCGTATATATGGGGACACATAGAGATGGGGACACATAGAGACGGGGACACATAGAGACGGGGACACACATAGAGACGGAGATACATAGAGACGGGAACACAGGGCACACAATCATAGAGATGGAGACACGTAGAGACGGGGGTGAATCGAATCGGTCCCAATTTCCAGCACGCTTTTTGTAGAGTGCCAGGCAAGGGAGCATCTCGGGTCTGTTATCGGGACGAGTGTTTCCTTTTCACCATGATTGTAGGCCTACTACTACACAGCTAGTTCTTCTTTCCTCGAAATTCATCATTCTGTTGGATTCACTGTATATTGTGTCTGGGTGTTTTCAGTGGCGCCGCTGTTTGTCTGGGATTGATTTCCCAGCTGCATTAGGAAAATTAGTCTTAGTCAATCTGTCTGTCTGTCTTAGTTTCTGTCACCCTCTCCCTCTCCAACCGTGTTTCCCGCTCTCTGTCTCACTTGTCTGTCAATCTCTGTCTCTCGTTTGCTGTGTAGTAGTCCAGAAGGAAACCGTCCCTAAATCGCCTAGAAAACAACATTTTTCCTGTTCTCAATTATTTGAGATGGCTAAACAAATTCTAACTGGTATTGATAGTATGATGTATAAGAAGTATTAGAGTAAAACATCGCCGCTTATATCCTGATCGATACAAAGATACAATCAGACATTAAATTTGGGAAAGGGGGGCAAAGATATAATAATAATAATAATAATAGAATGGGAATTTATAAGCACGATGCCTACACACAACGTTCTCTTACTTCATTACTCACATAAGCACGATGCCTACACACAACACACACTTCCTTACACACACACACACACACACACACACACACACACACACACACACACACACACACACACACACACACACACACACACACACACACACACACACACATACACACACACATGCATGCGCACACGCACACTCGCACACAATTAATTATACAAGTAAAATAGTTACAACATGAACATTCTAAGAAGAAACATAGAGACCACATTCACATTCCCAATCAAGTTTGAATACAATACTGCAACTTGAAATAAAATCATACTGCCATCGACATATCAATTACATGACTAATTATAATAGACAAATTTTGCAAAAACAAAAATACCCTTCTACCTCATTTACAAGCATTTAAAGTTTACAAGACGTAGACATTCTACATACAAAATACGAATAATAAAATAATTGTAAATAATTTTTTTACAAGATTTCTGCAATAAAACTGACCCCCCCCCCCCCCCCTACACACACACACACACACACACACACACACACACACACACACACACACACACACACCTCACTCACAAACACTAATCAATCATAATATGTCCGAAACAAGTGAGTTTTAAGGGCAGAGCGAAAGGCGGAAATAGAGTCAGATGAGCGGACATGTTGTGGGAGGGAATTCCATAAGTGAGGTGCTAAATAGTAGAAGGATCGTTCACCAAACGATTTCGTGTGGACCCGAGGAACCTTGAGTGTGCAGCAGTCAGAGGAAGAACGTAGGGAGCGAGCAGGTAAGTAGACAGTTACTAGTTCGGAGAGATAGACGGGACCAGAGGAGTGAACAGCACCGAAACAAAGGCAAGCTATTTTATACTTGATTCTAGCCTCTACTGGAAGCCAGTGCAAGTTACGAAGATGAGGTGTTATATGATCAGAACGTGGAATCTTGAGAGTGAGGCGTGCTGCACTGTTTTGCAGTTTTTGAACACGTTGCAGGAGATACTTAGGACAGCCACAGAGAAGAGAGTTGCAATAGTCAATGCGGGAAAGAATAAAGGCAGAAATAAGAGTTTTCGTGGCTGCAACAGACAGAAAGTGTCGAACAGCACTGATTCGTCTGAGCTCATAATTGATGGAACGTATGAGATTAATAACCTGTTTATGCATTGTAAGATTTGAATCGAGGGTAACTCCGAGATTCTTTGCTGACTTAGAAAACTGAACACAAGCATTGCCAACTGTAAGAGTTTCTGGAAGAGATATCGTTGCAGACATACGCTGAGAGGAAACAATCAGAGCTTCCGTTTTGTCATCATTAAGTTTTAATTTGTTGCATGTCATCCAGGATTTGACATCATGAAGGCAGGATTCCATAGACTGAATAGCGCTGTCAAGTTGGGTAGGTTCCGCCGATTTTTGAAGCTGGGTATCATCAGCAAAGGAATGGTCAATAACAGAGTGACTAGCAAAAACATCAGAGAGAGGAGCAGTGTACAGGACAAAGAGAACTGGCCCCAATACAGATCCCTGAGGTACACCACAAGAAATTAACTTCGGATCTGAACTGCAGTTGTTGATCAAGACAGTCTGAAAGCGATTTGTTAGATATGAGGAGAACCACTGTAGAACTGTAGAATGGATTCCAAAAACACGTTCCAGCCGGGATAGAAGAATGGTGTGATCTATTGTATCAAATGCTGCCGACAGATCTAGGAGGGTCAAGACTGACACTTTTCCATTGTCAAGAGCTAAGAGGAGATCGTTAAGAACTTTAGTCAGAGCCGTTTCAGTGCTGTGAGCAGGTCGATAGGCAGACTGGAGGGGGTTGAACAAATTGTTTGCTGACAGATGGTTAGACAATTGTGCAAGGACAATTTTCTCGATTATTTTGGAGACAAACGCTAAGTTGGACACAGGCCGATAACTTTTCAAGTCATTATGATCCATGGTAGGCTTCTTTATCAAGGGTTTAACAAGAGCAGTTTTGTACAGGTCAGGGAAAACACCACTCAGTAAAGAGTCGTTTATGATCTGAGTCATGACAGGCACAACAACATCAAGACATTCATACAACAAAGGGGTTGGTAAAGGGTCAAGGTCACACGTCTTGGGGGCAGATCTTTTCAAAACATCAAAGACATCTTTCTCAGACACAGGCGAAAAAGCAACAAGAGGGGAGCCTACAAAATCTTTGCCTAGGGGGTGTGAAACAGTGGGCTGCAAGTCAAGCTCTTTCCTAATGTTCTCAATTTTGGAATGAAAGAAATCAGAAAACACACATGGCAATGATGGTGGGGGGTAAACAGTCGGAAGTTTGGTAGGTTTAACCCTTGCACACAGTTTGTTTGTAATAGAATACAGTTCTTTACTAGATCTTGCCGCTGCAATTTTGGTACTGTAGTACATCGTTTTTGCCTGATCTGTCAAGAAAGTCACACAATTTTTAGCTTTATTATATATTTGTTTATGTACAGTGAGCCCTGAAGAATCTGATTGTGCTTGGGCCTGTCTTCGTTTTTTCTTTGCTTCTTTTATTTCGTTAGGCATCACACTAAACCAAGGACTTGATTCTCTGCTAGAAGAAACTTTGCGTGAAGAAACAGGAGCATGTTTGTCCAATACTGACCGAAGGGCACTATCGTACTCAGCGGCAGTACAAGAACTAGATGTGTACTTAGATAATTCTACTTTGATATCATTTCCGAAAACAGTTCTGTCGATTGCGCGGATATTTCTGACGCTGCGGTACACGTGTTTGTGGACAGGGAGCTCTATGTCAAACAAACTCACAACACAAACATGGTCAGACTCGAGGTCATGATTGACCTCTGAGGATCGGTGAACTCCATCACTGGGCCTTTCTATCACCAAGTCCAGAGTGTGGCCATGTTTGTGAGTGGGTCCGGACACAGATTGATGAAGATTGTACATATCTAACACTTCTAAAAACTTAATAGAGCTACGATCAGTGGGAGAGTCAACATGAAAATTAAAATCCCCTAACAGACACAGGTTTCCATGAAGCGTGTTACAATGGTCAAGCAGACAAGGGAATTGTTCAAAAAACAAAGTTTCAGTCAGTTTATTTACAGACGTGGGCCAAGGACGATACACACACATAAAATGCAACACACTATGCTGTGAGGTCAGCGAGACTTGGAACAGTTCGAAGGAAGAATGGTCGAACGGGAAGGTAGAGTTGAAGGTGAGGTGGGGGGTGAGGGTGTCTCTGTAGATAACAGCGATACCGCCACCACGACGAGAGGGGCGTGGCAGAGACTTGATGGCATAACCCTCAGGGGTCAAATCTGCACAAACGGCTTCATCCCCCTGCGGTTTGAGCCATGTCTCTACCACAAACAGTAGGTCAATGTCATTGTCGGTGATGAAGGAAGTGATGCCAGCTCTTTTCTGTCTACAATTTGGGCCAACAGATTGGGCGTTGAAAGAGGCAACTGTAAGTTTAGTGTTCTTGCGAACAGAGGAGGAAAGAGGAATTTGAATCAAGTTGTCCATGTTAGCAGACAAGCGCTTAGTTGTAGCCGTTGTACTGTCGCTAAGCCTATTACCAGGCCTAGCGCTGTCTGGAAGACGGGAACACGAGGATGACACGCCGTGTTGTTGCTCCGAGGATTTACTGCTGTCAGCTGGCGGGGGTTGAGTAGTAGTGGCAGGGTCAGGCCTGTTTCCACACACAATGCCGATTTTCTTCTGCTTTCGACGTCCCCCTCTATGTGTTCGAGCGCGAGGGAGGTGGTAACCAATTCCTGCCCCTCTAATAGCATCCACTATACAGGGGTCCAGTGTTGATGGGGCCACAGATAAAAGCTGTTGCCTGGAGTAAGAGACCCGGGCGAAAGGAACAAGGAGGGAGGGGTGGTGGTGGGTAGTGGGGGTGGAGATGGAGGGAACGAATCCCTCTTCTGAAGAAAGAGACGCTGTAGTGGCGGGATGGTGGTATGCTGTAGGGATGGACGAAATGGAATCCAGATGTTGGGAAAGGTGGGGTTGGGGAAATGGCGTTTCTTGACCGGCGAGAATACTCGAGAATTGTGCCAAAAAAGAAATCCAAATAACCAGTATATCTGGTGGCAGAATGGCACAAAACACACACCAATACATGCTCCACTCCATCATGCTGCACTCGTACAACTTTCACCACACTACACAGTCTATGAACAACACTATCACAAAAAACTGAGAGAGAGAGTGACCATGCTGCCTGCAAGGCGTGGCCTCCTTTGCGTTTGCAGTAAACATTTGCGTTTGCGTGAGCATGTTGCTAAATTGTAGCTTTAACTTCACGGGCCCCAGCCAGCCCCCTATCGAAATAAGGGGTTCGGG
>CM065691.1:49257206-49259706 GCA_017654935.2 Phymorhynchus buccinoides
CTCTCTCCCCCCCCCTGTGCATCTTTAAAACGTTATTTCAAATTACGAGCAAATGCGAAGCAGACTGTCGGTCTAATAATATCCCGTTTGTGCAACAGGACCAGCGCATTATTAACCCATTTCACTGCCCATGGAAAGCGAAATTCATATTTCCCCTTCCACCGCGCTGGCCTCCCCTAAGCAAATCAGGTACCCGTTTTATGCACCTGTTTGAGAAAGGAGAATATGTTTGCTCAGAACACAAGGAACTGAGCAGACTAATAATAATCGAGGCATTATCTGCAGATACTCCATTGGCTTATTTTGGAAATTCTTGCAAAAAAACTAATAACCTGTATTAAAAAACAGACTGAAGAAATATAAATGGCATAATCCCCAGTTTATATTATTGTCAGTCTTTTTTCTTTTTAAATACAAGTAATTAGTGTAGAGTGGCACAGTGGTAACGCGTTCGCCTCGTGTCAAGTAAACCCGAGTTCGAACCTGGGTACAGGGGATTTTTTCCCTCTCACTTTGCACTAGGCCTTACGGTCTGAATGTGGAGTCTTTCGGATGAGACGATAAACCGAGGTCCCCGTGTGCCCATGCACCTAGCACACGCTAATCCCAGTGGCAACGAAAAAGTTGTCATTTGGTCAACATGTAACCTCCCACCCCCATTCCTTCCTCATCAGTCACAAAAAATCGCATGCCAAAAAAATAAAAAATGGGTGTCGCGCCTCTGGCTGCGACGCGCTCACCATGTGGGAGCAACCCGAATTTCACAGAGATGCCTCTGTGACGCATCTCTGTGACCATAAAGTACCAAATACCAATACCAATACCAATACCAATACCAAAATACCAATACCAATACCAATACCAATACCAAAATACCAATACCAAAATACCAATACCAAATACCAATACCAATACCAAAAATACCAATACCAATACCAATACCAAAATACCAATACCAATACCAAAATACCAAATACCAAATACCAATACCAATACCAATACCAATACCAATACCAATACCAATACCAATACCAAATACCAAACCAATACCAAATACCAAATACCAATACCAATACCAAAATACCAATACCAATACCAAAATACCAATACCAATACCAAAACCAAAATACCAATACCAATACCAATACCAATACCAATACCAAAATACCAATACCAATACCAAAACCAAAATACCAATACCAATACCAATACCAATACCAATACCAAAACACCAATACCAATACCAAAACCAATACCAATACCAAAATACCAATAGTTTTCGCTAGAAGTTCAATAATCAGCCCATGGACTATATTATGGAGATAGTCCGCTTTGACTCTGAGGCATCGCAGTATTCGAACTCCCAACCCGCAGTCCTTACGCTTACGAAACAGGGTTGGGTTTGTCCCCCTTCCCACTCGGTCACAGCTCCTCCTATTACTAAAACTATTGAATCAACCCCCCCGAAAAGACGTGAAGCTTATTTGCATTCTAAGTTACTTGTAACCGAGAACGTATAATCAATTTGAATCTGAAGTTTTTTTTAACACTTTCACAGCCAGACATTTTTCAGCCCAAAAAGAAATAACATTAATCTTAACCCTTTCGCCGCCAGCCATTTTTCAGCCCCCAAAAAATACCATTAAGTTTATCCGGGTAGAGAACGGAACCAACTGCAAAATTGCGATTTTCTCTGTGAAATGTATAACATTAGGCCTGACCTTACCTCCAGAAATGATTAAAAATAGGGTCTTCAGATAACAGGCCCTGATTTGATGCTTTTTAGTGACATGGGTGTTAAACCATTGTGGTGCAAAAATGCGACATTGGCGGTGAAAGGGTTTTAACTGAGTAGAGAAGTTTTTGTATCTGCAATATTGGGAATTCCTCAGAGGCATGCATAACATTAGGCCTATCCTGACCTCCCAAAATTAAGAAAACAGGGTCTTCGGATAACAGGCCCTGATTTGATGCCTTTTAGTGACAAGGGTGTTAAACCATTGCGGTGCATAAATGGGGTTACAGGAATAAGGTCGAAAATACATTTCGTCCTAAGGTCGAATGATACACAGATCGGACGAAGGTCGAAAAAAAAAGTCGGAATGTACATTTCGTCCTAAGGTCGACTGCAACATTTCGTCCTAAAGTCGAAAGTGCTCAGATCGTCCTAAGGTCGAATATACATTTCGGCCTAAGGTCGACTGCAACATTTCGTCCTAAAGTCGAAAGTGCTGAGATCGTCCTAAGGTCGAATATACATTTCGGCCTAAGGTCGAATCTACATTTCGTCCTAAGGTCGAAAGTGCTCAGCTCTGGGAGTAACAATTTTTTGTGGTGGTGGGGTGGACCTTTTCATTTGTGAAGCGGGTGGGCGGGTGATGAGTGGTAGATGCATGTGCGTGCGTATATGTAGGGACGGGAGAGAGAGAGGGGGAGAGAGAGAGTGAGAGAGAGAGAGGGAGGGAGGGAGAGAGAGAGAGAGGGAGGGAGAGAGAGAGGG
>CM065691.1:49272206-49284706 GCA_017654935.2 Phymorhynchus buccinoides
CCGATGCTCACCCTACTAACTTTAAATGCTCATAACTCTGGAATGGAAAAAGTACAAGACTGGTTCTTGCATCATTGGTTTGACGTTTGCAAATTTTCTCTGAATGGTTAGTTTGACACTTAATGTCCCTTTCGTGGTGCTAGGTCTTAATAATGTGTTTTATTTTGTAAGTTCTTGTTAAATCTACTATATTTTTTCTTTTGAGGTTTTGTTCTCTCGGCAAAGGTGAAGATCCACCCCCACCCCCTCCACCACCCCTTCGATTTTTCGGCTCTCCCGGTATTTTTAGACTTGCGTTTCTTAGCAAATATTTAGCTGTATTTTATCAACTTGTTTTGGAGCTAATTGTTTGTTGAATAATTAATCCCAGTGATTTCTTTGTCTTTGGAGTTTGTAATGCAAAAAGCTACACAAGCAATATGAAGAAAATTTAGAGATGAAAATTCTCTCTCTCTCTCTCTCTCTCTCTCTCTCTCTCTCTCTCTCTCTCTCTCTCTCTCTCTCTCTCTCTCTCCTCTCTCTTATCTCTTACTCTCTCCCTCTATCTCCCCCCCAATCAATCAATCAATCCTCTCTCTCTCTCTCTCTCTCTCTCTCTCTCTCTCTCTCTCTCTCTCTCTCCCTCCCTCTCTCTCTCTCTCTCTCTCTCTCTCTCTCTCTCTCTCTCTCTCTCTCTCTCTCTCTCTCTCTCTCTCTCTCTCTCTCTCTCTCTCTCTCTCTCTCTCTCTCTCTCTCTCTCTCTCTCTCTCTCTCTCTCTCTCTCTCTCTCTCTCTCTCTCTCTCTCTCTCTCTCTCTCTCTCTCTCTCCTTTTACGCAATTCTAATGCTTGGTCTATATATATGCATACGTTCAGCTTTAGTACTTGCATACTTGTTTTTTAAACTACATATAACAAATATGGTTCAACGAACTAACTGTTAATCCACCCCACTCTCCTTCCATAACGTTTTAAAAATTTTTTTATCCTCGTTCTAAAATCGTCTAGTATTGTTTTTCCAAAGAAAACGAAAGCCGACAATGACACTATGATATGCGTATTATGTTCAACACGAAGACAACATTTTCTTCCTAAGGGAACCCCCACCAAACGAGGCGTTCAGTTCTCACTTCCGCTATTGTCTTTATGTAAAGTAAAACCCTCGTGATGGACAAAACGTGCCAGCTTGGCTTTCTAGCCCCCTATCTCTCCCTTCTTCCTTCCTGTTGTCTTTGTAAACAATCTGTTGTCTTTGGTTTGGAGTTGTTTTTTGTTCTAAGCTTCTCTCGTATTCATATTGCCTTCTCCAATTTTCTGTTCTTTTGTGGCTGTTTCCCTTGGTTTCCTTTTCCATCTTTTGTTGCTTTTTTCCTTATTATTTGTGTTCGTCTTTTGTTTCTTTTAACATGTTTATCCACACGTGTGTTCGTTGACCTTGTTGCTCGTCGTTATCTGTTGTTCTTTGTTAATACAGTGGAACCTCCCTTGGTAAGACCTCCCATTTTAAGACTCCCTCCCTTGGTTTCATCTTTTGTGACCCCCTTCTTTCCTTTTCCATCTTTGTTGCTTTTTTCCTTATTATTTGTGTTCGTCTTTTGTTTCTTTTAAAATGTTTATCCACAGATGTGTTCGTTGACCTTGTTGCTCGTCGTTATCTGTTGTTCTTTGTATATTACAGACCCCTCCCTTATAAGACCTCCCTTTATAAGACTCCCTCCCACATGAGACCCGCTTCTCTGAATCATTGCCCTTCTCTGTAAGTGTATTAACATTACCTCCCTTATATTAAGACCCCTCCCTTATAAGACCTCCCTTTATAAGACTCCCTCCCACATGAGACCCGCTTCTCTGAATCATTGCCCTTCTCTGTAAGTGTATTAACATTACCTCCCTTATGTTAAGACCCCTCCCTTATGAGACCTCCCTTTATAAGACTCCCTCCCACATGAGACCCGCTTCTCTGAATCATTGCCCTTCTCTGTAAGTGTATTAACATTACCTCCCTTATATTAAGACCCCATCCCTTATGAGACCTCATGTTTGATGATTTTGGAAGGTCTTATAAGGGAGAAATAGAACGTTGATTTGTTTGTATGTTGTCCTCTCCACCATTGTTGATGTGGGTGAAGGGTCATAAAGGCGAACTTGGCACATTCTTTTTTGGAGAATGATGCTTTGTTTGTCTCACTTTGGTTCTGACCACCCACGCATTGCTAGATGATTGGCATCGTAATCAACTTTGGTGGAGGGGAGTTAATTAGAAAGAGAGTATTCCTCCTTTGTTCAATGTCCTTATAAGCGAGGTTCCACTGTAGTTCCTTGGACATGTTGTTCTTTTCACACTGAGTGAGTGTCCAGGTGAGAGGCAGGAGATGGTCAGGTTTTCTTTCCACACTGAGTGAGTGTCAAGGTGAGAGGCAGGAGATGGTCAGGTTTTCTTTTCACACTGAGTGAGTGTCCAGGTGAGAGGCAGGAGATGGTCAGGTTTTCTTTTCACACTGAGTGAGTGTCAAGGTGAGAGGCAGGAGATGGTCAGGTTTTCTTTTCACACTGAGTGAGTGTCAAGGTGAGAGGCAGGAGATGGTCAGGTTTTCTTTTCACACTGAGTGAGTGTCAAGGTGAGAGGCAGGAGATGGTCAGGTTTTCTTTTCACACTGAGTGAGTGTCCAGGTGACAGGCAGGAGATGGTCAGGTTTTCTTTTCACACTGAGTGAGTGTCCAGGTGACAGGCAGGAGATGGTCAGGTTTTCTTTTCACACTGAGTGAGTGTCCAGGTGAGAGGCAGGAGATGGTCAGGTTTTCTTTTCACACTGAGTGAGTGTCCAGGTGAGAGGCAGGAGATGGTCAGGTTTTCTTTTCACACTGAGTGAGTGTCAAGGTGAGAGGCAGGAGATGGTCAGGTTTTCTTTTCACACTGAGTGAGTGTCAAGGTGAGAGGCAGGAGATGGTCAGGTTTTCTTTTCACACTGAGTGAGTGTCAAGGTGACAGGCAGGAGATGGTCAGGTTTTCTTTTCACACTGAGTGAGTGTCAAGGTGAGAGGCAGGAGATGGTCAGGTTTTCTTTTCACACTGAGTGAGTGTCCAGGTGAGAGGCAGGAGATGGTCAGGTTTTCTTTTCACACTGAGTGAGTGTCCAGGTGAGAGGCAGGAGATGGTCAGGTTTTCTTTCCACACTGAGTGAGTGTCAAGGTGAGAGGCAGGAGATGGTCAGGTTTTCTTTCCACACTGAGTGAGTGTCAAGGTGAGAGGCAGGAGATGGTCAGGTTTTCTTTTCACACTGAGTGAGTGTCAAGGTGACAGGCAGGAGATGGTCAGGTTTTCTTTTCACACTGAGTGAGTGTCCAGGTGAGAGGCAGGAGATGGTCAGGTTTTCTTTCCACACTGAGTGAGTGTCCAGGTGAGAGGCAGGAGATGGTCAGGTTTTCTTTCCACACTGAGTGAGTGTCCAGGTGAGAGGCAGGAGATGGTCAGGTTTTCTTTTCACACTGAGTGAGTGTCCAGGTGAGAGGCAGGAGATGGTCAGGTTTTCTTTGTCCATCGTCCTCTTTATCTCGGTACACTTTCTCCGAGAAAACACGCAGGGTACGTACACACTCATGCGGAGATTCCGTGCCGAAATCCGTGCGCAATCCGTCAATGTGACCTAGCACCACGAACGGGGACCTTAAGTGTCAAACTGACCATTCTGAGAAAATAATATACATTTGAAGACGTCAGACAATTCTCTTCTAATGATACAAGAACCATTCTTCTACCTTTTTCCGTTCTAGAGTTTTGAACATTTTAAAGTTAGTAGGGTGAGTGTCGGCCATTTTGAGAAAACACTGTCCAAAGTCTAGCCTAGCTGAAGAAAATGCATTGACCTATTCAGTTTTAAAACACTTATAAGACCATTTAGAGACCGTATTAAAGGTGATCCTTTATAAATATGAAATACATAAATCGATAAGATGTTAGAGAACACAAAAATACCCATAACTCAAAAATGACAAAAAGTGAGATTTTTGACTTTGGAAGCCTGTTGTGAGAAGCGTGTCCAACAATAAAGAATTTTGAATTGAATTTGAATATAAACATGCTGTGTGCTTCAGTACTCCATACTTTTATCATTATTACAGGCATAGTTGAATTGAATTTGAATTTGAATATAAGCATGCTGTGTGCTTCAGTACTCCATACTTTTATCATTATTACAGGCATAGTTCAATAAAAACTAGCAATACTGTCACCCACACACTCTTTATGTGAAATGTAAATGATAATAATGAGATCTAAAAACAAGGAGTTAATGTAACAATTAGATGTTAAAATAAGTGTTTTGGTCCTGCTCGGCTAGGCCTTCTTTCTCATGTTTGGACGTCAGTATATTATTAGTTATTTGGATTTGGGCATGGTACATGACTTTTGGGCTCTAGAGAAGCGTGTCCGTTTGCTAACGAGAGCTTTTGAGATCAGTATAATCTTTTTTGGTTTGGTTTTAAAAAGTTTTTATTCAGATCAACACATACATCAATACATTGTCAACATAAATGAGCAGCAACAAGCTTGAAGCTTATAATGTGCTCGCTATCTACATGTATATTACATATGACGACTGTTGAAAACAACCATAAGTAAACAATGGCATAAGCAATCAAAATAAGTTAACAAAGAGCAAGTAAGAAAATAATGTTCATCAGCAGTTGGAAACTTGAATAACAAAGTTAGTAATATTTTTACATCAAAGTTATCAAGCTAACTTCAAATATCGAAACTTGAATAATAAAATGCTTTAAATATTACAAATCAGATAATCGTTTTCGTTTAGTTTCCTTAAGGAACACAACACGTGCTTCAGTGTTCCATACTTTCATGATTATTACAGGCATACATAGTTCAATGAAAAGTAGCAACACTGTCACCCACACACTCTTTTACACAACGCCTCCAATCTCACTCTGAAAACCTTTCATCACGTTACAAAAACTTCCAGTAATGGGTTCGACAGGGACACAATCTTTTTTGTTCGTTAGTTGTTTTTTCTGTTTTTTCTTAAGGAACACAACACGTGCTTCAGTGCTCCATACTTTCATGATTATTACAGGCATACATAGTTCAATGAAAAGTAGCAACACTGTCACCCACACACTCTTTTACACAACGCCTCCAATCTCACTCTGAAAACCTTTCATCACGTTACAAAACCTTCCAGTAATGGGTTCGACAAGGACACGATCTTTTTTGTTCGTTTTTTTTAAATTTAAGAAACACAAAACGTGCTTTCATAATTATTACAGGCATAGTTCAATGAAAACTAGCAACACTGTCACCCACACACTTTTTACACGACGCTTCCAATCTCACTCTGAAAACCTTTCAACCCGTTACAAAAACTTTCAGTAATGGGTTCGACAGGGACACGATCTTTTTATTATTTTTATTTTATTTTTAAGAAACACAAAACGTGCTTTCATAATTATTACAGGCATAGTTCAATGAAAACTAGCAACACTGTCACCCACACACTCTTTTACACAACGCCTCCAATCTCACTCTGAAAACCTTTCATCACGTTACAAAACCTTCCAGTAATGGGTTCGACAAGGACACGATCTTTTTTGTTCGTTTTTTTTAAATTTAAGAAACACAAAACGTGCTTTCATAATTATTACAGGCATAGCTCAATGAAAAGTAGCAACACTGTCACCCACACACTCTTTTACACAACGCCTCCTCGTCCTTTCATCGCGTTACAAAAACTTCCAGTAATGGGTTCGGCAGGGACACAATCTTGCTTTGTTCGTTTGTTTTCGTGGGTTTTTTGTTGTTTTTAAAGGAACACAAAACGGGGAGTTAAGTTCTCATTTCCTCTGCTTCTAGCGCTTCTCTCTACGTAAGAGAACGCCATGATAATGGACGCAAAGTGCCAGCGTAGCTTTCTAACACTCAATCTCTCCATCCTAATTTCCCCCTGTTGCTTCTGTAACAATGTACGTCTTTTAGCTCGACCCCACCCCCCCCCCCCCCCCCCCCCTTAAGGGTCAGCTACACACATGCGAATCGTAGGGGGGGAGGGGGGATGCGATTTTGACGACGTGAGTCACAAATTACGTGACGTTCATACATTGGGTGTACTTGAGTAATCATTGTGAGCGACAATTAGCGGAATTGTTTATAGACGGAAGTATTTCACTGTGGTTCACGACTCGCATCGTCAATGTCGAACCGCATCCCCGTACAATTCGTATGTGTGTGGCTACTAGCCCTTAAAGGGCCAGCCACACGCCCACTAAAATCTGTACCATACGATTCGATCACGCGGGTATCAAAGAACTCATGTAATTGGCGCATCGAGTTCGCGTGATCGAATCGCATCGTGCAGTTGTACGATTTTAGTGGACGTGTGGCTGGCCCTTTAACCCTTTCACCGCCAATGTCACATTTATGCACCACAATGGTTTAACACCCATGTCACTAACAGGCATCAAATCAGGGCCTGTTATCCAAAGACCCTATTTTCTGAATTTTGGGAGGTAAGGATAGGCCTAATGTTATACATGTCACAGAGGAATTCCCAATATTGCAGATGTTTTTGTCTCTACCCAATTAAGTTTGATGGTATTTTTTGGCTGAAAAAAAAGCTGGCGGCGAAAGGGTTAAAGGCCACACCAGATCACCGTGTCAAAATCACGGGTTTCACGCGTTTTCCTTCTCATAGCTGGTAAGAAATCTTGTTTCGACCAGGTTTGTCTCCCATGCATAACTATGCCCCCAAATTGAAAACGGAACACCATTTTAAAGAACAGCCTCAATTTGAAATTGGGGGCATTTGTATGTGGGACACAGCTACCCAGCAAAAACCAAGGGACTTAAACCCTCTCGCCGCCAGCCATTTTTCAGCCCCAAAATACCATTAAACTTTTAACTGGGTAGAGAAAATAAAATATCTGCACGCGATTTGTCACAGTTGTGGTTCGTTGCGTTTTCCCGTCTTATAGGGTGGGGGGTATGGTTAGGTTTAGGTATAGGGTTAGTATTCCAAAAAGGTTATTAGCTAAAAATGTTCCTAAAATACAGCTTTATGTATGGTAAGAAAGGCAATAACGGAAAAATAGAATTAACCGAGATAGGTAGGGGGGGGGAGGGGGGGGGGGGGGGGGGGAAATCTTGACCTTTACCGAAAATAGGGTCTTTGGAAAACAGGTCCTGATTTGATGCCTTTTAGTGACATAACCATTGTGGTGCTAAAATGCAACATTGGCGGTGAAAGGGTTAATCGTGGTGGGTCAGTGGGTCTATAAGTTTCTCTTGTAGTTATTTGTTACCCTATCTTTTCTCTTCGTTTCGTCTTTTCTTTGTGCCTCTTTATCGTTTGTTCCTCTCATTCCATTCATCCTTCCACCCTTCCATCCGTTCCTTCTTCGCGCGCTCCTGGGCCTGTATTCACGTTGAGATAGCGTGAGACTTAGCATGATGCTAACTTAGAAGCTCTTCCAATGTCCTGTAGGATTTAATAGGACTTTTGGAAGAGCTTCTAAGTTAGCATCATGCTAAGTCTCATGCTATCTCAACGTGAATACAGGCCCTGGGACGGTATTCATGTCGAGATAGCATGAGACTTAGCATGATGCTAACTTAGAAGCTCTTCCAATGTCCTGTAGGATTTAATAGGACTTTTGGAAGAGCTTCTAAGTTAGCATGATGCTAAGTCTCATGCTATCTCAACGTGAATACAGGCCCTGGGACGGTATTCACGTTGAGATAGCATGAGACTTAGCATGATGCTAACTTAGAAGCTCTTCCAATGTCCTGTAGGATTTAATAGGACTTTTGGAAGAGCTTCTAAGTTAGCATCATGCTAAGTCTCATGCTATCTCAACGTGAATACAGGCCCTGGGACGGTATTCATGTCGAGATAGCATGAGACTTAGCATGATGCTAACTTAGAAGCTCTTCCAATGTCCTGTAGGATTTAATGGGACTTTTGGAAGAGCTTCTAAGTTAGCATGATGCTAAGTCTCATGCTATCTCAACGTGAATACAGGCCCTGGGACGGTATTCACGTTGAGATAGCGTGAGACTTAGCATGATGCTAACTTAGAAGCTCTTCCAATGTCCTGTAGGATTTAATAGGACTTTTGGAAGAGCTTCTAAGTTAGCATGATGCTAAGTCTCATGCTATCTCAACGTGAATACAGGCCCTGGGACGGTATTCACGTTGAGATAGCATGAGACTTAGCATGATGCTAACTTAGAAGCTCTTCCAATGTCCTGTAGGATTTAATAGGACTTTTGGAAGAGCTTCTAAGTTAGCATGATGCTAAGTCTCATGCTATCTCAACGTGAATACAGGCCCTGGGACGGTATTCATGTCGAGATAGCATGAGACTTAGCATGATGCTAACTTAGAAGCTCTTCCAATGTCCTGTAGGATTTAATGGGACTTTTGGAAGAGCTTCTAAGTTAGCATCATGCTAAGTCTCATGCTATCTCAACGTGAATACAGGCCCTGGTTAGCTTTTGTTCCGCATCTATTTCTTTACAACATTGTAATTTTCTACTATTATTTTTGCTTTAGTGTGATAGGATATGATTGTATTGTGGCTGTTATTACAAAACGAGAGCACGTCGATGGCTTAGAGTCAAAACGGACTATCTTTAGATAGTCCATTGACTTATTATTGATGTTATTGAAAACACTAAGAACTTGTATGAAAAAGACTGCAAATAATGTAAAATGGGGATTATGCTTTCTATATTTCTGCAGTCTTTTTTTAAAACAAGTTATTAGTTTTCACAATATGTTCAATTATAATACGTCAATGGACGATCTAAAGATAGTCCGTTTTGACTCCAAGCCATCGATGTTGTATCGTTTTCTTTGTCCACCCAACTCTCTGTCTCATATTATTATACATTTTCTCGATAAGATTATGGTATTGTAGCTAGTCAAAACAAAACGAGGATACTGTATCATGTTCTTTGTTTACGCCACTCTCTTTCTCATGCATACTTTCTCTAAGATAAAAGATACGTGACAAAAAAGAACATACACACGAGAATGAAAATATCTTCTTCTTCTTCTTCTTCTTCTTCTTCGATCGCTCAGACAGTTTCCTGTCAATTTTGAGCGCAGATGCGTCATGCTGCCGTTATGCGCCTAACTAAGAAACAGTTAGGCCCAGCAAGTTCGAACTTCGGCTGGAGAGAAACGTTTTTGAAAGTGCTTCGTGAAAAAAAAGGCAGGAGAATGAACTGGTAAGGCAAATAGATAGTAGATGGCAGTAAGCAAAGGGAAAAGGCAGAGTCAAAGAGAGTGACAGATTAGAAGAAGTTACAAGCACAGAACTTCCAGAAGGTGGGAGAACTATTTATACGAAAGACTCCCCGGTATCCCCACGGGAGGGGGGGGGGGGGGAGATAATGTACTCGTTACCCCCTTTTCTTTCTTTCTTCTACACCATTCTCATGTTCTGTTTATACATGGGTTTTTATGGGTGTACTCAGTAGTAGCAAAGACTGTATAGGGGAAGATAAGCATCCGGTCTCTTTTCCCTATATGAGTAGTGAGGACAGAAACACTGGTTATGTCCCTCTTAAACAGGACACAGTTTACACGTCGATAGGCCAGTTGAATTCTCCGTTCCAGTTCCAGTCTGAGTTTTTGGATAGCCTGCACTGTGAATAGTGTACTGCCCCCACTAACCATAACTTTATCAGCCCGGTTCGCCGAGCTCTTAAGTAGTCCATCTTACCCTTTTAGAATATCTTTGGTAGTAGTTCTTGCTTTTATTACGCACACCATGCATAGTTCAATGAACTAAACAATACCTCACACCCACTAGTGATAGAATGTCTTCAATCTCATTCTGAGTTCTTCGAATTTTTTTATATAGTATTTTGCTCTTTAAATGGGCACCCTGGCGGGTGAGTTTTGTGTGTGCAAGAAACACGTCGAGATCACCAGGAAAATACCCTTTACAGAGATCGCGACACTCATTTTGCTCTGGTTTCCTAGTAATCAAACCGTCAAATCGGCGATTCCTCCTTGGCGGAGGTGCTGGGAGTCGGATTCTTTCAGTGAAAGAACCTGTCTTCTCTTTTCTAATGGCCACCTGAGTTAGACCAAATCGTTTGCACGAAATGTTCACAATACAAGCCTTTTTATACAGTTTTTATATATTTTACCAAAATGAGTTTTGCACACAACAGAGGAAATAGATCCAATTTGTTTTTTTACTGCATGACAAAGAAGAAAAAGCTTCAACCACTCTCAGCGGCCTCCACCCACCCCGTCCAAAATGGCTACTCTCTACGGCAACTCCGCCAAGGAGGAATCGCCGTTTTGACGGTTTGATTTCTAGGAAACCAGAGCAAAGTGAGTGTTCCGATCCTTGAAAAGGCTGTCTTTCTGGTGACCTCGACGTCTTTCTTGCAAAAAACGCATCCGTCAGGGTGCCCCTTAAAAAAAGAAACGTTGTTCATCAGGTACGGTAGTCATGAGTGCGTCTTAAACAGTAACACGAGTAGTGGTGTTGTTGTTGTTGTCTTACACTGGCTTAAAGACTCCAGGGATCATCCCAACAGCCGAAGCACTTGAACACTATGGTACAAATGCACCAGCTAGGGGGATGAGAACATTACGTGTGTGACCGTTTTTGATTACCCCGCCACGTGAGCAGCCACACTCCGACTTCGGAGGATTTTAGACTGATGACGTTATGCTAGGAGCTTGTCACGTACAGCCATGCAGAACAAAACAACAGTTTGATGTAGCCTCGGTGTTCTAGCTTATGTTAACGGGTCTGACACAGCCTCACGCCAAGGCGAACGTGGTAGTGAAATATGCCATACTGCCGATCATGTATGACCCAGCACCACGAAAGGGACATTAAGTCGCTGGGCTAGTTTCTCGCAACAGGCTTGCGAAGTCAAAAGTCTTTCAAATGTATAATTTTCTCAGAATGGTCAGTTTGACACTTAATGTCCCTTTCGTGGTGTCGGGCCACATGTTGGCAGTTTAGTCTAATTAAATATGTTAATTACTCATGTTAACTGTCTTAGCTGTCAAACTGCAGCTAAATGCTGAAAAGACAGAGATGATTCTTGTAGCCTCTAACCACGCAATTAAAACTCAGGTTCTCCCAGGTTCTGTCGACATTGATGGCACTGAGATCAAGCTGTCAGCATCTGTCCGCAATCTAGGTGTTACTTTGGACCAAACCCTCTCTTTCAAACAGCATGTTTCCAATGTTTGCAAGTCTTGCTATCTAGAACTTAGAAGAATTAGTTCAATCCGCCGTTTCCTCTCTCAAGATGCCCTGAAGACTCTAGTATGTGCTTTTGTTCTGTCTCGCCTTGACTACTGTAACTCACTTCTTGCTGGCTGTCCATCAACTCTCATCTCTAAGCTCCAACGGGTCCAGAATAATGCTGCTCGTCTCATTTCTCGCTCCCCTAGGTACGATCATATTACTCCGGTTCTTCGTTCTCTACATTGGCTCCCAGTTCAATCACGTATTGACTACAAAATTCTCCTCCTTGCCTTCAAGTCACTGAATGATCAAGCTCCCTTATATCTCTCTGATCTCCTTCATCTCTATGTCCCAGCTCGCCAACTGCGTTCGTCTTCTGATTCTTGTCTCCTCTCCCCTCCCTCCATCCGTCTCAAATCTGCTGGCCAACGTTCTTTTTCCTGTCAAGCACCATCTCTTTGGAATTCTCTGCCTTCTCCTCTCCGACACTCAAACTCAGTCTCCTCATTCAAAACCTCTCTTAAAACCCATCTTTTTCCTGCTGCACCCTAAATATTTGATCAGTTGTCTATCTTGTGTGCACGTGAGGGAAGATTGAATAAGAGGTTTGTGCTGTGCTTTGTGGTGTGTGTGTGTGTGTGTGTGTGTATGTGTGTGTTGTGTGTGTGTGTGTGTTAGCATGCATGTGTGCACACATGTGTGCTTGTGTGTGTTTTGGTTCTGTGTCGGTGCACGCATGTGTGTGTGTTTGTCTGTCTGCGTGCGTACATTGTGTGTGAGGGTGTTTCTGTATGTGTTGGTGTATGTGGTCAGTCGTGCGGCTCAGTTGATGTGTGCTTACTGAATGGGGGATGAACGAGTCGGTGTTGTTAAATGTGTGTGTGTGTGTGTGTGTGTGTGTGTGTGTGTGTGTGTGTGTGTGTGTGTGTGTGTGTGTGTGTGTGTGTGTGTGTGTGTGTGTGTGTGTGTGTGTGTGTGTGTGTGTGTGTGTGCATGTGTGTTAGAGAGAGAGACAGAGGGAGTGAGAGAGAGAGAGAGAGTTGCTTTGTATGTATGCGTTGTTGCTGGTTGGTGTCATTCTTGAATGCTGTTTTTGCTGTCTATTTGTTGATGAAAAATTGATTGTAAAGCGCTTTGGGCTCATCTGAGGTAAAGCGCTATATAAATGTACAATTTATTATTATTATTATTATTATTATTATTATTATTATTATTATTAAGAAGCACTCATGATCATTATACCAGGTGTACGGCAAAACGGGGAGTTAAACTATTCTTTCCCTTTTC
>CM065691.1:49292206-49297206 GCA_017654935.2 Phymorhynchus buccinoides
TATTTTTCCGTTATTGCCTTTCTTACCATACATAAAGCTGTATTTTAGGAACATTTTTAGCTAATAACCTTTTTGGAATACTAACCCTAACCCTAACCCTAACCCTAACCCTAACCCTAACCCTAACCCTACCCCCCACCGTATAAGACGGAAAAACGCAACGAACCACAACTGTGACAAATCGCGGTGTACTGCAGTACACAGTGGGGGGTAGGGTTAGGTTTAGGGCTAGGGTTAGGGATAGGGTTAGTATTCCAAAAAGGTTATTAGCTAAAAATGTTCCTAAAATACAGCTTTATGTATGGTAAGAAAGGCAAAAACGGAAAAATAGAATTAACCGAGAAATGCAGGGGGGGGGGGGGGGGGGCACATCTTTACCTTTACCCTATTATTATTGAATGCATATTTTTTAATAGTGCAGTTGGATGAAAATTAACATTACATAATATATAAAACGATAGAGGTTTAAGTGAATCAGTCTGCAGTAAGAAAGACAAGAGGCTTGCAAAGTCACAAATCTCTTATTTAAAAAAAAAATCAATTTTGAGTTATTGGTATTTTCGTGCTCTCTAACACTTTATATTTCATATCCATGAAGGATAATTTGTAATAATGGTATCTACGTACTCCAACACGTGCTTTACAATTAGTAGGTTGGTGTGTTTTCTTCAGCTAGGCTAGACTTCAGACTGTGATTTCTCCAAATGGCCGACAGTCACCTTACCAGCTTAAAATGCTCATAACAAAAAGATACAAGAATGTTTTTTTTTTATATCATTAGAAAGAGAATTGCCTAGCATTTACAACTGTTCCATTTTCTCATAATGGTCATTTTGACACTTAATGTCCCTTTCGTGGTGCTGGGTCACTCACATATATAATACATACGCACATTCCTCAGAATTCGAAGTGGTTCAGTGCAGTGAACCACCAGACATTTCGTAAACTTACAGACAAAAAGAAACAAAGTTTTAAAAAAAACGTACACGGGGCGATCGCATTGTCCCCCGTTCCATTTGGCCGAGGACAAAGTTATTGTTGTCATTGTCCCCCAAAAAAAAACACCCCAACAACAGCAAAGCAAACAAGGTCAAGGTCACGACGGCGATAATGTATGCCTTCCTCTCATGGTGACACACCACCACACAAAATCTGAAGCGATTCGGTCAAGCGGTGCGGGAGATATCCTTGGGACAGACAGAAAAGAACAACCAAAAAACAAACAAACAAAAACAGAAACATACACGAACGAATTCATACTCCTTTGCGATCGTAGATCGGCAAAGGACAAACAAAGAAACATACACGAACGAACTTAGACTCCTTTGCGATCGTAGATCGGCAAAGGACAAACAAAGAAACATACACGAACGAATTTAGACTCCTTTGCGATCGTAGATCGGCAAAGGACAAACAAAGAAACATACACGATCGAATTTAGACTCTTTGAGATCGTAGATCGGCAAAGGACAAACAAAGAAACACACAACGAACTTTCCTTTGAGATCGTAGATCGGCAAAGGACAAACAAAGAAACATACACGAACGAATTTAGACTCCTTTGAGATCGTAGATCGGCAAAGGACAAACAAAGAAACACACACGAACTTTGAGATCGTAGATCGGCAAAGGAGAAACAAAGAAACACACACGAACGAATTTAGACTCCTTTGAGATCGTAGATCGGCAAAGGACAAAAAGAAAGAAAGAAAGAGAAATCATACACGGGGCGATCGCATTGTCCTCCTTTCCCTTTGGCCCAGGACAAAGGTAGTCATTGTTGTGCCATTGTACCCCGGGGAAAGAAAAAAAATGTAAAAAGGAGGCACTAAAACGTGTCTGTGACTAGGCAATAATACCATAACACAGCAGTACTAACACCAATACGTTTTGTCAAGGGTCCCATCAATTTAAATATTTAAGTTTTAGGTGACGCAATAGACTCGCCAATGACAAAGATACGACTATTATCATTGTCTGAGCCTTTTTCTTTTAACCAAGGGAGGTCATTACAAGATAAGTTTTAGGTGACACAATAGACTCGCCAATGACAAAGATACGACTATTATCAATGTCTGAGGCTTTTTCGTTTAACCAAGGGAGGTCATTACAAGATAGGTGTGACAAATGTTACCCTACTCAAGGGTACCATTAAGGGAGTTAATTCCCCTTAGAGAAATAAGAAGATAAGTGTCGAACCCTACGCTATTATGCTTTACTATCTGAACTGTTATTATAGTTATTCTATAGAGGTCTATATTATAGCTATAGAGGTCTATGGAAGGTACGTGGAATCAACCGTATTCCACACTTTACATACTTTGTAGAGCTGGGTACCGGTACGGGTTTTTGTACCGGTATTGTTTTGACGTACCGGTATTTTGTACCTTTTTGTATTTTGTACTGGTATATACCGGCTGGGTTGCTGACGATCCATTTACAGTTTTATGACGTACTAAAGAGCTGTCCCATATAATCAAATGAGTGGTTGTGGCTAAGAAATCCCCATGAATGACCTCAGACTCTCTCTTTCCTTTTGTCCTCACCCCCCCCCTCTCTCTCTCTCTCTCTCTCTCTCTCTCTCTCTCTCTCTCTCTCTCTCTCTCTCTCTCTCTCTCTAAACTGTCAATAAAAAAAAATGTTTCTGAAGCGTCTCTCTCTCTCTCTCTCTCTCTCTCTCTCTCTCTCTCTCTCTCTCTCTCTCTCTCTCTCTCTCTCTCTCTCTCTCTCTCTCTCTCTCTCTCTCTCTCTCTCAAACGTAAACATGCACACACACGCACGCACGCACGCACACACACACACAGGCGCACACGCACACGCACACGCACACTCACACACACACACACACACACACGCACATACACACATACGCACACACACGCACGCACGCACACACACACACACACACACACACACACACACACACACACACACACGCACACGCACACACACACACACACACACATACACACACACACACATACGCACGCACGCACGCACGCACGCACGCACACACGCACGCACGCACGCACACACACGCACGCACACACACACACACACACACACACACACACACACACACACACACACACACACACACACACACACATCCACACGAGCGTTAGTATTTGCAAGATATGACAGCGTCGTTGGGAATGGATTGAAAACAATCTAACACTTTCGATACTTTTTACAACGTTTGTCTCCCTTATCTACTTTTGGTACGTGCCGGTACAGAACAAACGTACCAGTACCTTAAAATGTTTTTAAAAAATCGCACCGGTATTTTCTGTATTATTACCGGTTCGCACCGTCAGCTCTAATACTTTGTATTACCGATGTTCTGAGGTCAGTCGGATGACTTTGTGTAATGGTATAGAGGAATTCTGTAATGCCATCTTTTCCAATAACTAAAGTTATAGCAATTTCCCATATGGCCTTTGGCCGAGATAAATTAAAGCATTAATATTCGTTCCATCTTTTTTTTTTTAAATTGTAAAACATGTCCCTTTTTTTCTATTGTAAAGTTGTTTGTGCTCTTAAGGGCCGGCCACACGTCCGCTAAATTCGCACGAATGTACGACGCGATTCGATCACGTGATCTCGATGCGCCAACCACATTTTTTTGTTCTTGGAGGCCGGCCCCGTGATCGAATCGTATCGTACAGTCGTGCGATGTTAGTGGACGTGTGGCCGGCCCGTACGCCTGAGCAGTTCCCTCCGTTGAGCTTTCTTGAAAGTAATGTGCTTTGTTTCACGGTTACACCCTTAGGCCGGGTTCACATTAGACGCGTAAGTTCCGTACGGAAAACATGAACTAAGTGGAAGAAAGGAGGATGAAAGTTGACGCATATAGGGGAACTTTGGACACGCGCGCAAATCTTTTCCCTTCTGTGTTTCACTTAGTTATGGATTGCGCACGGGTTTCCGCATAGAATATCCGCTTATGTGTGTACACGGCCTTAGGGTACGTACACATACATGCGGAGATTCCGTGCGGAAACCCGTGCGCAATCCGTAAATAAGTAAAAGAAAGAAGGGAAAAGATTTGCGCACGTGGCCGAATTTCCCCTAATCCGTAAATGTTTTCCCTTCTTTCTTTTACTAATTAACGGATTGCGCATGAAATGTGTACGATGCCATAGCCGGAGCCGTTTGGCTTTCTTGAAAGTAAATGGGTTTTGCTTTAGCGGTTATACCCTTAAAGAGAAAACTACCGATCCCAGGGATCGGGTATAGACTGTTAGCCTAGTCGCTGCGAAGTTGGCTCGGACAACAGGGGAAAAAACCGGTTGAGCCGTCTCTGTCGCGAGCAGCGATGAGAATGATGGCGCGCGCCTCGCGTGAACGCTTTATATATGCCGGCTGTGCGTTTAAACAGCAACATAAGCCACAAGAAAAGGAACAAGAAAATTAACAAAGTATGGATTTATCTTTTTTTTATATTTTTGTCCCTTTAATGTTTTGCCTTTAACCCTTTCACCGCCAGCCGTATTTCATCCGAAAATTTCCATTAAATTTACCTGGGTAGAGAACAAAATCCATCTGCAGTATTGGGGATTCTTCTGTGACATATATAAAATAAGGTCTATCCTTACTTCCCCAAACTAAGCCAATAGGGTCTTTGGATAATGGACCCCAATTTGATGCCTTTTAGTGACATGGGTGTTAAATCATTGTGGTGCTAAAATGCGACTTTGGCGGTGAAAGGGTTAATGTTTCACGCGTTTCACAAAGGATTTGAAATGTTCCTGTCTTTATTTCCTCTGATACTGTTTCAATCAGATGTTCAGTTTAGATTTGTGCTTATCAGCCGCCATTCAGAAATTCATGTTTAGTACGTTGGCACAGTATAAGCTTCAAGCTTGTTGTCGCCGATATTTTTGCTTAATATTTATGTAATGTGCGTTTTGGTAAATACAAATCATTTAAACCAACAAGAACAACGTGAACAACAAGAGTAAAACAACTCCCAGCAATATAATCTCCAAAGACAACTT
>CM065691.1:49302206-49304706 GCA_017654935.2 Phymorhynchus buccinoides
GAATGGAAGTTGATCTCTATTGCAAGATTATAAATAGATGGGCTTCTGTCTGCGAATAAAAAGTTGATTTCAGTTAAGATAAACGTAAAAACGCTATTGAAAAGGGCCAGATTGAAGGTTTGAGAAGGTTAAGGCCGCCATGTTGCACCATGTTGTGACGTGACGGTCACCACAACAGAGACTTGCCATGTAGGCCTAAAGCTCAACATACTGTACTAGAATAAAATCAGGAACAAAGGCTCACTTCTCTCAACAGCAACATACTGACCAGTTACATACTGACCAGCTAAAGAAAAGAAGGAGGTTGAGAGGCTCTTAATTAACTGTACTTCAGGGTTCAAGTTCAAGGTCATGCTGATTAAGGAGTTGAACCCCCCCAAAACACTTAATCGCTAATATCTCCCGAAGTTGTGCACGTATTTCAATGCGTTTTTGTTTCATAACGTTTTCTGATAAAAGGGCTATAGCATTATAATCATGAATATGTCTGTGCCCTCGTGCGCGCGAATCACGGTTTCGAACCCCAAAGCTGTATCTCAAGAACTGTTGCATGGAATCGTTTAAAATATAATGTGGTGGTGCGTCATAGCCATGCCGACCTTACAGCTTAACCTTGAGAACGATTTTGTTTTCTTGTGGCCATATATTTCACACCATTGGACTTACAATGTTCAAAATGTGGTGTGCAGATACATTGGCTTATGATAATCCCGAATATGTAGTACAAGAAAGGTCAACGGATATAGAGTGTCATAGGACCATCTGTAACCGGTCAGCGCTTAGAGCTTAAAGATTAGGCGCTATAAAAGTTGTCTTAATAAATAAAATGAATTTACAACCACACATTTGTGAGACATTTGTGTAATTTGTTTGGCAATTGCTCAGTTTCTTGTCATTGGAGCGCAGATGCGTCATGCTGCTGTTACGTAGCCCAAGTTCAGCCGCTCGGGTACTTATCTGCCGCTCGGCGATTCACTTGTTCTTTCTCTTTCTTTCTTTGCTGAACCCTCGTGGCCCTGGCGCTCTTCTAATTCAATGGACGAAGGTCTGGAGACGAAATGAGATTCCTCTGTGCCGCCGCTCAGCCAGGCTCTCCATCCAAGTTTGGCAGATGTCTTGCCGCCAGTCCCTGCAAACCAATTGCGGCGCCGGTGCCTGGGGGTGGGGTGTGGGGGTGGGGTGTGTGTGGGGGGGGGACTCCTCAACTTTCTCGGGAGGGGGGGGGGGGACCTGAGGACCTGATGAGACATGTCTGGCAGAAATGGGATGAGCTGGTTTGCAAACCAAAGCCGGCAAACCAAAGACTTCGTCACAATCGTATCGTAATTGAGGTCAAATCGTATATCGGCGCCACACTGTGTACGATCTGACCTCAACTACGATACGATTGTGACGATGTCTTTGAGTCACGATTCACGCGACATACTTCCCGTCTAAAAATAACTCTACTATTTTCCGTTCACTGGGCCCTCATGTGGGGCCCTCATATGTCGTGCACGTACACGATTTTCCGTTTCCGTTATTTTCCGTTCACTGGGCCCTCACGTGTGGCCCTCATATGTCGTGCACGTACACGATTCAAATAAAATGCCCGAACACACAAAAATAAGATATTGTATCAGATTCGTGTACGAGACACTGCAAAATATAGTGAACATAGCTACTAGGATTTCATCAGATTTACTTAGACAGTCGAATGTCACGTGTATCATGCCTAATAATGTCAAAATCGCATCGCGTTGAGATCGGACCGTATGTGGTGTAGCTAGACCTTAAAGGGGCACCCTGACGGATGCGTTTTTGCAAGAAACACGTCGAGATCACGAGGAAAACACCCTTTACATAGATCGCAACACTAACTGTGCTCTGGTTTCCTAGAAATCAAAGCGTCAAATCGGCGATTCCTCCTTGGCGGAGGTGCTGGAAGTCAAATTCTTTCACCCAAAGAGAAGCCGTGTGCCGTCTCTTTTCTAATGGCCGCCAAATCGTTTGCACGAAATTTCCGCAATACAAGCCTTGTTATTTATTTTATTTTAAATTTTATACAGTTTATCTAAAGTAGTTTTGCTCACAACAAAGTAAATAGCTCCAATTTTGTTTTTACTGCGCTACAAAAAAAAGAAAACGCTTCAACGACAATGAGTGACCTCCACCCACCCCATCCAAAATGGCTTCTCTCTCCAGCATCTCCGTCAAGGAGGAATCGCCGTTTTGACGGTTTAATTTCTAGGAAACCAGAGCAAAGTGAGTGTTCCTATCCTTGAAAAGGCTGTCTTTCGGGTGATCTCGACGTGTTTCTTGCAAAAAACTCATCCGTCAGGGTCCACCTTTAAGGACACACTGACGCACCACGATTAAGTCCCTTGTTTTTTTCTTCTAGGTAGCTGTGACCCACATGCAAATGTCCCCAACTTCAAATTGAGGTTGCTCTTTAAAAAGATGTTTCGTTTTCAATTTGGGGACATTTGTATGGGAGTCAAACCTGGTCAAAACAAGATTT
>CM065691.1:49322206-49327206 GCA_017654935.2 Phymorhynchus buccinoides
TGACTAAATGTTGATTTGTCTGTGCACTAATTCTCCCCACCACTGTTGTTGTGTGCTGTGTGAGTGAATGGTCATATAGGCAGTCCTGGGTCATCCTTTTTTGAGAATGAACCTGGAGGTCTGTCTCAATGCGACTGCTGCTTATGCTTTGCTAGGCGATTTGGTGCCGAAAATAACTTTGATGAAGGGAGTTAATTACAGAGAGTTACCTTTTCTTACATTCATTGTTATTCTCTCTCCTTGCCTAGAAGCTTTCCTCTGGGATACCTTGGTGAAGGGAGTTCATCACAGAGAGAGTTACCTTTCCCAACTTCATTTCTATCCACAATAGTTTGTTAGGCCTATTGTGGTCAGTGGACATGAAATTCTTTCCCACAAAATTAATATTCAAATAAAGGGAGGGCAGCAAGGTCACAAAACGTGACGAGCTTGATACAATCGATGATAACAGCCTTGAAAGAACAAGGTCACCCCTAGCCCTAACACCCACCCACCCACCCACCACCCTCTCCCTTCTCCTACTGTCAGACATGTCTCTCGACCCGTGGGGATACTCGGGGGAGGGGGAGTCTTTTGCATAAATACTTCTAAAATGCTATCGCATTCTATTGTATGTGCTCTACTTTATCGTAATCTGTTCATGTACAGGTGCATTATTATAATGAACTAGCGCAACTCCGAGTCCCAGTAACGCCTGGTAACGGTAACGCCAAGTACTGGTAACGCCGAGTACAGCAAATTTGAAGCGATTCGGTTAAGAAACGGCGGAGTCGTATAGCGCGCGCGTTTCTGAACCGATTCGCTTCCGGGTTGGTACACGGATAGTCACCGTCCTCGGTGATCTTCCTGCCAAATTCGAAGGTAATCGGTCCAGAAACACCGGAGATACGGGCGCCGAGAGGCTGGCGGATGCGCGTTTCGCGCATTTGCCGAACCGCGCAAATGACACGGCCGCCTCGGTTGCCGTTGCCATCGCCCCGTGAGGGCTCACAGCAAATTTGAAGCGATTCGGTCGAAAAACGGCGGAGTTATAAGGCCCGTTTCGTGTTTCAGACACACACACACACAGACACACACACAGACACACACACACACACACACACGGACGGACACTTGGCTTTTTACTATATGATGAATGATGATCGTGGTTTAGTTTTGCATATCCTATGAAGTTTTATGTGTTGGAAATGAGAGACTTATTGCGATTTTTCTCACGCCAGAGGGCATGACGCTCGTGTGGGGCTAATCCTCTCTATATTATTAGTTGGGGATAAAGAAAGAGAGAGAGAGACAGTGAGTGGTCCTACCATCACTCTCTCTCTCTCACTACGCCCAAGTAAGAAAATCGCGTGATAAGCCCCTAGTGCATTAACTGCCCTCTGGCGTGAAAAATATCGCCATAGGTTGACCATTTAATTATTATGTTCGTATTGTATATGTGTTTATGCCGTGCCACAAATCAATTTATCACGTTTGAGATCATTAAGTAGTCTTGAGTCTTGAGTCTTGAGTCCCACCTTCTGGAAGTTCTGTGCTTGTAACTTCCTCTAATCGGTCACTCTCTTTGACTCTGCCTTTTCCCTTTGCTTACTAGTCATCTAGCCTACTATGTTTTCTCTGCCTTACCGGTCCGTTCTTCTCCATCCTTGTTTCTTCTATAATTAAAAGAAACACTTTCAAACATATTTCCTCCAGCACAAAGTCGGACTTGCTGGGCCTAACTATTTTAATTAGTTAGGCGCATAACGGCAGCATGACGCATCTGCGCTCATACTCGACCGGAAACTGAGCGATCGAAGAAGAAGAAGAAGAAGAAGAACGAACGAAAGTTTATTTATACAGGGTAATGAGATAAGCATACATGCCTTTTTACACCCAGCCCTGTGGCAAATGAAAATATCAAATAAACAACAATAACAAAAACATGCAATGAAAAAATAAACAACAACCAATAAAATGTAAAAAGTGAAAACGTTGAGGGAGAGAGAGAGAGGGGGTGGGGGGAGGGGAGAAAGAGAAAGAGTGAGAGAGAGAAAGAGATAGAGAGAGCGACAGACAGACACAGAGAGAGAGATGACAAACAATCCAACATTTGTTTATGGACATTTGTTACATTAGTGTCCAAACATTTTAAAAATCAAAGATCACAATATAATTCTGAAGATGTCTTCGAAAAGATGAACAACGTGATATTTCTTTCAAATTAGTAGGTACAGAGTTCCATAAGGAACCTCCGGAATAATGCAGACTGGAGAAGAAGAAGAAGAAGAAGAAGAAGAAGAAGAAGAAGAGGAGGAAGAAGAAGAAGAAGAAGAAGAAGAAGAAGAAGAAGAAGAAAAGAAGAAGAAGAAGAAGAAGAAGAAGAAGAAGAAGAAGAAGAGGAAGAAGAAGAAGAAGAAGAAGAAGAAGAAGAAGACGACATGTCACTGGCAGCTAGTCCCTGAAGGAATGACCTTCGATTGATTTGCAGACACTGACGCCCGTCCGCAAGACATCTGCCAAACTTGAAAACCTGACCGAGCAGGACTGACAGAGAAATCTCATTTCCCTTCTCCTATGCCAGAACCCCCCCTTCCATTGAATTAGAGCACCCGCGCGTCACCTCACCTCACCTCGTCCCCCCACCCCTACTACCCACCCAGGGGCGGATCAAATGATTCGTATGTGGGAGAGGGGGGGGGGGGGGGAGTCCAGGGAGCAGCATAGGTCCTGGGTTAACCTTTACATCGCCACTGTTGCCTCTGTCGCCTTTTGGCACCACAATGATTTAACCCATTCGCCGCCAGCCATATTTCAGCCCCAAAAATACCATTAAACTTAACGGGGTAGAGACAAAAATGATCCGCAATATTGATTATTCCTCTGTGACATGTATAAACATTAGGCCTATCCTTACATGAACTTGAATGAAAATGGAGTTTTACGTCCTCTTGGTCTGAATCAGACACATATGGTACATTTGTAAATACAAATATGGTGGGAACAATACTGGAGGCAATGCCCGGAGGCAGTACGAAACCAGTAAAGTCCCGATTTTTTTATATTAATACAGATAGGTGTAGCGGTGACCACGCCTCGGTTAGACCTCATCGGCTATGGCACCGCTAAAAATGCGCATGAACTTGAGAGAGAAAAATGGTGTTTTACGTCCTCTCAGTCTGGAACAGACACATATGGGACATTTGTAAATACAAAGATGGTGGGAACAATACCGGAGGCAATGCCCGGAGGCAGTGCAGCACCAGTAAAGTCCCTTGCGCATGAACTTTAATTTATGGATTCTATTTGAATTTGTTTTTGAATGTGTATTTATCGGTGTTTTAAAGAGTATTTTAAAGTTAAAAAAAAAAATCATTTCTTTTGTAAAGCGCAAAATGCTCAAATGTTTATTGTGAAGTAATTTGTGTGCTATATAAGCATTACATTTTCTTTATTAATATTATTATTATTATTATTTTGCAATTTGGTGATTATTGAAGCAAAAATGGAGCCATTTTTTAAATTATTTGTTTCCTTTGTATAAGGTACATGCTTTGGGCAAAGGGGTGGGGTGGGTGGGGGTCCGAAACCCTGGAAACCCCCCCCCTCCTCAGATCCGCCCCTACCCCCCCCCCCCCCCCAATGGGTTAAGCCCTTAAAAGAGAAGGCACCCCAAGAGCGGAAGATATTGTATTCGCATGCGCTGCAGCGAAGCTGACCGCCTCTCGGGGAAAGCCCAGATTGAGTTAGCTCCCTTTCCCTCGTCCGCGCGGCCATCTTGTTGTTGAGGAAGTGACGGAAGTGAAGGAGGAACATCTTTTTTCATTCGCTTCCTCCTCCTCCTCCTCCTCCTCAAGTCCCTCGCCCTCGGAATCAATCTGCTTAGCCCCTGTGGCCACTGTCTGGCACAAACGAGGACAATTGAAAGGCGTCCCCGTGTCTGCGGTGAGCGTGACAATTGGACAGACAAACTCTCAGCTGGTGCTTTGTCGCGTACATCTCGAAGTTTTGAAGGAACGGGGAGTGTGCGTTACAATGGGAGTGAAGGAGGCCTGTGGTTTCTTTGTTTCTATCTGTCTCTGTCTCTGTCTGTCTGTCTCTGTGCAAATGCACATGAGAGAAACGAACCCGTGTCACATCTTAGCGCCTAAATGTGACCCAGCACCACGAAAGGGACATTGAGTCGGTGAGCTAGTTTCTCACAACAGGCTTGCAAAGTCAAAAATCTCATTTCTCAAGTTTTGAGTTATGAGTATTTTCGTGCTCTCTAATATTTTATCTTTCATTCCCATAAAGGATAATCTTTATATTATGGATCTCTATATATTCCCAAATGTGCTTTAACGTTAGTAGGTTGAAGCATTTTTAAAGGATAGGCTAGACTTTAGACTGATTTCTCAAAATGGCCGACAGTCACCTAACCAAGGTTAAATGCTCATAATTCTGCAAGAAAATGATTTGTATATCATTACAAAGAGAATTGCCTGAAGTTTGCAACGTGTCATTTTCTCAGAATGGTCATTTTGACACTTAATGTCCCTTTCGTGGTGCTGAGTCACAGATAATTAAAACAATGTAAATGAACAGAAGTGTTCGCAATATCCCGACAAGGCTGCACGCCACGCGTGAAACATTAAAGAGAACAACAGTTATTTGTTGCAAACCAAGACTTAGATTTTAATCAAGGAAAACGGGGGTGTAGGCATCGCGTGCATACAAACCTTGTAACCTAGACTCACTAGATAAGCAGAGGTTCTATAAACTCTCTCTCTCTCTCTCTCTCTCTTCCTCTCTCTCTCTCTCTCTCTCTCTCTCTCTCTCTCTCTCTCTCTCTCTCTCTCTCTCTCTCTCTCTCTCTCTCTCTCTCTCTCTCTCTCTCTCTCTCTCTCTCTCTCTCTTTAAGAACTGGGAGAGTATTTATTTGTATAATAATATTTCGAGGGGTGCCTGCCGGAACGGTCTATCTGAAAAGGAATAAAGAGCACAGATGGGCAGTTCTGGCATTCACCCCTCGATTTATA
>CM065691.1:49334706-49369486 GCA_017654935.2 Phymorhynchus buccinoides
TAGACGGGGACACATAGAGATGGGACGCACAGAGACGGGGACACACAGAGATGGTGACACATAGAGACGGGGACACAGAGACGGGGAATATAGAGACGGGGACGCATAGAGACATGGACAAATAGAGACGGGGACACATAGAGATGTGAACACATAGAGACGGGGAATATAGAGACAGGGACACGTGGAGACGGTACACGTAGAGACGGGGACACATAGATAGGTGAACACATAGAGACGGGGAATATAGACAGGGACACGTGGAGATGGAGACACATAGAGACAAAGAGATGGGGACACATAGAGACGGGGACACATAGAGACAGGGACACACAGAGACGGGGACACATAGGGACAATAATAGAACCGAGCCACAAAAGGACGGGACAACGTCGGGACGGGGGCAACAGCGGGATGTCCCATGTCAAAGAAGTTTAGAAAACAAAAGCAACACGAAAAACACGTGCAATGCATGCCTTTTTTTTTTCTGAAAACCCTGAGCTGTCAGTCAGGTGTACTCAATTTCTTCTGTCGTGACGACTGGCGGCCATTTTGCTTTTTCACATTTGGACCGGGTGCGTGCGATTAGAAGGCTGCTTCTCTTCAGAGCCTAGAATGGCTCCCCCCCACCTGCGTGCGCATCTCGACCCTTCCAACGGAAGTGTCGCCATCTTAGTCCTTATTTGTGTGTAAACAAAGTGAAAATGTTATCTAAATGTGTAAAGAAAACATCCAGATGTTATAAATACAGTTTAGATAAGTTTCGAATTGGAACAGCCAAATACGCAGCATCGATCTGGCATTTTTCCAATAAAGTTAATGACTAAGATGGCGGTCTCCCATAATATGGCGCTCCTTGTGGCCGGATATGACGACACGTGGGTACCAGCCATTAGAAAATAGCCTGCTAATTGATTAGCGACCATTTGCAGCCGAAGGTTAGTGTTGATATCAAGTAGGTAGACTGTAACCGATTAAAAAAAGAAATAGTTTGTTTGTGCATTTTGTTTTCACTTCCAAAGAATGGTCAACCTATGGTGATATTTTTCACGCCAGAGGGCAGTCAATGCACTAGGGGCTTATCACGCGATTTTCTTACTTGGGCGTAGTGAGAGAGAGAGTGATGGTAGGACCACTCACTGTCTCTCTCTCTTTCATTATCCCCAACTAATAATATAGAGAGGATTAGCCCCACACGAGCGTCATGCCCTCTGGCGTGAGAAAAATCGCACTAAGTCTCTCATTGGAGTCACTGTCATAGCGTTGGTTGTACCAAAAAACCTAACTTAAGCAACAAGCCTGAATAGCCTACCATACAATGTTCGCCACTCTTCCTCTGTCCAGTCTTTCAAAACTTCTCTGAAAACACATCTGTTTGAAACCTCGTACTCCCACCTGTCATCCACGTAGTCCTCGTATCATGGATGTGTGTGTGTGTGTGTGTGTGTGTGTGTGTGTGTGTGTGTGTGTGTGTGTGTGTGTGTGTGTGTGTGTGTGTGTGTGTGTGTGTGTGTGTGTGTGTGTGTGTGTGTGAGAGAGTGAGATGTGGGGTGTGTGGGTGTGTGTGTGTGTGGTGTGTGTGTGTGTGGTGTGTGTGTGTGTGGGTGTGTGTGTGTGTGTGGGGGTGTGGGAGTGTGTGTGGGGTGTGTGTGTGTGTGTGTGTGTGTGTGTGTGTGTGTGTGTGTGCGTGTGTGTGTGTGTGTGTGTGTGTGTGCTGTGTGCGTGTGTGTGTGTGTGTGTGTGTGTGTGCGTGTGTGTGTGTGTGTGTGTGTGTGTGTGTGTGTGTGTGTGTGTGTGTGTGTGTTGTGTGTGTGTGTGTGTGTGTGTGTGTGTGTGTGTGTGGTGTGAGAGGAGAGAGAGAGAGAGAGAGTAGAGAGAGAGAGAGAGAGAGAGAGATGGGGGGGGGGAGGCGGAGAGGGAGAGTGGGAAGGGAGAGGGTTGCGGGAGAGAGTGTTGCGGGAGAGAGGGGTGCGTGTGTGCGTGTGTGTGCACACGGTGTGTGTATGTGCCTGCATGTGTGTGTTGTGTGCGTGTGTATGCGTGCGTATGTGTGCGTTGCATGTGTGTGTGTGTGCGTGCGATCCATTTGTGTGTGATTGTTTGTTCTGTTTAATTAACACTTATAAATATCTCGAGTTCTTGTATTGTATGTGTGAAGTTTATATTGTGTATCATGTGCATGTTGAAAGGCGTATTACGCTCATTTATTTGTGTTCATTATAATTATTGTTTCTAATGTTTGTATTGATAGGTGCTTCTTTACATGTTGATAACTCATTTATTAATGATTGTTTCTAACGCTTGTGTTGACTGATGCTTGTTTTTATGTTGATTATTATTCACTTATTCTTGGATTGTGTTTAATGTATATGCTTACTCATTTGTATTCTAGTGTTTAGTTCTTTGTACAGCGCTTTGAGCTCCCTGCCCGGGAGTAAAGCGCTTTACAAGTATCCATTATTGTTATTATTATTATTATTATTATTATTATTATTATATACAAAGAGCTCGCACTCCGCAGCTGACTGAAGCCGGTTTTGTTTACTCCCACATTTTCACTACACTACAGCTGGGGATCATTGTGAACTCACTCACTCACTGCCTTACAACAACACTAACACTCTCCCACTTTCCACCTTTTCACCTTCCAGGTTAGGTGGGAAGTAAGAAAGTTGGCTTCATTCTTTGCAAGGTTTGTATGTAGGCTGCAAGGGTATCACTCTTTGTAACATTTAGGCGGCCTGGAAGAAGTAACATTTAGGCTTTTTGCTCTCAGTATAAGGGAAGACGGGGTAAAAAAGCCCATGGGCAGGTAAGAAGCCCATACCAATTATCTCATGAAAATAACACCCATCATTCAGTCAAATTTGCCCATGAGACGAATGCTAAGCATTAACACTCATCTCATGGGCAAAATGTGACTGAAATTTGCTTTATTTCATGAGATAATTGGCATAGGCTTCTTACCCGCCCATGGGCGTTTTACCCCGTCTTCTTTCGACGATTCTGGATTAATGAGTGTGCACTGCCGCTTTGATTCTTGTGCTGTACCTCATTGGAAAAAACAACAACAAACAACAGAAAATACCCCCCCCCCCCCCCCCCAAAAAAAAACAACAAAAAAAAAAAAACAACAAAACTTGAAAGTTGAGTATCCGCCATTCCTTGGGCCCGATGGATTTCATGCTGGCCACGTAGCCATTGTTAGGCCGCCATTTTGATTCCTTCGTAATTCGCGACTATTTAAAAGCCAAGATGTTATAATCTAAAATATTGATTCCATTACCAGACTTTTCCCACCCAGATCTGACATCTGTTTCCAGGACGCAGCATCACGCTCAGACCCGAGCAGCGGGCGCGAGCTGGCTGGGTCACTGAAACTCAAACACCCCTATGCAGCAGCTTAGGCCATTACCAGACTTTTCCCACCCAGATCTGACATCATTCTGTTTCCAGGACGCAGCATCACGCTCAGACCCGAGCAGCGGGCGCGAGCTGGCTGGGTCACTGAAACTCAAACACCCCTATGCAGCAGCTTAGGCCCTTTATCAGATGGAACCGACCCCCTTTTTTTCAGTCTTTTTTCCCCCTGAGGGTGCCAGAATGATCAATTTAATGATCGTGGGCCCCAAAGAGAAGCAGAAGAAGAAGATTGTTTGGGCAATATTCATATTTCTGCTCACCAAGAACGATAATCTGTTGACTGGAAAAGCAAAAGTGTTTGTTGTTTTCTGCTACAAATTATCGTTCTTGGCGACCGTAATTGTGAATAAAATATAGCCGATTTTTCCCACACATACTTTTCCTACCGAACCTTTCGGTCGTTACAATGAGCTTAACAGTCAATACGAGATGGAATTAGTCACTATCCAAACGTTTCAAAGCCTTGCATAGACACATTGTTCATTAGTAACGGTTGTTAAACAGACCCGTAATAGCCATTACAATGTGCTTAACAGTTATTACGAGATGGAATTAGTTACTTTCCAAACGTTTCAAAGCCTTGCATAGACACATTCTTCATTAGTAACGGTCGTTACAGACCCGTAACGGTCGTTGCAATGTGCTTAACAGTCATTATTATATGGAATTAGTCACTATCCAAACGTTTCAAAGCCTTGCATAGACACATTCTTCATTAGTAACGGTCGTTACACAGACCCGTAACGGTCGTTACAATGTGCTTAACAGTCATTATTATATGGAATTAGTCACTATCCAAACGTTTCAAAGCCTTGCATAGACACATTCTTCATTAGTAACGGTCGTTACACAAACCCGTAACGGTCGTTACAATGAGCTTAACAGTCAATGCGAGATGCCAGTTCTGCCTGTTGCCTGTTGTGCCTGTTGTGCCAGTTGTGCCTGTTGTGCCCTGTTGTGCCTGTTGTGCCAGTTGTGCCTTTGTGCCAGTTGTGCCTGTTGTGCCAGTTGTGCCAGTGTGTGCCAGTTGTGCCTGTTGTGCCTGTTGTGCCAGTTGTGTGTGCCAGTTGTGCCAGTTGTGCCAGTTGTGCCAGTTGTGCGTTGCCAGTGTGCCAGTAACGGTCGCTACAATGTGCTAAACAGTCATTATTATATGGAATTAGTCACTATCAAAACGTTTCAAAGCCTTGCTTACACATTCTTCATTAGTAACGGTCGTTACAGACCCGTAAAGGTCGTTACAATGTGCTTAACAGTCATTACGAGATGGAATTAGTCACTATCCAAACGTTTCAAAGCCTTGCATAGACACATTCTTCATTAGTAACGGTCGTTACACAAACCCGTAACGGTCGTTACAATGAGCTTAACAGTCAATACGAGATGGAATTAGTCACTATCCAAACGTTTTAAAGCCTTGCATAGACACATTCTTCATTAGTAACGGTCGTTACACAGACCCGTAACGGTCGTTACAATGTGCTTAACAGTCATTATGATATGGAATTAGTCACTATCCAAACGTTTTAAAGCCTTGCATAGACACATTCTTCATTAGTAACGGTCGTTACACAGACCCGTAACGGTCGTTACAATGTGCTTAACAGTCATTATGAGATGGAATTAGTCACTATCCAAACGTTTTAAAGCCTTGCTTAGACACATTCTTCATTTGTAACGGTCGTTACAGACCCGTAACGGTCGCTACAATGTGCTTAACAGTCATTATTATTTGGAATTAGTCACTATCCAAACGTTTCAAAGCCTTGCATACACACATTCTTCATTAATAACGGTCGTTACACAGACCCGTAACGGTCGTTGCAATGTGCTTAACAGTCAATTACGAGATGGAATTAGTCACTATCCAAACATTTTAAAGGCTTGCATTGACACGTTTTTTCTATTATATAGGTCGTTACACAAACCCGTAGCGGTCGTTACAATGTGCTTAACAGTCATTACGAGATGGAATTAGTCACTATCAAACGTTTCAAAGCCTTGCATAGACACATTCTTCATTAGTAACGGTCGTTACAGACCCGTAAAGGTCGTTACAATGTGCTTAACAGTCATTACGAGATGGAATTAGTCACTATCCAAACGTTTCAAAGCCTTGCATAGACACATTCTTCATTAGTAACGGTCGTTACACAAACCCGTAACGGTCGTTACAATGAGCTTAACAGTCAATACGAGTGGAATTAGTCACTATCCAAACGTTTCAAAGCCTTGCATAGACACATTCTTCATTAGTAACGGTCGTTACAGACCCGTAACGGTCGTTACAATGTGCTTAACAGTCATTACGAGATGGAATTAGTCACTATCCAAACGTTTCAAAGCCTTGCATAGACACATTCTTCATTAGTAACGGTCGTTACACAGACCCGTAACGGTCGTTACAATGTGCTTAACAGTCATTATTATATGGAATTAGTCACTATCCAAACGTTTCAAAGCCTTGCATAGACACATTCTTCATTAGTAACGGTCGTTACACAAACCCGTAACGGTCGTTACAATGAGCTTAACAGTCAATGCGAGATGCCAGTTCTGCCTGTTGTGCCTGTTGTGCCTGTTGTGCCACATTGTGCCTTAGTGCCTCGTTTGTGCCTGTTGTGCCAATGTGCCAGTTGTGCCAGTTGTGCCAGTTGTGCCTGTTGTGCCAGTTGTGCCAGTTGTGCCTGTTGTGCCAGTTTGTGCCAGTTGTGCAGTTGTGCAGTTGTGCCAGTTGTGCCAGTTGTGCGTTGTGCCTGTTGTGCAATGTGCCTTTGTGCAGTTGTGCCAGTATTGTGCCAATTGTGCCTTAGTCACTTGTCCAAACCAAACGTGTGCCAAGTTTGCATAGACACATTCTGCATTTGTAACGGTCCAGTTACACAAACCCGTAACGGTCGTTACAATGTTAACAGTCAGTTGTGCCAATTAGTGCCTGTTGTCCGTTTCAAAGCCTTGCATGCAATTGTGCCTAACAGTGCCGTTGTGCCATTGTAACATGTGCCATGTTGTCAACAGTCAAAACACTTTCAAAAGCCTTGCATAGACACATTCTTCATTAGTAACGGTCGTTACAGACCCGTAACGGTCGTTACAATGTGCTTAACAGTCATTATTATATGGAATTAGTCACTATCCAAACGTTTCAAAGCCTTGCATAGACACATTCTTCATTAGTAACGGTCGTTACACAAACCCGTAACGGTCGTTACAATGTGCTTAACAGTCATTACGAGATGGAATTAGTCACTATCCAAACGTTTCAAAGCCTTGCATAGACACATTCTTCATTAGTAACGGTCGTTACACAAACCCGTAACGGTCGTTACAATGTGCTTAACAGTCATTACGAGATGGAATTAGTCACTATCCAAACGTTTCAAAGCCTTGCATAGACACATTCTTCATTAGTAACGGTCGTTACACAGACCCGTAACGGTCGTTACAATGTGCTTAACAGTCATTATTATATGGAATTAGTCACTATCCAAACGTTTCAAAGCCTTGCATAGACACATTCTTCATTAGTAACGGTCGTTACACAGACCCGTAACGGTCGTTACAATGTGCTTAACAGTCATTACGATATGGAATTAGTCACTATCCAAACGTTTCAAAGCCTTGCATAGACACATTCTTCATTAGTAACGGTCGTTACACAGACCCGTAACGGTCGTTACAATGTGCTTAACAGTCATTATTATATGGAATTAGTCACTATCCAAACGTTTCAAAGCCTTGCATAGACACATTCTTCATTAGTAACGGTCGTTACACAAACCCGTAACGGTCGTTACAATGAGCTTAACAGTCAATGCGAGATGCAATTAGCCACTATCCAAACCTGTTGTGCCAGTTGTGCCTTGCATAGTGCCATTGTTCCATTTGTGTAACAGTTGTTACACAAGTTGCCCGTAACGGTCGCTACAATGTGCTTAACAGTCATTATTATATGGAATTAGTCACTATCCAAACGTTTCAAAGCCTTGCTTACACACATTCTTCATTAGTAACGGTCGTTACAGACCCGTAAAGGTCGTTACAATGTGCTTAACAGTCATTACGAGATGGAATTAGTCACTATCCAAACGTTTCAAAGCCTTGCATAGACACATTCTTCATTAGTAACGGTCGTTACACAGACCCGTAACGGTCGTTACAATGTGCTTAACAGTCATTACGAGATGGAATTAGTCACTATCCAAACGTTTTCAAAGCCTTGCATAGACACATTCTTCATTAGTAACGGTCGTTACACAGACCCGTAACGGTCGTTACAATGTGCTTAACAGTCATTATGAGATGGAATTAGTCACTATCCAAACGTTTTAAAGCCTTGCATAGACACATTCTTCATTAGTAACGGTCGTTACACACCCGTAACGGTCGTTACAATGTGCTTAACAGTCATTATTATATGGAATTAGTCACTATCCAAACGTTTCAAAGCCTTGCATAGACACATTCTTCATTAGTAACGGTCGTTACACAGACCCGTAACGGTCGTTACAATGTGCTTAACAGTCATTACGAGATGGAATTAGTCACTATCCAAACGTTTTAAAGCCTTGCATAGACACATTCTTCATTAGTAACGGTCGTTACACAAACCCGTAACGGTCGTTACAATGTGCTTAACAGTCATTACGAGATGGAATTAGTCACTATCCAAACGTTTCAAAGCCTTGCATAGACACATTCTTCATTAGTAACGGTCGTTACACAAACCCGTAACGGTCGTTACAATGTGCTTAACAGTCATTACGAGATGGAATTAGTCACTATCCAAACGTTTCAAAGCCTTGCATAGACACATTCTTCATTAGTAACGGTCGTTACACAAACCCGTAACGGTCGTTACAATGTGCTTAACAGTCATTACGAGATGGAATTAGTCACTATCCAAACGTTTCAAAGCCTTGCATAGACACATTCTTCATTAGTAACGGTCGTTACACAGACCCGTAACGGTCGTTACAATGTGCTTAACAGTCATTACGAGATGGAATTAGTCACTATCCAAACGTTTCAAAGCCTTGCATAGACACATTCTTCATTAGTAACGGTCGTTACACAGACCCGTAACGGTCGTTACAATGTGCTTAACAGTCATTACGATATGGAATTAGTCACTATCCAAACGTTTCAAAGCCTTGCATAGACACATTCTTCATTAGTAACGGTCGTTACACAAACCCGTAACGGTCGTTACAATGTGCTTAACAGTCATTACGAGATGGAATTAGTCACTATCCAAACGTTTCAAAGCCTTGCATAGACACATTCTTCATTAGTAACGGTCGTTACACAGACCCGTAACGGTCGTTACAATGTGCTTAACAGTCATTACGATGGAATTAGTCACTATCCAAACGTTTCAAAGCCTTGCATAGACACATTCTTCATTAGTAACGGTCGTTACACAGACCCGTAACGGTCGTTACAATGTGCTTAACAGTCATTATTATATGGAATTAGTCACTATCCAAACGTTTCAAAGCCTTGCATAGACACATTCTTCATTAGTAACGGTCGTTACACAAACCCGTAACGGTCGTTACAATGAGCTTAACAGTCAATGCGAGATGCAAGTTCTGCCTGTTGCCTGTTGTGCCAGTTGTGCCTGTTGTGCCTGTTGTGCCTGTTGTGCCTGTTGTTGTGTTGTTGTTGTGCCAGTTGTGCCTGTTGTGCCAGTTGTGCCAGTTGTGCGTTTTGTGCCAGTTGTGCCAGTTGTGCCCGTTGTGCCGTTGTGCCAGTTGTGCCAGTCATGCCAGTTGTGCCAGTTGTCCAAACGTTTGCCAGCCTTGTGCCACATTCTTCATTAGTAACGGTCGTGCCAGACCCGTAACGGTCGTTACAATGTGCTTAACAGTCATGCCAGTATGGAATTAGTCACTATGCAAAACGTTGCAAAGCCTTGCATAGACACATTCTTCATTAGTAACGGTCGTTACACAGTTGTAACGGTCGTTACAATGTGCTTAACAGTCATTGTGCCTGTTGTGCCTGTTGTGCCAACTTGTCCAAACGTTTCAAAGCCTTGCATGTTGTGCATTGTGCCAGTTGTGCCAGTTGTGCCAGTTGTGCCAGTTGCGCCGTAACGGTCGCTACAATGTGCTTAACAGTCATTATTATATGGAATTAGTCACTATCAAAACGTTTCAAAGCCTTGCATAGACACATTCTTCATTAGTAACGGTCGTTACAGACCCGTAACGGTCGTTACAATGTGCTTAACAGTCATTACGAGATGGAATTAGTCACTATCCAAACGTTTCAAAGCCTTGCATAGACACATTCTTCATTAGTAACGGTCGTTACACAAACCCGTAACGGTCGTTACAATGTGCTTAACAGTCAATACGAGATGGAATTAGTCACTATCCAAACGTTTCAAAGCCTTGCATAGACACATTCTTCATTAGTAACGGTCGTTACACAGACCCGTAACGGTCGTTACAATGTGCTTAACAGTCATTACGATATGGAATTAGTCACTATCCAAACGTTTCAAAGCCTTGCATAGACACATTCTTCATTAGTAACGGTCGTTACACAGACCCGTAACGGTCGTTACAATGTGCTTAACAGTCATTATTATATGGAATTAGTCACTATCCAAACGTTTCAAAGCCTTGCATAGACACATTCTTCATTAGTAACGGTCGTTACACAGACCCGTAACGGTCGTTACAATGTGCTTAACAGTCATTATTATATGGAATTAGTCACTATCCAAACGTTTCAAAGCCTTGCATAGACACATTCTTCATTAGTAACGGTCGTTACACAAACCCGTAACGGTCGTTACAATGAGCTTAACAGTCAATGCGAGATGCAAGTTGTGCCTGTTGTGCCTGTTGTGCCTGTTGTGCAGTTGTGCCTGTTGCATTTGTGCCAGTTGTGCCAGTTTGTGCCAGTTGTGCCAGTTGTGCCAGTTGCACCGTAAACGGTCGTTACAATGTGCTAAACAGTCATTATTATATGGAATTAGTCACTATCAAAACGTTTCAAAGCCTTGCTTAGACACATTCTTCATTAGTAACGGTCGTTACAGACCCGTAACGGTCGTTACAATGTGCTTAACAGTCATTACGAGATGGAATTAGTCACTATCCAAACGTTTCAAAGCCTTGCATAGACACATTCTTCATTAGTAACGGTCGTTACACAAACCCGTAACGGTCGTTACAATGTGCTTAACAGTCATTACGAGATGGAATTAGTCACTATCCAAACGTTTCAAAGCCTTGCATAGACACATTCTTCATTAGTAACGGTCGTTACACAGACCCGTAACGGTCGTTACAATGTGCTTAACAGTCATTATGAGATGGAATTAGTCACTATCCAAACGTTTCAAAGCCTTGCATAGACACATTCTTCATTAGTAACGGTCGTTACAGACCCGTAACGGTCGTTACAATGTGCTTAACAGTCATTATTATATGGAATTAGTCACTATCCAAACGTTTCAAAGCCTTGCATAGACACATTCTTCATTAGTAACGGTCGTTACACAGACCCGTAACGGTCGTTACAATGTGCTTAACAGTCATTATTACGAGATGGAATTAGTCACTATCCAAACGTTTTAAAGCCTTGCATAGACACATTCTTCATTAGTAACGGTCGTTACACAAACCCGTAACGGTCGTTACAATGTGCTTAACAGTCATTACGAGATGGAATTAGTCACTATCCAAACGTTTCAAAGCCTTGCATAGACACATTCTTCATTAGTAACGGTCGTTACACAGACCCGTAACGGTCGTTACAATGTGCTTAACAGTCATTACGAGATGGAATTAGTCACTATCCAAACGTTTCAAAGCCTTGCATAGACACATTCTTCATTAGTAACGGTCGTTACACAAACCCGTAACGGTCGTTACAATGTGCTTAACAGTCATTACGAGATGGAATTAGTCACTATCCAAACGTTTCAAAGCCTTGCATAGACACATTCTTCATTAGTAACGGTCGTTACACAGACCCGTAACGGTCGTTACAATGTGCTTAACAGTCATTACGAGATGGAATTAGTCACTATCCAAACGTTTCAAAGCCTTGCATAGACACATTCTTCATTAGTAACGGTCGTTACACAAACCCGTAACGGTCGTTACAATGTGCTTAACAGTCATTACGAGATGGAATTAGTCACTATCCAAACGTTTCAAAGCCTTGCATAGACACATTCTTCATTAGTAACGGTCGTTACACAGACCCGTAACGGTCGTTACAATGTGCTTAACAGTCATTACGAGATGGAATTAGTCACTATCCAAACGTTTCAAAGCCTTGCATAGACACATTCTTCATTAGTAACGGTCGTTACACAGACCCGTAACGGTCGTTACAATGTGCTTAACAGTCATTACGAGATGGAATTAGTCACTATCCAAACGTTTCAAAGCCTTGCATAGACACATTCTTCATTAGTAACGGTCGTTACACAGACCCGTAACGGTCGTTACAATGTGCTTAACAGTCATTATTATATGGAATTAGTCACTATCCAAACGTTTCAAAGCCTTGCATAGACACATTCTTCATTAGTAACGGTCGTTACACAAACCCGTAACGGTCGTTACAATGAGCTTAACAGTCAATACGAGATGCCAGTTCTGCCTTTGTGCCTTGTTGTGCCAGTTGTGTTGTGCCAGTTGTGCCTGTTGTGCCTGTTGTGTTGTGCCTGTTGTGCCTGTTGTGCCTGTTGTGCCTTGCCTGTTGTGCCAGTTGTGCCAGTTGTGCCAGTTGTGCCAGTTGTGCCAGTTGTGCCACAATGTTGTGCCAGTTGTGCCTGTTGTGAATTAGTCACTATGTGCCACGTTGTGCCTGTTGTGCCATAGACACCATTGTGCCAGTTGTGCCACGTCGTTACACAAACCCGTAACGGTCGTTACAATGTGCTTAACAGTCATTACGAGATGGAATTAGTCACTATCCAAACGTTTCAATTTGCATAGCACATTCTTCACTATCAAACCCGTAACGTCGTTACAATTGTTCAAAGCCTTTCACACATTCTTCATTAGTAACGTTGTCGTTACAGTAACGGTCGTTACACAAACCCGTAACGGTCGTTACAATGTGCTTAACAGTCATTATTAGATGGAATTAGTCACTATCCAAACGTTTCAAAGCCTTGCATAGACACATTCTTCATTAGTAACGGTCGTTACACAACCCGTAACGGTCGTTACAATGTGCTTAACAGTCATTACGAGATGGAATTAGTCACTATCCAAACGTTTCAAAGCCTTGCATAGACACATTCTTCATTAGTAACGGTCGTTACACAAACCCGTAACGGTCGTTACAATGAGCTTAACAGTCAATACGAGATGGAATTAGTCACTATCCAAACGTTTCAAAGCCTTGCATAGACACATTCTTCATTAGTAACGGTCGTTACACAGACCCGTAACGGTCGTTACAATGTGCTTAACAGTCATTATTATATGGAATTAGTCACTATCCAAACGTTTCAAAGCCTTGCATAGACACATTCTTCATTAGTAACGGTCGTTACACAGACCCGTAACGGTCGTTACAATGTGCTTAACAGTCATTATTATATGGAATTAGTCACTATCCAAACGTTTCAAAGCCTTGCATAGACACATTCTTCATTAGTAACGGTCGTTACACAGACCCGTAACGGTCGTTACAATGTGCTTAACAGTCATTATTAGATGGAATTAGTCACTATCCAAACGTTTCAAAGCCTTGCATAGACACATTCTTCATTAGTAACGGTCGTTACACAAACCCGTAACGGTCGTTACAATGTGCTTAACAGTCAATGCGAGATGCCAGTTGTGCCTGTTGTGCCTGTTGTGCCTCACTGTGCCAGTTGTGCCTGTTGTGCCTTGCATTGACACATGCCAGTTGTGCCAGTTGTGCCAGTTGTGCCAGTTGTGCCGTAACGGTCGCTACAATGTGCTTAACAGTCATTATTATATGGAATTAGTCACTATCAAAACGTTTCAAAGCCTTGCTTAGACACATTCTTCATTAGTAACGGTCGTTACACAACCCGTAACGGTCGTTACAATGTGCTTAACAGTCATTATTATATGGAATTAGTCACTATCCAAACGTTTCAAAGCCTTGCATAGACACATTCTTCATTAGTAACGGTCGTTACACAAACCCGTAACGGTCGTTACAATGTGCTTAACAGTCATTACGAGATGGAATTAGTCACTATCCAAACGTTTTAAAGCCTTGCATAGACACATTCTTCATTAGTAACGGTCGTTACACAGACCCGTAACGGTCGTTACAATGTGCTTAACAGTCATTATTATATGGAATTAGTCACTATCCAAACGTTTCAAAGCCTTGCATAGACACATTCTTCATTAGTAACGGTCGTTACACAGACCCGTAACGGTCGTTACAATGTGCTTAACAGTCATTACGATATGGAATTAGTCACTATCCAAACGTTTCAAAGCCTTGCATAGACACATTCTTCATTAGTAACGGTCGTTACACAGACCCGTAACGGTCGTTACAATGTGCTTAACAGTCATTATTATAGATGGAATTAGTCACTATCCAAACGTTTCAAAGCCTTGCATAGACACATTCTTCATTAGTAACGGTCGTTACACAGACCCGTAACGGTCGTTACAATGTGCTTAACAGTCATTATTAGATGGAATTAGTCACTATCCAAACGTTTCAAAGCCTTGCATAGACACATTCTTCATTAGTAACGGTCGTTACACAGACCCGTAACGGTCGTTACAATGTGCTTAACAGTCATTACGAGATGGAATTAGTCACTATCCAAACGTTTCAAAGCCTTGCATAGACACATTCTTCATTAGTAACGGTCGTTACACAAACCCGTAACGGTCGTTACAATGTGCTTAACAGTCAATTACGAGATGGAATTAGTCACTATCCAAACGTTTCAAAGCCTTGCATAGACACATTCTTCTTCATTAGTAACGGTCGTTACACAGACCCGTAACGGTCGTTACAATGTGCTTAACAGTCATTACGAGATGGAATTAGTCACTATCCAAACGTTTCAAAGCCTTGCATAGACACATTCTTCATTAGTAACGGTCGTTACACACCCGTAACGGTCGTTACAATGTGCTTAACAGTCATTATTATATGGAATTAGTCACTATCCAAACGTTTCAAAGCCTTGCATAGACACATTCTTCATTAGTAACGGTCGTTACACAAACCCGTAACGGTCGTTACAATGTGCTTAACAGTCAATACGAGATGGAATTAGTCACTATCCAAACGTTTTTCAAAGCCTTGCATAGACACATTCTTCATTAGTAACGGTCGTTACACAGACCCGTAACGGTCGTTACAATGTGCTTAACAGTCAATACGAGATGGAATTAGTCACTATCCAAACGTTTCAAAGCCTTGCATAGACACATTCTTCATTAGTAACGGTCGTTACAGACCCGTAACGGTCGTTACAATGTGCTTAACAGTCATTATTATATGGAATTAGTCACTATCCAAACGTTTCAAAGCCTTGCATAGACACATTCTTCATTAGTAACGGTCGTTACACAGACCCGTAACGGTCGTTACAATGTGCTTAACAGTCATTATTATATGGAATTAGTCACTATCCAAACGTTTCAAAGCCTTGCATAGACACATTCTTCATTAGTAACGGTCGTTACACAGACCCGTAACGGTCGTTACAATGTGCTTAACAGTCATTATTATATGGAATTAGTCACTATCCAAACGTTTCAAAGCCTTGCATAGACACATTCTTCATTAGTAACGGTCGTTACACAGACCCGTAACGGTCGTTACAATGTGCTTAACAGTCATTACGAGATGGAATTAGTCACTATCCAAACGTTTTAAAGCCTTGCATAGACACATTCTTCATTAGTAACGGTCGTTACACAAACCCGTAACGGTCGTTACAATGTGCTTAACAGTCATTACGAGATGGAATTAGTCACTATCCAAACGTTTCAAAGCCTTGCATAGACACATTCTTCATTAGTAACGGTCGTTACACAAACCCGTAACGGTCGTTACAATGTGCTTAACAGTCATTACGAGATGGAATTAGTCACTATCCAAACGTTTCAAAGCCTTGCATAGACACATTCTTCATTAGTAACGGTCGTTACACAGACCCGTAACGGTCGTTACAATGTGCTTAACAGTCATTACGAGATGGAATTAGTCACTATCCAAACGTTTCAAAGCCTTGCATAGACACATTCTTCATTAGTAACGGTCGTTACACAGACCCGTAACGGTCGTTACAATGTGCTTAACAGTCATTATTAGATGGAATTAGTCACTATCCAAACGTTTCAAAGCCTTGCATAGACACATTCTTCATTAGTAACGGTCGTTACACAGACCCGTAACGGTCGTTACAATGTGCTTAACAGTCATTATTATATGGAATTAGTCACTATCCAAACGTTTCAAAGCCTTGCATAGACACATTCTTCATTAGTAACGGTCGTTACACAAACCCGTAACGGTCGTTACAATGAGCTTAACAGTCAATACGAGATGCCATTAGCCTGTTGTGCTGTTGTGCCAAGTTGTGCCTGTTGTGCCTGTTGTGCCAGTTTGCCTGTTGTGCCAAAGTGCCTTTGTGCCTGTTGTGCCACATTGTGCCAGTTCATTAGTGCCACCAGTTACCAGTTGCGCCGTAACGGTCGCTACAATGTGCTTAACAGTCATTATTATATGGAATTAGTCACTATCCAAACGTTTCAAAGCCTTGCATAGACACATTCTTCATTAGTAACGGTCGTTACACAAACCCGTAACGGTCGTTACAATGTGCTTAACAGTCATTATTAGATGGAATTAGTCACTATCCAAACGTTTCAAAGCCTTGCATAGACACATTCTTCATTAGTAAACGGTCGTTACACAAACCCGTAACGGTCGTTACAATGTGCTTAACAGTCATTATTATATGGAATTAGTCACTATCCAAACGTTTCAAAGCCTTGCATAGACACATTCTTCATTAGTAACGGTCGTTACACAAACCCGTAACGGTCGTTACAATGTGCTTAACAGTCATTACGAGATGGAATTAGTCACTATCCAAACGTTTCAAAGCCTTGCATAGACACATTCTTCATTAGTAACGGTCGTTACACAGACCCGTAACGGTCGTTACAATGTGCTTAACAGTCATTACGAGATGGAATTAGTCACTATCCAAACGTTTCAAAGCCTTGCATAGACACATTCTTCATTAGTAACGGTCGTTACACAAACCCGTAACGGTCGTTACAATGTGCTTAACAGTCATTACGAGATGGAATTAGTCACTATCCAAACGTTTTAAAGCCTTGCATAGACACATTCTTCATTAGTAACGGTCGTTACACAAACCCGTAACGTTCGTTACAATGAGCTTAACAGTCAATACGAGATGGAATTAGTCACTATCCAAACTTTTTCAAAGCCTTGCATAGACACATTCTTCATTAGTAACGGTCGTTACACAGACCCGTAACGGTCGTTACAATGTGCTTAACAGTCATTATGAGATGGAATTAGTCACTATCAAAACGTTTTAAAGCCTTGCTTAGACACATTCTTCATTTGCAACGGTCGTTACAGACCCGTAACGGTCGCTACAATGTGCTTAACAGTCATTATTATTTGGAATTAATCACTATCCAAACGTTTCAAAGCCTTGCATACACACACTCTTCATTAATAACGGTCGTTACACAGACCCGTAACGGTCGTTGCAATGTGCTTAACAGTCGCTACTATTACGAGATGGAATTAGTCACTATCCAAACATTTTAAAGGTTTGCATTGACACGGTTTTTCTATTATATAGGTCGTTACACAAACCCGTAGCGGTCGTTACAATGTGCTTAACAGTCATTACGAGATGGAATTAGTCACTATCAGAACGTTTCAAAGCCTTGCTTAGACACATTCTTCATTAGTAACGGTCGTTACAGACCCGTAAAGGTCGTTACAATGTGCTTAACAGTCATTACGAGATGGAATTAGTCACTATCCAAACGTTTCAAAGCCTTGCATAGACACATTCTTCATTAGTAACGGTCGTTACACAAACCCGTAACGGTCGTTACAATGTGCTTAACAGTCAATACGAGATGGAATTAGTCACTATCCAAACGTTTCAAAGCCTTGCATAGACACATTCTTCATTAGTAACGGTCGTTACACAGACCCGTAACGGTCGTTACAATGTGCTTAACAGTCATTACGAGATGGAATTAGTCACTATCCAAACGTTTCAAAGCCTTGCATAGACACATTCTTCATTAGTAACGGTCGTTACAGACCCGTAACGGTCGTTACAATGTGCTTAACAGTCATTATTATATGGAATTAGTCACTATCCAAACGTTTCAAAGCCTTGCATAGACACATTCTTCATTAGTAACGGTCGTTACACAGACCCGTAACGGTCGTTACAATGTGCTTAACAGTCATTATGAGATGGAATTAGTCACTATCCAAACGTTTCAAAGCCTTGCATAGACACATTCTTCATTAGTAACGGTCGTTACACAAACCCGTAACGGTCGTTACAATGAGCTTAACAGTCAATGCGAGATGCAAGTTCAATTGTGCCTGTTGTGCCTGTTGTGCCTGTTGTGCCTGTTGTGCCTGTTGTGCCAGTTTGTGCCAGTTGTGCCAGTTGTGCCAGTTGTGCCAGTTGTGCCCAGTTGTGCCAGTTGTGCCTGTTGTGCCAGTTGTGCCAGTGCCAGTTGTGCCTGTTGTGCCAGTTGTGCCAGTTGCCCGTAACGGTCGCTACAATGTGCTAAACAGTCATTATTATATGGAATTAGTCACTATCAAAACGTTTCAAAGCCTTGCTTACACATTCTTCATTAGTAACGGTCGTTACAGACCCGTAAAGGTCGTTACAATGTGCTTAACAGTCATTACGAGATGGAATTAGTCACTATCCAAACGTTTCAAAGCCTTGCATAGACACATTCTTCATTAGTAACGGTCGTTACACAAACCCGTAACGGTCGTTACAATGAGCTTAACAGTCAATACGAGATGGAATTAGTCACTATCCAAACGTTTCAAAGCCTTGCATAGACACATTCTTCATTAGTAACGGTCGTTACACAAACCCGTAACGGTCGTTACAATGTGCTTAACAGTCAATACGAGATGGAATTAGTCACTATCCAAACGTTTCAAAGCCTTGCATAGACACATTCTTCATTAGTAACGGTCGTTACACAGACCCGTAACGGTCGTTACAATGTGCTTAACAGTCATTATTAGATGGAATTAGTCACTATCCAAACGTTTCAAAGCCTTGCATAGACACATTCTTCATTAGTAACGGTCGTTACACAAACCCGTAACGGTCGTTACAATGTGCTTAACAGTCATTACGAGATGGAATTAGTCACTATCCAAACGTTTCAAAGCCTTGCATAGACACATTCTTCATTAGTAACGGTCGTTACACAGACCCGTAACGGTCGTTACAATGTGCTTAACAGTCATTACGAGATGGAATTAGTCACTATCCAAACGTTTCAAAGCCTTGCATAGACACATTCTTCATTAGTAACGGTCGTTACACAGACCCGTAACGGTCGTTACAATGTGCTTAACAGTCATTACGAGATGGAATTAGTCACTATCCAAACGTTTTAAAGCCTTGCATAGACACATTCTTCATTAGTAACGGTCGTTACACAAACCCGTAACGGTCGTTACAATGTGCTTAACAGTCAATACGAGATGGAATTAGTCACTATCCAAACGTTTCAAAGCCTTGCATAGACACATTCTTCATTAGTAACGGTCGTTACACAGACCCGTAACGGTCGTTACAATGTGCTTAACAGTCATTATTAGATGGAATTAGTCACTATCCAAACGTTTCAAAGCCTTGCATAGACACATTCTTCATTAGTAACGGTCGTTACACAGACCCGTAACGGTCGTTACAATGTGCTTAACAGTCATTATTAGATGGAATTAGTCACTATCCAAACGTTTCAAAGCCTTGCATAGACACATTCTTCATTAGTAACGGTCGTTACACAGACCCGTAACGGTCGTTACAATGTGCTTAACAGTCATTATTAGATGGAATTAGTCACTATCAAAACGTTTCAAAGCCTTGCATAGACACATTCTTCATTAGTAACGGTCGTTACACAGACCCGTAACGGTCGTTACAATGTGCTTAACAGTCATTATTAGATGGAATTAGTCACTATCCAAACGTTTCAAAGCCTTGCATAGACACATTCTTCATTAGTAACGGTCGTTACACAGACCCGTAACGGTCGTTACAATGTGCTTAACAGTCATTATTACGAGATGGAATTAGTCACTATCCAAACGTTTTTTAAAGCCTTGCATAGACACATTCTTCATTAGTAACGGTCGTTACACAAACCCGTAACGGTCGTTACAATGTGCTTAACAGTCATTACGAGATGGAATTAGTCACTATCCAAACGTTTCAAAGCCTTGCATAGACACATTCTTCATTAGTAACGGTCGTTACACAGACCCGTAACGGTCGTTACAATGTGCTTAACAGTCATTACGAGATGGAATTAGTCACTATCCAAACGTTTCAAAGCCTTGCATAGACACATTCTTCATTAGTAACGGTCGTTACACAAACCCGTAACGGTCGTTACAATGTGCTTAACAGTCATTACGAGATGGAATTAGTCACTATCCAAACGTTTCAAAGCCTTGCATAGACACATTCTTCATTAGTAACGGTCGTTACACAGACCCGTAACGGTCGTTACAATGTGCTTAACAGTCATTATTATATGGAATTAGTCACTATCCAAACGTTTCAAAGCCTTGCATAGACACATTCTTCATTAGTAACGGTCGTTACACAGACCCGTAACGGTCGTTACAATGTGCTTAACAGTCATTATTATATGGAATTAGTCACTATCCAAACGTTTCAAAGCCTTGCATAGACACATTCTTCATTAGTAACGGTCGTTACACAAACCCGTAACGGTCGTTACAATGAGCTTAACAGTCAATACGAGATGGAATTAGTCACTTGTCCAAACGTTTGTTGTGCCTGTTGTGCCTTGCATAGACACATTCTTCCATTTGTGCCGGTCGTTACACAGACCCGTAACGGTCGTTACAATGTGCTTAACAGTCATTATTATATGGAATTAGTCACTATCCAAACGTTTCAAAGCCTTGCATAGACACATTCTTCATTAGTAACGGTCGTTACACAAACCCGTAACGGTCGTTACAATGTGCTTAACAGTCATTACGAGATGGAATTAGTCACTATCCAAACGTTTCAAAGCCTTGCATAGACACATTCTTCATTAGTAACGGTCGTTACACAGACCCGTAACGGTCGTTACAATGTGCTTAACAGTCATTATTATATGGAATTAGTCACTATCCAAACGTTTCAAAGCCTTGCATAGACACATTCTTCATTAGTAACGGTCGTTACACAAACCCGTAACGGTCGTTACAATGTGCTTAACAGTCAATACGAGATGGAATTAGTCACTATCCAAACGTTTCAAAGCCTTGCATAGACACATTCTTCATTAGTAACGGTCGTTACACAAACCCGTAACGGTCGTTACAATGTGCTTAACAGTCATTACGAGATGGAATTAGTCACTATCCAAACGTTTCAAAGCCTTGCATAGACACATTCTTCATTAGTAACGGTCGTTACACAGACCCGTAACGGTCGTTACAATGTGCTTAACAGTCATTATTATATGGAATTAGTCACTATCCAAACGTTTCAAAGCCTTGCATAGACACATTCTTCATTAGTAACGGTCGTTACACAGACCCGTAACGGTCGTTACAATGTGCTTAACAGTCATTATTAGATGGAATTAGTCACTATCAAAACGTTTTAAAGCCTTGCATAGACACATTCTTCATTAGTAACGGTCGTTACACAGACCCGTAACGGTCGTTACAATGTGCTTAACAGTCATTATTATATGGAATTAGTCACTATCCAAACGTTTCAAAGCCTTGCATAGACACATTCTTCATTAGTAACGGTCGTTACACAGACCCGTAACGGTCGTTACAATGTGCTTAACAGTCATTATTACGAGATGGAATTAGTCACTATCCAAACGTTTCAAAGCCTTGCATAGACACATTCTTCATTAGTAACGGTCGTTACACAAACCCGTAACGGTCGTTACAATGTGCTTAACAGTCATTACGATATGGAATTAGTCACTATCCAAACGTTTCAAAGCCTTGCATAGACACATTCTTCATTAGTAACGTCGTCGTTACACAGACCCGTAACGGTCGTTACAATGTGCTTAACAGTCATTACGAGATGGAATTAGTCACTATCCAAACGTTTCAAAGCCTTGCATAGACACATTCTTCATTAGTAACGGTCGTTACACAAACCCGTAACGGTCGTTACAATGAGCTTAACAGTCATTACGAGATGGAATTAGTCACTATCCAAACGTTTCAAAGCCTTGCATAGACACATTCTTCATTAGTAACGGTCGTTACACAAACCCGTAACGGTCGTTACAATGTGCTTAACAGTCATTATTATATGGAATTAGTCACTATCCAAACGTTTCAAAGCCTTGCATAGACACATTCTTCATTAGTAACGGTCGTTACACAGACCCGTAACGGTCGTTACAATGTGCTTAACAGTCATTATTAGATGGAATTAGTCACTATCCAAACGTTTCAAAGCCTTGCATAGACACATTCTTCATTAGTAACGGTCGTTACACAGACCCGTAACGGTCGTTACAATGTGCTTAACAGTCATTATTATATGGAATTAGTCACTATCCAAACGTTTCAAAGCCTTGCATACACACATTCTTCATTAGTAACGGTCGTTACACAGACCCGTAACGGTCGTTACAATGTGCTTAACAGTCATTATTAGATGGAATTAGTCACTATCCAAACGTTTCAAAGCCTTGCATAGACACATTCTTCATTAGTAACGGTCGTTACACAAACCCGTAACGGTCGTTACAATGTGCTTAACAGTCATTACGAGATGGAATTAGTCACTATCCAAACGTTTCAAAGCCTTGCATAGACACATTCTTCATTAGTAACGGTCGTTACACAAACCCGTAACGGTCGTTACAATGTGCTTAACAGTCATTACGAGATGGAATTAGTCACTATCCAAACGTTTCAAAGCCTTGCATAGACACATTCTTCATTAGTAACGGTCGTTACACAGACCCGTAACGGTCGTTACAATGTGCTTAACAGTCATTACGAGATGGAATTAGTCACTATCCAAACGTTTCAAAGCCTTGCATAGACACATTCTTCATTAGTAACGGTCGTTACACAGACCCGTAACGGTCGTTACAATGTGCTTAACAGTCATTATTATATGGAATTAGTCACTATCCAAACGTTTCAAAGCCTTGCATAGACACATTCTTCATTAGTAACGGTCGTTACACAAACCCGTAACGGTCGTTACAATGAGCTTAACAGTCAATGCGAGATGCAAGTTCTGTCACTATCCAAACTGTTTGCCTGTTGTGCCTGTTGTGCCTTTGTGCATAGACACCAGCTTCATTGCCATGTGCCTGTTGTCCAGTACACAAACCAGTTGTAACCAGTTGTGCCCAGTTGTGCCAGTTGTGCGCGCCGTAACGGTCGCTACAATGTGCTAAACAGTCATTATTATATGGAATTAGTCACTATCAAAACGTTTCAAAGCCTTGCATAGACACATTCTTCATTAGTAACGGTCGTTACAGACCCGTAAAGGTCGTTACAATGTGCTTAACAGTCATTACGAGATGGAATTAGTCACTATCCAAACGTTTCAAAGCCTTGCATAGACACATTCTTCATTAGTAACGGTCGTTACACAAACCCGTAACGGTCGTTACAATGAGCTTAACAGTCAATACGAGATGGAATTAGTCACTATCCAAACGTTTCAAAGCCTTGCATAGACACATTCTTCATTAGTAACGGTCGTTACACAGACCGTAACGGTCGTCGTTACAATGTGCTTAACAGTCATTACGAGATGGAATTAGTCACTATCCAAACGTTTCAAAGCCTTGCATAGACACATTCTTCATTAGTAACGGTCGTTACACAAACCCGTAACGGTCGTTACAATGTGCTTAACAGTCATTACGAGATGGAATTAGTCACTATCCAAACGTTTTAAAGCCTTGCATAGACACACATTCTTCATTAGTAACGGTCGTTACACAGAACCCGTAACGGTCGTTACAATGTGCTTAACAGTCATTACGAGATGGAATTAGTCACTATCCAAACGTTTCAAAGCCTTGCATAGACACATTCTTCATTAGTAACGGTCGTTACACAGACCCGTAACGGTCGTTACAATGTGCTTAACAGTCATTATTAGATGGAATTAGTCACTATCCAAACGTTTCAAAGCCTTGCATAGACACATTCTTCATTAGTAACGGTCGTTACACAGACCCGTAACGGTCGTTACAATGTGCTTAACAGTCATTATGAGATGGAATTAGTCACTATCCAAACGTTTCAAAGCCTTGCATAGACACATTCTTCATTAGTAACGGTCGTTACACAAACCCGTAACGGTCGTTACAATGTGCTTAACAGTCATTATTATATGGAATTAGTCACTATCCAAACGTTTCAAAGCCTTGCATAGACACATTCTTCATTAGTAACGGTCGTTACACAGACCCGTAACGGTCGTTACAATGTGCTTAACAGTCATTATTACGAGATGGAATTAGTCACTATCCAAACGTTTCAAAGCCTTGCATAGACACATTCTTCATTAGTAACGGTCGTTACACAAACCCGTAACGGTCGTTACAATGTGCTTAACAGTCATTACGAGATGGAATTAGTCACTATCCAAACGTTTCAAAGCCTTGCATAGACACATTCTTCATTAGTAACGGTCGTTACAGACCCGTAACGGTCGTTACAATGTGCTTAACAGTCATTACGAGATGGAATTAGTCACTATCCAAACGTTTCAAAGCCTTGCATAGACACATTCTTCATTAGTAACGGTCGTTACACAAACCCGTAACGGTCGTTACAATGTGCTTAACAGTCAATACGAGATGGAATTAGTCACTATCCAAACGTTTCAAAGCCTTGCATAGACACATTCTTCATTAGTAACGGTCGTTACACAGACCCGTAACGGTCGTTACAATGTGCTTAAAAGTCAGTCATTATTAGATGGAATTAGTCACTATCCAAACGTTTCAAAGCCTTGCATAGACACATTCTTCATTAGTAACGGTCGTTACACAGACCCGTAACGGTCGTTACAATGTGCTTAACAGTCATTATTATATGGAATTAGTCACTATCCAAACGTTTCAAAGCCTTGCATAGACACATTCTTCATTAGTAACGGTCGTTACACAGACCCGTAACGGTCGTTACAATGTGCTTAACAGTCATTATTATATGGAATTAGTCACTATCCAAACGTTTCAAAGCCTTGCATAGACACATTCTTCATTAGTAACGGTCGTTACACAAACCCGTAACGGTCGTTACAATGTGCTTAACAGTCATTACGAGATGGAATTAGTCACTATCCAAACGTTTCAAAGCCTTGCATAGACACATTTCTTCATTAGTAACGGTCGTTACACAAACCCGTAACGGTCGTTACAATGTGCTTAACAGTCATTACGAGATGGAATTAGTCACTATCCAAACGTTTCAAAGCCTTGCATAGACACATTCTTCATTAGTAACGGTCGTTACACAAACCCGTAACGGTCGTTACAATGTGCTTAACAGTCATTACGAGATGGAATTAGTCACTATCCAAACGTTTCAAAGCCTTGCATAGACACATTCTTCATTAGTAACGGTCGTTACACAGACCCGTAACGGTCGTTACAATGTGCTTAACAGTCATTATTAGATGGAATTAGTCACTATCCAAACGTTTCAAAGCCTTGCATAGACACATTCTTCATTAGTAACGGTCGTTACACAAACCCGTAACGGTCGTTACAATGTGCTTAACAGTCATTATTATATGGAATTAGTCACTATCCAAACGTTTCAAAGCCTTGCATAGACACATTCTTCATTAGTAACGGTCGTTACACAAACCCGTAACGGTCGTTACAATGAGCTTAACAGTCAATGCAAGATGCTGCCCTGTTGGAATTGTGCCTGTTGTGCCACGTTGTGCCTGTTGTGCCTGTTGTGCCTGTTGTGCCAGTTGTGCCTTTTGTTGCCAGTTGTGCCTTTTGTGCCAGTTGTGCCAGTTGTGTGCCTGTTGTGCCAGTTGTGCCAGTTGCGCCGTAACGTCGCTACAATGTGCTTAACAGTCATTATTATATGGAATTAGTCACTATCAAAACGTTTCAAAGCCTTGCTTACACATTCTTCATTAGTAACGGTCGTTACAGACCCGTAACGGTCGTTACAATGTGCTTAACAGTCATTACGAGATGGAATTAGTCACTATCCAAACGTTTCAAAGCCTTGCATAGACACATTCTTCATTAGTAACGGTCGTTACACAAACCCGTAACGGTCGTTACAATGAGCTTAACAGTCATTACGAGATGGAATTAGTCACTATCCAAACGTTTCAAAGCCTTGCATAGACACATTCTTCATTAGTAACGGTCGTTACACAAACCCGTAACGGTCGTTACAATGAGCTTAACAGTCAATACGAGATGGAATTAGTCACTATCCAAACGTTTCAAAGCCTTGCATAGACACATTCTTCATTAGTAACGGTCGTTACACAGACCCGTAACGGTCGTTACAATGTGCTTAACAGTCATTACGAGATGGAATTAGTCACTATCCAAACGTTTCAAAGCCTTGCATAGACACATTCTTCATTAGTAACGGTCGTTACACAGACCCGTAACGGTCGTTACAATGTGCTTAACAGTCATTATTATATGGAATTAGTCACTATCCAAACGTTTCAAAGCCTTGCATAGACACATTCTTCATTAGTAACGGTCGTTACACAGACCCGTAACGGTCGTTACAATGTGCTTAACAGTCATTATTATATGGAATTAGTCACTATCCAAACGTTTCAAAGCCTTGCATAGACACATTCTTCATTAGTAACGGTCGTTACACAAACCCGTAACGGTCGTTACAATGAGCTTAACAGTCAATACGAGATGGAATTAGTCACTATCCAAACGTTTCAAAGCCTTGCATAGACACATTCTTCATTAGTAACGGTCGTTACACAGACCCGTAACCTGTGAGTTGTGCCAGTCCCTGTTGTGCCAGTTGTGCCAGTTGTGCCTGTTGTGCCATGTGTGCCAGTTGTGCCAGTTGTGCAGTTGTGCCAGTTGTGCAAAATGTGTGCCAGTTGTGCCAGTTGTGCCTGTTGTGCCAGTTGTGTTTGTGCCAGTTGTGCCAGTTACAGCCTAACGGTCGCTACAATGTGCTTGTGCCAGTTGTGTTTCAAAGCCTTGCTACACACATTCTTCCGTAACGGTCAGACCCGTTACAATGTGCTTAACAGTCATTATTATGGAATTAGTCACTATCCAAACGTTTCAAAGCCTTGCATAGACACATTCTTCATTAGTAACGTAGTAACGTCGTTACAGACCCGTAACGGTCGTTACAATGTGCTTAACAGTCATTACGAGATGGAATTAGTCACTATCCAAACGTTTCAAAGCCTTGCATAGACACATTCTTCATTAGTAACGGTCGTTACACAAACCCGTAACGGTCGTTACAATGTGCTTAACAGTCATTACGAGATGGAATTAGTCACTATCCAAACGTTTCAAAGCCTTGCATAGACACATTCTTCATTAGTAACGGTCGTTACACAAACCCGTAACGGTCGTTACAATGTGCTTAACAGTCAATTACGAGATGGAATTAGTCACTATCCAAACGTTTCAAAGCCTTGCATAGACACATTCTTCATTAGTAACGGTCGTTACACAAACCCGTAACGGTCGTTACAATGTGCTTAACAGTCATTACGAGATGGAATTAGTCACTATCCAAACGTTTCAAAGCCTTGCATAGACACATTCTTCATTAGTAACGGTCGTTACACAAACCCGTAACGGTCGTTACAATGTGCTTAACAGTCATTACGAGATGGAATTAGTCACTATCCAAACGTTTCAAAGCCTTGCATAGACACATTCTTCATTAGTAACGGTCGTTACACAGACCCGTAACGGTCGTTACAATGTGCTTAACAGTCATTATTATATGGAATTAGTCACTATCCAAACGTTTCAAAGCCTTGCATAGACACATTCTTCATTAGTAACGGTCGTTACACAAACCCGTAACGGTCGTTACAATGTGCTTAACAGTCAATACGAGATGGAATTAGTGCCTATTGTGCGTTTGCCTGTTGCCTTGCATAGACCTGTTGTGCATTTGTGCCAGTTGTGCCACGGTCGTTGTGCCAGTTGTGCAGACCCGTAACGGTCGTTACAATGTGCTTAACAGTCATTATTAGATGGAATTAGTCACTATCCAAACGTTTCAAAGCCTTGCATAGACACATTCTTCATTAGTAACGGTCGTTACACAGACCCGTAACGGTCGTTACAATGTGCTTAACAGTCATTACGAGATGGAATTAGTCACTATCCAAACGTTTCAAAGCCTTGCATAGACACATTCTTCATTAGTAACGGTCGTTACACAAACCCGTAACGGTCGTTACAATGTGCTTAACAGTCATTACGATATGGAATTAGTCACTATCCAAACGTTTTCAAAGCCTTGCATAGACACATTCTTCATTAGTAACGGTCGTTACACAGACCCGTAACGGTCGTTACAATGTGCTTAACAGTCATTACGAGATGGAATTAGTCACTATCCAAACGTTTTAAAGCCTTGCATAGACACATTCTTCATTAGTAACGGTCGTTACACAGACCCGTAACGGTCGTTACAATGTGCTTAACAGTCATTATTATATGGAATTAGTCACTATCCAAACGTTTCAAAGCCTTGCATAGACACATTCTTCATTAGTAACGGTCGTTACACAGACCCGTAACGGTCGTTACAATGTGCTTAACAGTCATTACTATTACGAGATGGAATTAGTCACTATCCAAACGTTTTAAAGCCTTGCATTGACACGTTTTTTTTCCATTTATAACGGTCGTTACACAAACCCGTAACGGTCGTTACAATGTGCTTAACAGTCATTACGAGATGGAATTAGTCACTATCCAAACGTTTCAAAGCCTTGCATAGACACATTCTTCATTAGTAACGGTCGTTACAGACCCGTAAAGGTCGTTACAATGTGCTTAACAGTCATTACGAGATGGAATTAGTCACTATCCAAACGTTTCAAAGCCTTGCATAGACACATTCTTCATTAGTAACGGTCGTTACACAAACCCGTAACGGTCGTTACAATGAGCTTAACAGTCAATACGAGATGGAATTAGTCACTATCCAAACGTTTCAAAGCCTTGCATAGACACATTCTTCATTAGTAACGGTCGTTACACAGACCCGTAACGGTCGTTACAATGTGCTTAACAGTCATTACGAGATGGAATTAGTCACTATCCAAACGTTTCAAAGCCTTGCATAGACACATTCTTCATTAGTAACGGTCGTTACACAGACCCGTAACGGTCGTTGCAATGTGCTTAACAGTCATTATTATATGGAATTAGTCACTATCCAAACGTTTCAAAGCCTTGCATAGACACATTCTTCATTAGTAACGGTCGTTACACAGACCCGTAACGGTCGTTACAATGTGCTTAACAGTCATTATTATATGGAATTAGTCACTATCCAAACGTTTCAAAGCCTTGCATAGACACATTCTTCATTAGTAACGGTCGTTACACAAACCCGTAACGGTCGTTACAATGAGCTTAACAGTCAATGCGAGATGCAAGTTCTGCCTGTTGTGCCTGTTGTGCCAGTTGTGCCTGTTGTGCCTGTTGTGCCAGTTGTGCCTGTTGTGCCAGTTGTGCCTGTTGTGCCAGTTGTGCCAGTTGTGCCAGTTGTGCCAGTTGTGCCTGTTGTGCCAGTTGTGCCTGTTGTGCCAGTTGTGCCAGTTGTGCCAGTTGTGCCAGTTGTGCCAGTTGTGCCAGTTGCGCCGTAACGGTCGCTACAATGTGCTAAACAGTCATTATTATATGGAATTAGTCACTATCCAAACGTTTCAAAGCCTTGCTTACACATTCTTCATTAGTAACGGTCGTTACAGACCCGTAAAGGTCGTTACAATGTGCTTAACAGTCATTACGAGATGGAATTAGTCACTATCCAAACGTTTCAAAGCCTTGCATAGACACATTCTTCATTAGTAACGGTCGTTACACAAACCCGTAACGGTCGTTACAATGAGCTTAACAGTCAATACGAGATGGAATTAGTCACTATCCAAACGTTTCAAAGCCTTGCATAGACACATTCTTCATTAGTAACGGTCGTTACACAAACCCGTAACGGTCGTTACAATGTGCTTAACAGTCATTATTAGATGGAATTAGTCACTATCCAAACGTTTCAAAGCCTTGCATAGACACATTCTTCTTCATTAGTAACGGTCGTTACACAGACCCGTAACGGTCGTTACAATGTGCTTAACAGTCATTACGAGATGGAATTAGTCACTATCCAAACGTTTTAAAGCCTTGCATAGACACATTCTTCATTAGTAACGGTCGTTACACAGACCCGTAACGGTCGTTACAATGTGCTTAACAGTCATTATTAGATGGAATTAGTCACTATCCAAACGTTTCAAAGCCTTGCATAGACACATTCTTCATTAGTAACGGTCGTTACAGACCCGTAACGGTCGTTACAATGTGCTTAACAGTCATTATTATTTGGAATTAGTCACTATCCAAACGTTTCAAAGCCTTGCATAGACACATTCTTCATTAGTAACGGTCGTTACACAGACCCGTAACGGTCGTTACAATGTGCTTAACAGTCATTACGAGATGGAATTAGTCACTATCCAAACATTTTAAAGGCTTGCATTGACACATTTTTTCTATTATATAGGTCGTTACACAAACCCGTAACGGTCGTTACAATGTGCTTAACAGTCATTACGAGATGGAATTAGTCACTATCCAAACGTTTCAAAGCCTTGCATAGACACATTCTTCATTAGTAACGGTCGTTACAGACCCGTAACGGTCGTTACAATGTGCTTAACAGTCATTACGAGATGGAATTAGTCACTATCCAAACGTTTCAAAGCCTTGCATAGACACATTCTTCATTAGTAACGGTCGTTACACAAACCCGTAACGGTCGTTACAATGTGCTTAACAGTCATTACGATATGGAATTAGTCACTATCCAAACGTTTCAAAGCCTTGCATAGACACATTCTTCATTAGTAACGGTCGTTACACAAACCCGTAACGGTCGTTACAATGTGCTTAACAGTCATTACGAGATGGAATTAGTCACTATCCAAACGTTTCAAAGCCTTGCATAGACACATTCTTCATTAGTAACGGTCGTTACACACCCGTAACGGTCGTTACAATGTGCTTAACAGTCATTATTATATGGAATTAGTCACTATCCAAACGTTTCAAAGCCTTGCATAGACACATTCTTCATTAGTAACGGTCGTTACACAGACCCGTAACGGTCGTTACAATGTGCTTAACAGTCATTACGATATGGAATTAGTCACTATCCAAACGTTTCAAAGCCTTGCATATTCCATTAGTAACGGTTTTACACAGACCCGTAACGGTCGTTGCAATGTGCTTAACAGTCATTACTTGGAATTAGTCACTATCCAAACGTTTCGCCTTGCATAGACACATTCTTCATTAGTAACGGTCGTTACACAGACCCGTAACGGTCGTTACAATGTGCTTAACAGTCATTATTATATGGAATTAGTCACTATCCAAACGTTTCAAAGCCTTGCATAGACACATTCTTCATTAGTAACGGTCGTTACACAAACCCGTAACGGTCGTTACAATGAGCTTAACAGTCAATGCGAGATGCAATTAGTCACTGTTGTGCCTGTTTCAAAGCCTGTTGTGCCAATTGTGCACTGTTGTGTGCCTGTTGTGCCAGTTTTGCCAAGTTGTTGTGCCAGTTGTGCCACATGTTGTGCCAGTTGTGCCAGTTGTGCCCAACGTTGTGCCAGTTTGCCAGTTGTGCACAGTTGCGCCGTAACGGTCGTTACAATGTGCTTAACAGTCATTATTATATGGAATTAGTCACTATCCAAACGTTTCAAAGCCTTGCTTACACATTCTTCATTAGTAACGGTCGTTACAGACCCGTAAAGGTCGTTACAATGTGCTTAACAGTCATTACGAGATGGAATTAGTCACTATCCAAACGTTTCAAAGCCTTGCATAGACACATTCTTCATTAGTAACGGTCGTTACACAAACCCGTAACGGTCGTTACAATGTGCTTAACAGTCAATACGAGATGGAATTAGTCACTATCCAAACGTTTCAAAGCCTTGCATAGACACATTCTTCATTAGTAACGGTCGTTACACAGACCCGTAACGGTCGTTACAATGTGCTTAACAGTCATTACGAGATGGAATTAGTCACTATCCAAACGTTTCAAAGCCTTGCATAGACACATTCTTCATTAGTAACGGTCGTTACACACCCGTAACGGTCGTTACAATGTGCTTAACAGTCATTATTAGATGGAATTAGTCACTATCCAAACGTTTCAAAGCCTTGCATAGACACATTCTTCATTAGTAACGGTCGTTACACAAACCCGTAACGGTCGTTACAATGTGCTTAACAGTCATTATTATATGGAATTAGTCACTATCCAAACGTTTCAAAGCCTTGCATAGACACATTCTTCATTAGTAACGGTCGTTACACAAACCCGTAACGGTCGTTACAATGTGCTTAACAGTCATTACGAGATGGAATTAGTCACTATCCAAACGTTTCAAAGCCTTGCATAGACACATTCTTCATTAGTAACGGTCGTTACACAAACCCGTAACGGTCGTTACAATGTGCTTTGTAACAGTCATTATTATATGGAATTAGTCACTATCCAAACGTTTCAAAGCCTTGCATAGACACATTCTTCATTAGTAACGGTCGTTACACAAACCCGTAACGGTCGTTACAATGTGCTTAACAGTCATTACGAGATGGAATTAGTCACTATCCAAACGTTTTAAAGCCTTGCATAGACACATTCTTCATTAGTAACGGTCGTTACACAGACCCGTAACGGTCGTTACAATGTGCTTAACAGTCATTACGAGATGGAATTAGTCACTATCCAAACGTTTCAAAGCCTTGCATAGACACATTCTTCATTAGTAACGGTCGTTACACAGACCCGTAACGGTCGTTACAATGTGCTTAACAGTCATTATTAGATGGAATTAGTCACTATCCAAACGTTTTAAAGCCTTGCATAGACACATTCTTCATTAGTAACGGTCGTTACACAGACCCGTAACGGTCGTTACAATGTGCTTAACAGTCATTACGAGATGGAATTAGTCACATCCAAACGTTTCAAAGCCTTGCATAGACACATTCTTCATTAGTAACGGTCGTTACACAGACCCGTAACGGTCGTTACAATGTGCTTAACAGTCATTACGATATGGAATTAGTCACTATCCAAACGTTTCAAAGCCTTGCATAGACACATTCTTCATTAGTAACGGTCGTTACACAAACCCGTAACGGTCGTTACAATGTGCTTAACAGTCATTATTAGATGGAATTAGTCACTATCCAAACGTTTCAAAGCCTTGCATAGACACATTCTTCATTAGTAACGGTCGTTACACAAACCCGTAACGGTCGTTACAATGAGCTTAACAGTCAATGAGATGCCGTTACAATTGTGCCTGTTGTGCCTGTTGTGCCTGTGTGCCTGTTGTGCCTTTGTGCCTGTTGTGCCAGTTGTGCCTGTTGTGCCTGTTGTGCCACATTGTGCCAGTTGTGCCTGTTGTGCCTTAGTTGTGCCAGTTGTGCCTTTGTGCCAGTTGTGCCAGTTGTGCCAGTTTAACACAAACCCGTAACGGTCGTTACAATGTGCTTAACAGTCATTATTATATGGAATTAGTCACTAGTTCTTCATTAGTAACGGTGCGTTGTGCCAGTTGTGCCGTAACGGTCGTTGTGCAATGTGCTTAACAGTCATTATTATTGTGGAATTAGTCACTATCCAAACGTTTCAAAGCCTTGCTTACACATTCTTCATTAGTAACGGTCGTTACACAGACCCGTAACGGTCGTTACAATGTGCTTAACAGTCATTATTAGATGGAATTAGTCACTATCCAAACGTTTCAAAGCCTTGCATAGACACATTCTTCATTAGTAACGGTCGTTACACAAACCCGTAACGGTCGTTACAATGAGCTTAACAGTCAATACGAGATGGAATTACTCACTTTCCAAACGTTTTAAAGCCTTGCATAGACACATTCTTCATTAGTAACGGTCGTTACACAAACCCGTAACGGTCGTTACAATGAGCTTAACAGTCAATACGAGATGGAATTAGTCACTATCCAAACGTTTTAAAGCCTTGCATAGACACATTCTTCATTAGTAACGGTCGTTACACAGACCCGTAACGGTCGTTACAATGTGCTTAACAGTCATTATGATATGGAATTAGTCACTATCCAAACGTTTTAAAGCCTTGCATAGACACATTCTTCATTAGTAACGGTCGTTACACAGACCCGTAACGGTCGTTACAATGTGCTTAACAGTCATTATGAGATGGAATTAGTCACTATCAAAACGTTTTAAAGCCTTGCTTAGACACATTCTTCATTTGCAACGGTCGTTACAGACCCGTAACGGTCGCTACAATGTGCTTAACAGTCATTATTATTTGGAATTAATCTTTATCCAAACGTTTCAAAGCCTTGCATACACACACTCTTCATTAATAACGGTCGTTACACAGACCCGTAACGGTCGTTGCAATGTGCTTAACAGTCGCTACTATTACGAGATGGAATTAGTCACTATCCAAACATTTTAAAGGCTTGCATTGACACGTTTTTTCTATTATATAGGTCGTTACACAAACCCGTAGCGGTCGTTACAATGTGCTTAACAGTCATTACGAGATGGAATTAGTCACTATCAGAACGTTTCAAAGCCTTGCTTAGACACATTCTTCATTAGTAACGGTCGTTACAGACCCGTAAAGGTCGTTACAATGTGCTTAACAGTCATTACGAGATGGAATTAGTCACTATCCAAACGTTTCAAACCCTTGCATAGACACATTCTTCATTACTAACGGTCGTTACACAAACCCGTAACGGTCGTTACAATGAGCTTAACAGTCAATACGA
>CM065691.1:49369986-49377486 GCA_017654935.2 Phymorhynchus buccinoides
GAGTATTACACAGCCTGACCCGCGTACACTCGCAACGGGTTCTTTTGACCAATGTGTCTTCTTCGCTAACATAGTTTCCTGGTATCGAAATATTTATATTGGAATCTTGCATTAATCCACTCTATCCCTCCCTGCCCCTAAACGTTTTTTTGAAAGCTTGCATATATATATTAGACAACCACCATTCTTCATTGTAACGAGTCGTTTACACACATAACCCGTTTTTAGTAACGGTTCCGTTTCCCCATCGAGGTCTTAACAGTCAAAAAATAACGAGATGGAATTAGTCACGTATCCCAAACGTTTCGCCTCAAAGCCTTGCTGCATAGACACATCTCATTAGCTAACGGTCTCGTTACACAAAACCGTAATAACGGTCGGTTACATATGAGCTTAACAGTCAATGCGCTATGCCAGTTCTGCACTATCAAAACGTTTCAAAGCCATGCATAGACACATTCTTAAATAGTAACGGTCGTTACACAGACCCGTAAATGTCGTTACAATGTGCTTAACAGTCAATACGAGATGGAAATAGTCACTATCCAAACGTTTCAAACCATTGCATAGACACATTCTTCATTACTAACGGTCGTAACACAAACCTATAACGGTCGTTACCATGTGCTTAACAGTCATTATGATATGGAATTAGTCACTTTCCAAACTTTTTAAAGCCTTGCATAGACTTATTCTTCATTAGTAACGTTCGTTACAGACCCGTAACGGTCGTTGCAATGGGCTTAACAGTCATTTGTAATATGGAATTAGCCACTATTCAAGCGTTTCAATGCCTTGCATAGACGTATTCTTCATTAGTACCGGTCGTTACACAGACCCGTAACGGTCCTTACAATGTGCTTAACAGTCATTTTTATATGGAATTAGTCACTATCAAAACTTTTTAAAGCCTTGCTTAGACACATTCTTCAATAGTAACGGTCGTCACACAGACCCGTAACGGTCGTTACAATGATCTTAACAGTCAATACGATATGGAATTACTCACTATCCAAACTTTTCAAAGCCTCTGCATAGACACATCTTCTTGTAACGGTCCGTTACAACACAAACCCCCCCCTTAACGGTCGTTACAATGAGCTTAACAGACAATGCGAGATGCCAGTTGTGCCTGTTCTGCCTGTTGTGCCATTTGTGCCATTTGTGCCAGTTGTGCCTGTTGTGCCTGTTGTGCTTTTTGTGCCAGTTGTGCCTGTTGTGCCTCTTGTGCCACTGTTGCCTTTTGTGCCAGTTTTGCCAGTTGCCAGTTTGCGCCGTAACGGTCGTTGCAATGTGCTTAACAGTCATTATCATATGGTATTAGTCACTATCAAAACGTTTCAAAACCTTCCTTACACATTCTTCATTAGTAACGGTCGTTACACAGACCCGTAACGGTCGTTACAATGAGCTTAACAGTCATTATCGAGATGGAATTATTAGTCACTATCCAAACGTTTTTTTTTTTCTTTTTTTTTTCAAAGCCTTGAACTTTAGACACATTCTTCATTAGCAACGGTCGTTACACAGACACGTAACGGTCGCTACAATGTGCTTAACAGTCAATACGATTTGGAATTAATCACTATCCCAACGTTTCAAAACCTTGCATACACACAGTCTTCATTAAAAACGGTCGTTACACAAAACCCGTAACGGTCGTTGCCCAATGAGCTTAACAGTCAATACGAGATGGAATTAATCACTATTGTGCCAACAATTTGCTTTACTATTTTTTATTGAAGCCTTGCATAACACTGTGCCAGGTTTGCCTGTTGTTTTGTATCTTCATTAGTAGTAACGGGTTATTCCGTAATCACTGACCCGTTGTTACGGCTATTACGGGTATACGTCGTCGTTACAAACCCCGTGCTTAACAAATGTCCTTACGAGATGGAATTACTCACAATCCAAACGTTTCAATTAGTCACTTCACAAAACAAACTGTCTTGCATAACAGTAGAGTTGGAATTCTCACACTAACGTTTCAAAGCCTTTCTTAACCACACATTCGCTCCACTACTAAACGGTCGTAACGAGACCCCCGTAACGGTCGTTACAATGAGCTTAAACAGTCATTACGAGATTGGAATTAGTCACTATCCAAGCGTTTCAAAGCCTTTGCATAGACACATTCTTCATTAGTAACGGTCCGTTACACAGACCCGTAACGCCATAAGGGTCTGCTTAACGGTTACAATGAGCTTTCCAAACATTCAATGCATAGACAAATAACAGTCCTGTTAACGGTCATTATATGGAATTAATTAGTCACTATCCAAAACGTTTCAAAGCCTTGCATAGACAAATTCTTCATTAGTAACGGTCGTTACACAGACCCGTAACGGTCGTTACAATGTGCTTAACAGTCATTACGAGATGGAATTAGTCACTATCCAAACGTTTCAAAGCCTTGCATAGACACATTCTTCATTAGTAACGGTCGTTCACAGACCCGTAACGGTCGTTACAATGTGCTTAACAGTCGATACTATTACGAGATGGAATTAGTCACTATCCAAACTTAGTTTTAATTGTGCCTGTTGTGCCATTGTTGTGCCTGTTGTGCCAGTTTTGCCAGTTGCGCCGTGTGCAGTGTGTTAAACTGTTGTGCCAGTTGTGCCTACACAGACCCGTGTGTTACAATTGTGTCAATAAGATATGGAATTAGTCACTATCAAAACATTTGCAAGTTGTGCACATTCTTAATGTGCGGTTGTCACACAAACCCGTAACGGTCGTTACAATGTGCTTAACAGTCATTACGATATGGAATTAGTCACTATCCAAACGTTTCAAAGCCTTGCATAGACACATTCTTCATTAGTAACGGTCGTTACACAAACCCGTAACGGTCGTTACAATGAGCTTAACAGTCAATACGAGATGGAATTAGTCACTATCCAAACGTTTTCAAAGCCTTGCATAGACACATTCTTCATTAGTAACGGTCGTTACACAAACCCGTAATGGTCGTTACAATGTGCTTAACAGTCAATACGAGATGGAATTAGTCACTTTCCAAACGTTTTAAAGCCTTGCATAGACACATTCTTCATTAGTAACGGTCGTTACACAGACCCGTAACGGTCGTTACAATGTGCTTAACAGTCATTATTATATGGAATTAGTCACTATCCAAATGTTTCAAAGCCTTGCATAGACGTATTCTTCATTAGTAACGGTCGTTACACAGACCCGTAACGGTCGTTACAATGTGCCTAACATTCATTATGAGATGGAATTAGTCACTATCAAAACGTTTTAAAGCCTTGCATAGACACATTCTTCATTAGTAACGGTCGTTACACACCCCCCGTAACGGTCGTTACAATGTGCTTAACAGTCATTATTATATGGAATTAATCACTATCCAAACGTTTCAAAGCCTTGCATAGACACATTCTTCATTAGTAACGGTCGTTACACAGACCCGTAACGGTCGTTGCAATGTGCTTAACAGTCGCTACTATTACGATATGGAATTAGTCACTATGCAAACATTCATAAAGGCTTGCATTGACATGTTTTAAATGTGTTTTACTATTATATAGGTCGTTACACAAACCCGTAGCGGTCGTTACAATGTGCTTAACAGTCATTACGAGATGGAATTAGTCACTATCAGAACGTTTCAAAGCCTTGCTTAGACACATTCTTCATTAGTAACGGTCGTTACAGACCCGTAACGGTCGTTACAATGTGCTTAACAGTCATTATTAGATGGAATTAGTCACTATCCAAACGTTTCAAAGCCTTGCATAGACACATTCTTCATTAGTAACGGTCGTTACACAGACCCGTAACGGTCGTTACAATGAGCTTAACAGTCAATACGAGATGGAATTAGTCACTATCCAAACGTTTCAAAGCCTTGCATAGACACATTCTTCATTAGTAACGGTCGTTACACAGACCCGTAACGGTCGTTACAATGTGCTTAACAGTCATTACGAGATGGAATTAGTCACTATCCAAACGTTTCAAAGCCTTGCATAGACACATTCTTCATTAGTAACGGTCGTTACACAAACCCGTAACGGTCGTTACAATGAGCTTAACAGTCAATGCGAGATGGAATTAGTCACTGTCCAAGCGTTTTTGTGCCTTGCATAGCCACATTCTTCCTGTTGTGCCTTGTTGTGCCCAGTTGTGCCTGTTGTGCCAGTTGTGCCATTTGTGCGTGTTGTGCCAGTTGTGCCAGTTGTGCCTGTTGTGCCAGTTGTGCCAGTTGTGCCAGTTGTGCCAGTTGTGCCAGTTGCGCCGTAACGGTCGCTGCAATGTGCTAAACAGTCATTATCATATGGAATTAGTCACTATCAAAACGTTTCAAAGCCTTGCTTACACATTCTTCATTAGTAACGGTCGTTACAGACCCGTAAAGGTCGTTACAATGTGCTTAACAGTCATTACGATATGGAATTACTCACTATCCAAACGTTTCAAAGCCTTGCATAGACACATTCTTCATTAGTAACGGTCGTTACACAAACCCGTAAACGGTCGTTACAATGTGCTTAACAGTCAATATGAGATGGAATTAGTCACTATCCAAACGTTTTAAAGCCTTGCATAGACACATTCTTCATTAGTAACGGTCGTTACACAAACCCGTAACGGTCGTTACAATGAGCTTAACAGTCAATACGAGATGCAAGTTCTGCCTGTTGTGCCTATCCAAAACAGTTTGCCAGCCTTGCATAGACACCTTTTTGCCTAGTGTGCCAGTTGTGCCTGTTGTGCCAGTTGTGCCAGTTGTAACGGTCGTTAAGCAATTGTAATGCTTTACGGGTCTGTTTAACATGGAATTACTCACTATCCATGTGTTTATGCAAGGCTTTGTAACGACACATTAGTGACTAATTCCAGTCATTATTTATATGGAATTAGTCACTATCCAAACGTTACAATGTGCTTAACAGTCATTACGAGATGGAATTAGTCACTATCCAAACGTTTCAAACCCTTGCATAGACCTTCTTCATTAGTAACGGTCGTTACACAAACCTATAACGGTCGTTACAATGAGCTTAACAGTCATTACGAGATGGAATTAGTCACTATCCAAACGTTTCAAAGCCTTGCATAGACACATTCTTCAGTAGTAACGGTTGTTAAACGACCCGTAACTGTCGTTACAATGTGCTTAACAGTCATTACGAGATGGAATTAGTCACTATCAAAACGTTTCAAAGCCTTGCATAGACACATTCTTCATTAGTAACGGTCGTTACACAGACCCGTAACGGTCGTTACAATGTGCTTAACAGTCATTATTAGATGGAATTACTCACTATCCAAACGTTTTCAAAGCCTTGCATAGACACATTCTTCACTAGTAACGGTCGTTACACAAACCCGTAACGGTCGTTACAATGAGCTTAACAGTCAATACGAGATGGAATTAGTCACTATCCAAGCGTTTCAAAGCCTTGCATAGACACATTCTTCATTAGTAACGGTCGTTACACAAACCCGTAACGGTCGTTACAATGAGCTTAACAGTCAATGCGAGATGCAAGTTCTGCCTGTTGTGCCTGTTGTGCCAGTTGTGCCAGTTGTGCCTGTTGTGCCTGTTGTGCCTGTTGTGCCAGTTGTGCCTGTTGTTCCTGTGTGCCAGTTGTGCCAGTTGTGCCAGTTGTGCCAGTTGTGCCAGTTGCGCCGTAACGGTCGCTACAATGTGCTAAACAGTCATTATTATATGGAATTAGTCACTATCAAAACGTTTCAAAGCCTTGCTTACACATTCTTCATTAGTAACGGTCGTTACAGACCCGTAAAGGTCGTTACAATGTGCTTAACAGTCATTACGAGATGGAATTAGTCACTATCCAAACGTTTCAAAGCCTTGCATAGACACATTCTTCATTAGTAACGGTCGTTACACAAACCCGTAACGGTCGTTACAATGAGCTTAACAGTCAATACGAGATGGAATTAGTCACTATCCAAACGTTTCAAAGCCTTGCATAGACACATTCTTCATTAGTAACGGTCGTTACACAAACCCGTAACGGTCGTTACAATGAGCTTAACAGTCAATACGAGATGGAATTAGTCACTTTCCAAACGTTTCAAAGCCTTGCATAGACGTATTCTTCATTAGTAACGGTCGTTACACAAACCGTAACGGTCGTTACAATGTGCTTAACAGTCATTATGATATGGAATTAGTCACTATCCAAACTTTTTCAAAAGCTTTGCATAGACACATTCTTCATTAGTAACGGTGGTTAGGGTTAGGGTACGGGTTAGGGTACGGGGTTAGGGTTAGGGTTAGGGTTAGGGTTAGGGTTAGGGTACGGGTTAGGGTACGGGTTAGGGTTAGGGTACGGGTTAGGGTACGGGTTAGGGTACGGGTTAGGGTACGGTTAGGGTACGGGTTAGGGTACGGGTTAGGGTACGGGTACGGGTTAGGGTAGGGTACGGGTTAGGGTTACGGGTACGGGTTAGGGTACGGGTACGGGTTAGGGTACGGGTTAGGGTTAGGGTTAGGGTACGGGTTAGGGTACGGGTACGGGTTAGGGTACGGGTTAGGGTACGGGTTTGGGTACGGGTACGGGTTAGGGTTAGGGTTAGGGTTAGGGTACGGGTTATGGTACGGGTTAGGGTACGGGTTATGGTTACGGGTTATGGTACGGGTTAGGGTTAGGGTTAGGTTAGTTAGGGTTAGGGTACGGGTTAGGGTAGGGTTAGGGTACGGGTTAGGGTTAGGTACTTGCTTACTCGTATTGACTGTTAAGCTCATTGTAACGACCGTTACGGGTTTGTGTAACGACCGTTACTAGTGAAGAATGTGTCTATGCAAGGCTTTGAAACGTTTGGATAGTGAGTAATTCCATCTCGTAATGACTGTTAACTATCAAAACGTTTCAAAGCCTTGCTTACACATTCTTCATTAGTAACGGTCGTTACAGACCCGTAAAGGTCGTTACAATGTGCTTAACAGTCAATACTGCCACATTATTTGCATAGTTTTTGGTTCTTCTTCTTCTTCGCTGTGCGTGGCCACAATCAACTCTTTGATTATTTTGCCACGGAACCGGGAGGTTCTACCACTTATGCCGGAAGAAAAGTTCAAAACCTGAGAAGAAACTGAAAAGTTAGGCCTTAGACAGAAGAGGGACATATAAAAAGATAGTGCTTGTACTGGGTTAAGACCATTAAGCCCCCCATATCAGCCTGGAAAGAACAAATGGTTGATTATTACGATTGAAAATTTAAAAACAACGAAAAAATCCTGACATTTTACAAAATAAATTTGCAGGTTGGCCGTCAGGAAGCCATGGGCGTGTCTAGTCGTCGTATTTTGATCTGACCTGACCTGACCTGACCTGACCTGATCGTTTCCAGATTGATATCACCATAGCAGGATCAACGTTGAACAGTCGGCCAAGTCCGCGTTGGAGCTTGACAAAGGACAAACCCCGCAATGACTTGAAGGTGGGTGGCCACATGCGCAATAACAAATTTATTATTTTATCTCAGAAGAAAACCTAT
>CM065691.1:49387486-49389986 GCA_017654935.2 Phymorhynchus buccinoides
CCTTTGCACTAGGCCTTACAGGTCTGAACGTGGATTCTTTCGGGTGAGACGATAAACCGAAGTCCCGTGTGCCCATGCACTCAGCACACGTTAATCCCAGTGGCAACAAAAAAGTTGTCATTTCGTCCCCGCTTCATCATCAGTCGCGCAAAAATCGCATGCCCCCCCCAAAAAAAAAAAAAAAAAAGAAGGGAGGCGCGCCTCTGGCTGCGACACTCTCTCCTGGTGGGAGCAACCCGAATGTCACAGAGACATCTCCGCGACTATAAAGTACCTAGTATTAATACCTATACAGTTAACACGGGTAGTAAAATGTAAATAACAAAAAAAAGGCAATCGTTTTCACAGTGTCTTTAAATTAACACGTTACTACACGCGTTAACAGTTTAAAGCCTACTCATGACTACGGTACTAGATTGAATTTTTTTGTTTGTTTAAACAGAAAGAGGAAGTGAGACGTTAATTAACTATCAAGTTCCGTTTTAAGCGCTGTCTCAAATACCTGTTTTATCCTACTAAATAGGCCTAAGCTATTTCCCAATCCCTCTACTCTCGTTTCCTTTTTCAGTTGGAGTGTAAGTGGGTTCGGTTTAAGGGGAGCTGGACACGAGGAAATGGTAGAGGTACAATGTAATGTTGCTTCTTAGTTTAAAATCGCTTTCACCTTCAGTTGAAACATTTTGAAACTCTTCGTCTGATTATTCTGTCTCTCTACGTCTGTCTCTCTACGTCTGTCTGTCTGTCTCTGTCTCCTGTCTGTCTGTCTGTCTGTCTGTCTGTCTGTCTGTCTGTCTGTCTGTCTGTCTCTCTCTCTCTCTCTCTCTCTCTCTCTCTCTCTCTCTCTCTCTCTCTCTCTCTCTCTCTCTCTCTCTCTCTCTCTCTCTCTCTCTCTCTCCTCTCTCTCTCTCTCTCTCTCTCGCTCTCTCTCTCTCTCTGGGCTGGGCTGGGTTGTAAAAAAAAGTATGTATACTTATCTCATTACCCTGTATAAATAAAATTTCGTTCGTTCGTCGTCGTTCTCTCTCTCTCTCTCTCTCTCTCTCTCTCTCTCTCTCTCTCTCTCTCTCTCTCTCTCTCTCTCTCTCTCTCTCTCTCTCTCTCTCTCTCTCTCTCTCTCTCTCTCTCTCTCTCTCTCTCTCTCTCTCTCACACACACACACACACACACTCTCTCTCTCTCTCTCTCTCTCTCTCTCTCTCTCTCTCTTTCTTTCTCTCACTCTCCCCCCTCTCTCTCTCTCTCTCTCTCTCTCTCTCTCACACACACACACACACACACACACACACTCTCTCTCTCTCTCTCTCTCTCTCTCTCTCTCTTCTTTCTCTCTCTCCCCCCCCCCCCCCTCTCTCTCTCTCTCTCTCTCTCTCTCTCTCTCTCTCTCTCTCTCTCTCTCTCTCTCTCTCTCTCTCTCTCTCTCTCTCTCTCTCTCTCTCTCTCTCTCTCTCTCTCTCTCTCTCTCTCAGCATCAACACTTGTTAAGGGATAACATCACTAAGGCTTGATAGGGAAGAGGGGGTATTAATACTGCGAGTAGCTGATATAAAACAAATTAAGACAAAATTGAGTTTTTCCTTTAGTTTTATTTGATGTTAGCTCACAACTTTCTAGTGACATTACCTTAAAGACCCACCAGATCACGTGTCAAAATCACGGTTTTCACGTGTTTCCCCTCTTATAGCTGGTAATAAATCTTGTTTTGACCAGGTTTGACTCCCATACAAATGCCCCCAAATTCCAAATGAAACATCATTTTAAAGAGCAGTCTCAATTTGAAGTTGGGGGATTTGTATGTGGGTCACAGCTACCCAGAAAAAACACCCCAAGGGACTTCATCGTGGTGTGTTTAGTGTGTCTTTAAAGGCAAAAAGAGTTTCACGTTTTCCCTTTAGTTTTATTTGATTTTAGCTCATAATTTTCTGGTGACATTACCTACCTCGTGGGACAGTGGGGCAGTGTAGGGTGAATTTGAGTTGCGCACACTCTCACACACAGACAAGCACACGCATACACACATTCATACACGCACAGAAATAGAGAGAGAGAGAGAGAGAGAGAGAGAGAGAGAGGGGGAGAGACAGAGAGAGACAGAGAGAGACAGAGAGAGACGGAGAGAGATGCAGAGATATATATATATATATATATATAGGGAGAGAGAGAGGGAGAGAGAGAGAGAGAGAGAGAGAGAGAGAGAGAGAGAGAGAGAGAGAGAGAGAGAGAGAGAGAGAGAGAGAATGAGAGAGATAGGGGAGAGAGAGACAGAGACAGACAGAGAGAGACGGAGAGAGATGCAGAGAGAGAGAGAGAGAGAGAGAGAGAGAGAGAGAGAGAGGAGAGAGAGAGAGAGAGAGAGAGAGAGAGAGAGAGAGAGAGAGAAGAGAGAGAGAGAGATGAGAGAGAGAGAGAGAGAGAGAGAGAGAGAGAGAGAGAGAGAGAGAGAGAGAGAGAGAGAGAGAGAGAGAGAGAGAGAGAGAGACGAAGGAAGGAAAGGAGGGAGACT
>CM065691.1:49399986-49407486 GCA_017654935.2 Phymorhynchus buccinoides
GAGTTTCAGATCACCCTGGATCATCTTCATGGATTAATGGAATCTGGAAAAAGCCAGGCGAACGGTTCCATTAAGATTGCATCCAGCACGTGACAGCCCATGGCGGGAGTTCCATCATGGTATGGACAGTCGTCTCGGCCCATCACAGAACCCCACTCGAGGAAACCTAAACACTCAGAGGCACATCAAGAAGACCCTGGGCCATCATATTGCGGCAGCACTTTATGTGGTTGCACTAGGGAATGGGTTCCATGATGACAATGGTCGTACTCACCAGGGTCGTGTCCCAAACAACTGGATCCATCAGCCAGGAGGGGTACGACTAACTTGGCCAGCATGCAGCCTGGATTTCAACCCTGAGGAAAACCCATGAGACCTGCTGAGGCGTCGAACACGGAATAACCATCCTCCCCAACAGACACTGGAGCTGCTACTGGATTTGCTCCATCTGGAGTGGCAGGTCATTCGACAGGAACAGACAATGAGGTTTGTGCACTGCGTGGGATGATACTGCGCAAAGTGCATGGGACATTCTGGTGGATACACCCGTTTTTGAGTCTGTCTCGACACTCTTAATTGACACTGTCTTGGTACTCGTGAAGTTTTCTGATGTGATTTTCAAAAAGTAGGGTACCCCTTTTTAAAAACATAATTTAAAAAAGTTTCTACTCAACAGATTGCTCTTTTGACATGCATTTCGTCCATGCATATAATAAACCACTGTTGAAGGACGTAGCTTTTTGTCGTTTTTGAAATATCGATGATTTGGTAAAATGTTCCCTAACTCTGTGTGGACCGCATACAGTGGAACCTCCCTTCTACGACCTCCCATTATAAGACTCCCTCCCATAAAAGACCTACTTCTCTGAGACATTGCCCTTTGTAAGTGTTGAAATCACCTGCCTTATAAGACCCCTCCCTTATAAGACCTCATTTTGGATGATTTTTTAAGGTCTTATAAGGGCGTTTCCACTGTATTTAGAACCTCAGCTTCTAATACGTTTCTGGATTTGTCAGCTAAGACCACTATCTATTAGACCAAATTGCCAGGATCCCAATGTAACGGAAACAGCCACCTAGAAGACACTGCTAGCAGAGACAAATCACTGTGCAGGGCAAAGCGTGGATGTGCTGGCTGATCCACATGTATTGCTTGTTCCAGTGAATGGGAATTAAAGACGGAGTTTGTACTGAGATAGGGAGGGAGGGAGAGAGAGAGACCGAGAGAGAGAGAGAGAGAGAGAGAGAGAGAGAGAGAGAGAGAGAGAGAGAGAGAGAGAGAGAGAGAGAGAGAGAGAGAGAGAGAGAGAGAGAGCTAGCAGAGACAGTTCACTGTGCAGGGCAAAGCGTGGCTGATCCACATGTATTGCTTGTTCCAGTGAATGGGAATTAAAGACGGAGTTTGTACTGAGATAGGGAGAGAGAGGGAGAGAGAGAGAGAGACCGAGAGAGAGAGAGAGAGAGGGGGGGGAGAGAGGGAGAGGGGGGGGGGCGAGAGAGAGAGAGAGAGAGAGAGAGAGAGAGAGAGAGAGAGAGAGAGAGAGAGAGAGAGAGAGAGAGAGAGAGAGAGCATTGAGCTTTAAGGTAATGCGATAAATACATTTTCTGAATAAATAGAAAAAATAAATAAAGAGATATAGAGACAGAGACAGAAATAAAGAGAGACAGTGACAGACAAACAGACAACATAAACAGAAAGAGAGAGAAATAAAGAGAGAGAGAGAGAGAGAGAGAGAGAGAGAGAGAGAGAGAGAGAGAGAGAGAGTGTGGTGGTGGTGGTGGGGGGGTAGAGACAGAGAAATATAGTCAGGAGACGCACGGACAGAGAGAGAGAGAGAGACAGAGAGAGAGAGAGAGAGAGAGAGAGAGAGAGAGAGAGAGAGAGAGAGAGATAGAGAGAGAGAGAGAGAGAGAGAGACAGAGAGAGAGAGAGAGAGAGAGAGAGAGAGAGAGAGAGAGAGAGAGAGAGAGTGTGGTGGGGGGGGGGGGGGGCAGAGACAGAGAAATATAGACAGAGACACACGAGAGACACAGAGAGAGACAGAGACAGAGAGAGAGAGAGAGAGAGAGAGAGAGAGAGAGAGAGAGAGAGAGAGAGAGAGAGAGAGAGAGAGAGAGAGAGAGAGAGAGAGAGAGAGAGAGAGAGAGAGAGACAGACAGACAGACAGACAGATAGACAGACAGAGACAAGGCAAATACATAAATAGCGAGAGACTGGGGGGGGAGGCACGGTGAAAATGATGATGGTCGGGTTGGGGATAAACACACGAACTAGAATCGCTGGAGTTCCCAGCTTTCTTTTGCTTCAAATGTCAAGGATGACAACTTTATTGAGAAATGCTTACATGAGGATAAACCATGAAACGGAAAGGACCACTCAGCGAAAACAACATAATAAACAATATACCTTTCTGAATATGTCTCGCCAAGCTTTGCGAGTTATCGATTGAAAATATAGGCCTATTGCGCGTTGTTTGTGCTTATTGCGAATAAGGAAAAATGAATGGTCTGGTCAAAACACAAATGTGTGACTCAGCACCACGAAAGGGACATTAAGTGTCAAACTGACCATTCTGAGAACATTATACATTTGAAAACTTCAGACAATTCTCTTTGTAATGATACAATAATCATTCTTGTATCTTTTTCCGTTCCCGAGTTATTGGAGGCTGCCAAGAGGCAGCCTCCCCTTTAGTATCGGGCAAGGCATCACATGACTTTTTCCTCTGGATGATCACGTGCTTTTTTGGCCAGTTCTGTAGTATGTAGTATGTGGAGGAGCACGTGACCTGCTGGGCGCATCAGAGTTGTCTTCCCTTTGTCATGGAAGTTGTCTGCCCTTTTTAATTGAGCGTGCGACTCTACATGTAATGTAGGTCCCTGGGTGCGACGCGCTGGTGGATCATTGAGAACTTCATGAATATGCATCAGCCTAACAGACTGGTGACAAGAACATGTTAACCTACAGAGTTAGGCTGTGACTGCGTTTCTCTCTCTCTCTCTCTCTCTCTCTCTCTCTCTCTCTCTCTCTCTCTCTCTCTCTCTCTCTCTCTCTCTCTCTCTCTCTCTCTCTCTCTCTGTTTCTTTTTCTTTGCCTTGCACGGCTTCCAATTTTGTTTCCACATACTATTTCTTTTTGTCTCTATCTTTCGCCCTGTCTTTTCCTGCCTCTCTCCCTGCTCTGTCTCTGTCTGTCTATGTATGTCTGATTCTCTCTCTCTCTCTCTCTCTCTCTCTCTCTCTCTCTCTCTCTCTCTCTCTCTCTCTCTCTCTCTGCTTTGACTCACTTTCATTGTCCTTATCTCTCACATACTGCCTCTTTTTGTCTGTTTCTTTCTTTCTGTCGCTTTCTGCCTCTGTCTCTGCTCTCTCTCTCTCTCTCTCTCTCTCTCTCTCTCTCTCTCTCTCTCTCTCTCTCTCTCTCTCTCTCTCTCTCTCTCTCTCTCTCTCTCAACAATGTCTCCATCTGTCTCTCAGGTTCCTTGTTTCATTACTCAGAAACAAAACTCTTTCTTTCTCCTCCCCCCCCCCCCCTACCCACCCTGGGGGTGTGCCTGTGTAAGTGTTAGCCTACTGTGCTGTGATGTTGAGCCATGCTTTTTCTATGCCTAAGTCTCTTATAGCTTACAACAATGCCTGCGTGTGTGCGTTGTGCGTTAGCAGCCTTGTTTCCACTGGAGTTCGTGTCGTCTGCTTAAACTTGCATGTCCACACTGCTAAACAATTATGATGTATAGCATACGAATAGCATGCAAAAGATTTGCAGAATTTTGAAAGCCAAACGAGTTTACATTAAAGTTGTGTATTACGCTTCTGCAAAGAGTATTGTGAAGAAAACAAATTTTGTGTTGTCTTATAGTAAAAACCAGGCGTGAATTGTATGATAATAAAACCACAAAGGTACTGTAAATAGAGTTATCGTGACCTCATTTTCTTGAAGCCACTGCTCACGTTGCGGGTCAAATAGACCCAGACTTTTATACAGTCAAAAGTAGCACTTAGCTGTTCATTCCTATTCCAAATGTGCGGGTCTAGGCTGCACACCCACCCGTGTGTATGTGTGTGTGTATGCACGAGCGCGTGTGTGTGTATGTGCGCGCATGCGCGTGTGTGTGTGCGCGCATGTATGTGTGTGTGTGTACATGTGTGTGTGAACGTGCGCATGTGTGTGTGTGCACATGCATGTGTGTGCGCACGTGAGTGTGTGCGTTTGCACGTATGTGTGTTCGCGCGCGCATGTGTGTGCGCACATGTGTGTGTGTGTGTGTGTGTACGTGTGTGTGTGTGTGTGTGTACATGTGTGTGTGTGTGTGAGTGTGTGCGCATGTGTGTGTGCACATGCATGTGTGTGCGCACGTGTGTGTGAGTGTGCGTGTGCACGTGTGTGTGTTCGCGCATGCAGGCGTACATGTGTGTGTGTGTGCGCGCACGTGTGTGTGTATGTGTGCGCCTGTGTGTGCATGTGTGTGTGCATGCATGCCTTTCTTTGCGTGTGTACGTGTGCGCGCGCGCGCAAGCTTGTGCCTGTGTGTGCACACATGCGTGTATGCACATGTGTGTTTGCACGCGCGTGCGTGTGTGCACATGTGTGTATGTGCACTTGCATGCGTGCATGTGTGTGTGCGCTTGCGTGTATGCGCATGCAAGCCAGTGTGTGTGCGTGTGTGCATGAGCACGCATGCATGTGCATGCGCGCACGTGTTTGTGCATGCGCATGTGTGTGTGTGTTCTTGCGCACGCGTGTGTGTGTTCGTGCGCGCGTGTGTGTGTGTGCACACGCATGTGTGCGTGTGCATGTGTGCGTGTGCATGTGCACGTTTCTTTGCATGCGCGCGCATCAGTTTGTGTGTGTGCGCGCATGCATGTAGGTGCGCGCGCGTGTGTGTGTGCGTATGTTTGTGCGCACGCGTGTGTGTGTGTGCGCGCTCGCGTGTGTGTACGCTTGCATACATGCGCGCGCATGTGTGTGTGTGTGTGCATGTATGCATGCGTGTGTGTGCGTACGCATGTTTTTGTGTGCGCGCGCGCGTGTGTGTGTATGCACACGTGTGTGTATGCTTGCTTGAATGTGAGTGTGTGTGTATGTATGCATGTATGCACGCGTGTGTGTGTGCGTGCGCATCGTTTGCGTGCGCGCGCATGTGTGTGTGTGTGTGTGCGCGTGTGTGTGTACGCTTGCGTGCATGCGCGCGTGTGTGTGCATGTGTGCGTGCACGAGCGTGTATGTGTGTGCGTGCACGTGTGTGTGCCTGCGCACGCGCATGTGTGTGTGTGTGTGCTATGAATCAGGAAGCAAAGATGCAGTACAGAGGTAATTGAAGTGAGAGAGAAAATGGAGTTTTACGTCCTCTTGGTCTGAATCAGACACATATGGGACATTTGTAAATACAAATATGGTGGGAACAATACTGGAGGCAATGCCCGGAGGCAGTACGAAACCAGTAAAGTCCCGATTTTGTTATTAATACAGATAGCTGTTAAGAGTTAACATATCATTGTATAAAGTAAATGAGGTGACTCCACTTTGGCTCTTTATATAGTTTGGGTCAAATTGACCCGCGACGTCGGGACTGTGTAGTTAAAGTTACGTAATCAATAACTCGTTCGACGTAATCACCCGCAATTAGGCTGAAGGAACGACAATAAGGTTCTTGAAAGAAACCTAAAATGTCATAAGCGTAGCTTCAATAGTTCCAGAGATTTAGTAACTTTTATACCTGACTGGGTCGCCTGGTTCTCTCTCTCTCTCTCTCTCTCTCTCTCTCTCTCTCTCTCTCTCTCTCTCTCTCTCTCTCTCTCTCTCTCTCTCTCTTAACAATGTCTCCACCTGTCTCTCTCAGCTTCTTTTTATTTATTTCATTACACAGAAACAGAACTCTCCCCCCGCCCTTCCCCCTTGGTGTGTGCATGTGTCAGCAGACTTGATTCATGGTTCTACAATGCCTCAGTCTTGTGTAGGCTAGAGGGTTAGGTAAATAGTTCAAGTACAGAAAAAGTGAAATTTGTGGTTGTCGCAAATACAGACTCTCATAGTAGCGAGTTGCAGATTTGCACGAGCGACAGATTTGCACCCGACAGGCCTACTGTGTGTGTGCGTGCCTGGCAGTAGGCTATTGGTTCTACCACACTTTCTCCAGGTGTCGTCTGCTAAACCTCTCTCTCTCTCTCTCTCTCTCTCTCGCTCTCTCTCTCTCTCTCTCTCTCTCTCTCTCTCTCTCTCTGCTTTACTCACACTTTCATTGTCCTTCTCTCTCACATACTATCTCTTTTTATCTGTTTCTTTCTTTCTGTCGCTTTCTGTCTCTGTCTCTGCTTTCATGCTTTCAGTCTCTCTCTCTCTCTCTATCAGCTCCATCTGTCTCTCAGGTTCTTTTGTTTCATTGCACAGAAACAAAACTATTTCTTTCTCCCCCCCCCCCCCCATCCTGGGTGTGCACTGCTAAAAAAAAATTTGTATGATGTATAGCATACGAATAGCATGCAAAAGATTTGGAGAATTTTGAAAGCCAAACCATTTTACATTAAAGTTGTGTATTACGCTTCTGCAAAGAGTATTGTGAAGAAAACAAATTTTGTGTTGTCTTATACTAAGTAAAAACCAGGCGTGAATTGTATGATGATAAAACACTTGACAGGGCTTCATCGTCATTTTGGCTGGTTTTTTTTTAAAGTGTACAACCACCATTACTAAACCTTTGCAAAATCACAGAAGTGCATTGCTAAACTTTTGCAAAACAACAGCAATTGCATCGTTAAAATAATAAATACTGCATTCATCATAAAAATGACAACAAAAAATAAAAGGACTGCACACATAACATTTTTCGTCCTCGCCTTTTAGGTGGGAAAAACCTGTACAGGGTCTCAAATGGCACACCGTTAAAGGGACACCCTGATGGATGAGTTATTGTAAGAAACACGCTGAGGAATTTTACTCACAACAAAAGAACCAGCTCTTTTTTTTGTTTACTGCACTACAAAAAAAAAGAAAACGCTTCAACCACAATGACTGAGGTGGTGTAGAGTGGCACAGTGGTATTGCGTTCGCTTCATGTCAAGTAAACCCGAGTTTGAACCTGGGTACAAGGGATTTGTTCCTCTCATTCTGCACTAAACCGAGGTCCCGTGTGCCCATGCACTTAGCATATGTTAAATCCAGTGGCGACGAAAAAGTTGTAATTTTGTCAAAATTCCTCCCCCCCCCCCCCTCCTCCCTCAGCAGTGACAATAATCGCATGCCAATTATATATTCACCAAACCCTTTATTTTGAAGAAATACTTACGGATGGATTTTACATTCTTCTATCCTCACGTTCATTTATCAGTTGACTATGCCTTGACCCCCCCCCCCCTTTCTTTTTCATTGATACACACACTACCATTGAGAGACTCATTAATATGCGTTAGCCTAGCAATTGACCAAAACAGTTAGGTAGGCTTAGTGATGCGACTCTCTTTGTGCTGTGGTGTTGAGCTATAGGCCTAGAAGCAGGGTCAGTC
>CM065691.1:49414986-49427486 GCA_017654935.2 Phymorhynchus buccinoides
CCTAAACCTTCCAACCAACCAACTACCTTAAAATTAACCTAGCTACCTAAACCTTCCGACCAACCAACCAGCCAACTACCTTAACCTAGCTACCTAAACCTTCCAACCAGCCAACTACCTTAACCTAGCTACCTAAACCTTCCGACCAACCAACCAGCCAACTACCTTAACCTAGCTACCTAAACCGTCCAACCAATCAACCAGCCAACCACCTTAACCTAGCTACCTAAACCTTCCAACCAACCAACCAACCAACTACCTTAACCTAGCTACCTAAACCTTCCAACCAACCAACCAGCCAACCACCTTAACCTAGCTACCTAAATCTTCCAACCAACCAACCAACCAACCAACCAGCCAACTACCTAACAAACAAAGAAAACTAACTGACTGACTGACTAACTAAGTAACTAAATGACTGGGGTTTGTTTGTTTTATTGCCAATATAACTAAGACACTAATTAACTTGCTAACTAACTGACCGATTGATTGACTGAGCGAGTGACTGACGGACAGACTGACTGGCCAACCAACCAACCAACCAACCAACCAACCAAGCATTCAACTAACCAACCAACAAACAAACTAATCAATTACATAATTGATCAATTATCGAACTAACCAACCAGCCAACCAACTTAGTAAATACCAATACTTCATCAAAGTGAACTTATCACATGTCCTCATTTTACATATCGTGTGATGACAGTGTCAAACGCAATGCAGCAACGATAATGATAGCTATGCGTTTCAGCCATTCCCAAATATTGACACACATAAAATTGGAAGCATGCAAAGTTGTGTACAATAAACTAGTTTGATTATTAACCCACAACCAGGACCTCACATGATATAGACCAAAACAAATGATAGTTCTTATTGTAAGGTTAAAATCTGCTTTGATGAGTTGTAAATAATGTTGTTCAGACACAAATAAGGCCTGAAGACGAGTATTGTTTTCATCAATAAACAAATTGAAATTTTGCAGCTCCGTAAATAGCATTAGGACAAGGTCTGCCAGTGTTGTACTTTGTTTGATATGTCCTGACATGGTCGAATTCAATAGGACATTTTCAGTTTGAATAGTACCATTCCCTACGACCTGGGCCTCGGGACATCACTGCATCCCTGCCTGATCTCAGATAGTCCCAGATCAACATTGACAAGGAAACTGAAGATTGTGCATACTGTGTCCACGTCATGCTCGGTGTTCTGATCACTGCAAACAGATTCGAATCTCCGGAGCATCTCAGGCGGGCACACCAGCGATCGATGTTCCCTCAGTAGTTCAGGAACGTGTTCACCATCCACTAACAACGTGACTGTTGATGTCTGTTTGGCCACGTTCCGTATGTATAACCGATTTCTCTGTGAGGGTTTGCCTCCAGCCATCACACATACCATACTGCTCCTTTTTAGCCTTTGAAGTTCTCCATCATGTTCTAAATTGTTTGGTGGGGCGTCGTTCATGTCCGTCACTTTCAGGCCACAGGTGTTTTCCAACAAACCCTTGAGTGATGCAGCATTGGCGAACGATTCTTTTGTCTCCTCATGCAGTATGGCGATATCCTCAACTCCTAAATCAGAAATACTGTCCTCGGATGAATCTGTTTCTTCGCATTCAGATCTGTTTTCATCTTCAAGCCTGGCATGTATGGCCTCTGTAAACGCCGATCTGAAATATAGTCGGGCCAAAACGAGATCGTTCTTTAGCAGAGCCTGCCGTCCAGCCTGGACGTTGATTCTCGTGACGAAGTGGCCGTCCCCGAGCAGCTCAATGGCAGTTGTGCTGTGTGGCGTGCATTTCAGCATGCTGACAAACGTTACAGCTTCCTCGTATTGCTCTAGTGCCACATAGCCTTGAATGCAGAGTTTGAGATGGTTCGGATCTTCAGATTTTTCTGGATCCATTTTCTGAATTTCCTGAAGCAATGCCAAGGATTGTTTGTGATCCCTAATAAGCTGAAAGAGTTTTGCCTTTTCTTGAAGTTTATATAGACTTCCATCCGATTCTTCAACCGCTTTCAGCAAAACAGAAAAAGAACTGAACAGCTGGCTTAGGTGTTCTTTTACTCCCGGGGACTGTGAAAACACTTCAGATGCAGTTGCCAAAGCCATGTGAAGCATGGTAGTACTGTCGTGCAACATGTGAGCTTTTCGTACTTCATCTGCTTCAGATTCCGCCATTTCCTTTAAGATCAGACCTATTTGTTCGTAGACATTTATCCGGTCTACTGGCATGAGACTGGCCTGGTGTTTCAACATTTCTTGTAGGTTTTCCTTTGCCTCCTCAAGTTCTCCCAGACTTTTCTGAAGAATGGCCAAGTCGTAGGTGGCAGCATTATTTTCTCCTTGACTAAACTCAATGGCTTTCTTAAAATAATGAAGTGCTTCTTTAACAAACTTATCATCTTTTGAGTAACTTGTCACGCTTTTATTTGATGACTTGATCACTTTCTGCATCATGTGGATATCCTTGCTCGGGGTTGAATAAGGAAGATGATTTACATTATCGCCCCCAGTAGGCCCACCATTCCCCACACGATTTCGACATTGAGCAGATGCACTCCTGTCCATCTGATATCCAGACGCAGAAGTCTGTCGAAATTGTTCACCGGTTCTGTTGCCTCTTCGGGATTGTCCAAGACCACCATACCACTGGCGTGTATGATTCATATTATCATCATCGGTATCATTCCCAACATGGTTTTGACATTGAGCATAAGCATTCCTGTCCAACTGATATCTAGATGCAGAAGACTGTCGAAATTGTTCACCGGATCTGTTGCCTCTTCGAGATTGTCCACGTCCACGTCCAGTACCGCTCCGCATACGATTTTGACAATGAGTATATGCACTCCTGTCCATCTGATATCCAGACGCAGAAGTCTGTCGAAATTGTTCACTGGATTCGTTGCATCTTCGGGATTGTCCATGACCACCATACCACTGGCGTGTATGATTCATATTATCATCATCAGTATCATTCCCAACATGGTTTTGACATTGAGCATAAGCATTCCTGTCCAACTGATATCTAGATGCAGAAGACTGTCGAAATTGTTCACCGGATCTGTTGCCTCTTCGAGATTGTCCACGTCCACGTTCTGGAACGTTACCTCTGCGCTTTTCGCTGCAAGCTAAGGCTTTGTATGTAATGCCCAAATGATGGTATGCCATAGACGATGGTCGAATGGAGAGGGCTTTTGCCAAAAGTTCACAAGATCGTTCTGTCTGTCTCAAGTAACGCAAGATTTTTCCACACTTCCAAAGGACAGAATTGTCATTAGAGTCTAGTTCCAGGGCTCTCTCACACGCCTGTTCTGCGTTCATTTGTGCTCTGGAATAAAACTCGCGTTTTAGAGGCGTTTTGGAGACATAGAACAACAGCATAGCCAATTCAGAGTAAGCCTTCGCTTGTAAACTTCTGGAAGGACTTTTGTTTGCAATTTCCATTAGGAGTAACAACACGTCTCGTTGTTCAGCGGCACTCTCTGGGCAAGGTTTAAGTGAAATGCCTTGAGGTTTTGCCCGAACCAAACGCCTTCTTGTCAGAGCTAAACCAAACTTCCACAGCCATCTGTCTGGTTCCCTGGCTTTTAATATCACTTCTTCAAACGTTGCAATGGCGAGGGCTAAAAATGTCGGCCCAAGTCGAGAGTAAGTAAAGGCCAGCTCAGCTTTGGCTCGCACCAGAAGATAGGGAAACTCTTCCTCTTGTATCTTCATCCTAGTCAGAGCGGCCACGAGCTCCTCTGCCTCTGAAAACTGCATCTGGTTCCTTAACACGACAGCTTTGTTAGCCAAGGTGACCAAATTGTTTTTCTGGTCGTCCAACTGCAGAACCATGTCCAGCTGTTCCAGAGCTTCTTTGGGTTGATTCAGCCGAAACAATAAGTAAGCCAGCAGGTTTCTGCTCCGAGCAGTTTCCATTCCGGTCTGGTAACCGATGGACAAGTCACATTGAAGATCGGATACGATTCGTGTTAGCTGTACAGGCCCCAGACGTTCTTGGTCTTGCAGCTGGAATGTATGAGGAAAGTCCAAAAGCTGAGGATGAAGCGTGGTGTCTCCCGTCTGTGACAGGCTGCATTTTGCCACCAGGGTGCACAAATAATCTGGGAAGACAAGACATAAAATGTTCATTATTTGACGGGTCATGAAATAAATAATGTATACTATAATAACTCTCCATTTGACAAGAATGGCAATACAGAAAAGTTAAAAAAAAGAAGAAGATATTTTTCTTCTTCTTCTCCTTCTCCTGCGTTCCTAGGCCATAATGTTTGACCGTAATGTGCCCAGTTTTCAGTGTTCACCAGTCTCCCCGTTGCATTCCGATTTCGGAGGAGCTCAAAGGAGAACATTACTTGGAAGGTGTGTCTTGGGGGAAAAGGGCATGACAATAGGCCAATAAGTCGGAAAAATAGTAGATGGTGGTAAGAAAAGCCACAGATAGAGTCACAGGATGTCGAGGAAGTTGCTAGCACAGAACTTCCAGAAGGTGGGGAACTTTTTGTACTGTAAGATCCCAAAGTATCCCCACAGGGGAGTTAAATGTGAAATGATGAATTCAAACCAGGCAAGGGTCTTATCAAAGGGGAATATTACCCCCTTTATACAACAGCCATGCTTATAATGTCGAGTTGCCCAGATGACCTGCTATATTAGCGTACTCCAAGTGAGTTTGAATGATATCACAACGCATATATGATGGTGCATAAGGAGAAAAGAACCTACACAAGTCGCTAATCATGCTTTGGAGCAAAAGCAACAACAAAAAGTCAACAATCCTTAATGTATCAAATATCAGCTGTTTGTGACATAGTTATCTCCAGACAAACAAAAATATCCATAATATAAAATCAAAATGTGAAATCATTTTTAATTTTGAAAACCAAAGCAAGAGGAAAAAAAGGTTATCTTCTGTGCCAGATGTTCACAAACATCGTATCTTAGATGTCAAACTTCAGATGCATTATATTTACATTCTGTTTCCCACGCTGACGATATTGTTTTATTGTCTCTTACTCCTAATGGACTACAGAATCAACTTGACAATCTTGCTAGAGCATCAGATTAAGGTAACTCATTCCGGACGAATTTCGAGTATACTCGGAACAGGAGAACGCCTGTCAGGGCCTAATTCCGAGTATTCTCGGAACAGCGATTTTTTTAAAAGTCTAAAACCGGTCTAAATTCATGTTTGTTTTTCAATCCAAACCACGGTTTTCGAGTTACATCTCTTCAGCACTGCTCCAGCTTTCGTTTTACATATTATGCTTGGCACTTCTACCTCTCTTTTTAATGTTAAAAATGCAAAACAAAAATCGGCCCTAGACAAGCCTCATAAAATACTCAAAGATGTGATAGTAATAAGGAGACTAATGATTCTGATTTTATTGCAATTAACCACGATCTCAAATCCAAAAATAAACTTCGATCAACCAGTAATGTTGTCAAAACTGAATAATTGACAGTGTGAGTTTTGTTGCGCTTCTTATTTGTTATAACATTTGTTCTAGGCAGCCCCAGGCCAGTAATGGAGCTTACCTAAGGCAGTGAAGTCCTGAGGGGGTTAAGTAGTTAATCCGACAAAAGTTATGGTATTACGAAAGGGTGGTCATTTATCTAGAAGAGAAAAATGGACTTTAAAGGGTCAAGACATTTATGTAGTCAACAGGTAAAAATATTTGGGGTTTGCTTTTACCACGAAAGTATCACATGAGACTGCACTAGAAGAAACATGTAGACGTGCGAAAGGGAAAATTAGCACAGATTATGAAAACTATGTGGGCTCTTGGCAATGTGGACATGTCTATCGTTTTTAAAAAATTATTTGACGCTCAGGTCAAACCCGTGCGCATCTGAATTGTGGGGGCTGTATAAGCCTGAGATAGTGGAGTCCATACACTTATTCGCCTGTAAACGATTGCTCAATGTTAGTTCCAAGTCTCCCAATCCGATGACTTATGAGGAAACGGGCAGGTACCCCTTGTATGTGGATGGTTTTGTAAGCTCATTAAGATATTGGTTTCGTCTTCAAAATATGCCCCAGTCAAGAATCCCTGAGCAAGATGTCAGGACGCAAAATATTTTGCATGTCTGGGCTTTATCTATCAAACGATGTTAAGAGTTGCATTGGTTTTCTGGGTCATGGGAAAACAGGGGAGTTGGAAATGAGAAAATATGTTTGAAAATACTTGAACAAAGGGTCATAGATTGTTTTCGCCAAGACTGGAATGCAAAATTGAATCCAAGTAATGGGTTTTTGACAGACCGTTAATTTATTTTTGGTATTTGGTACTTTATAGTCGCAGAGGGGTCTCTGGGAAATTCGGGTTGCTCCCACCTGGAGAGCGCGTCGCGGCTAGCGGCACACCACCCATTTTTATTTATTTTTAATTTGCATGCGATTTTTGAGTGACTGATGAGGAAGGGTGTGTGTGTGTGTGGTGGGGGAGGGGGGGGGGTAAATTTTGACTAAATGACAACTTTGTCATTGCCACTGGGTTTAATGTGTGCTAAGTGCATAGGCACATGGGACCTCGGTTTATCGTCTCATCTGAAAGACTCCACGATCAGACCATAAGGCCTAGTGCAGAATGAGAGGAAAAAGTCCTTGTACCCAGGGTCGAACTCGGGTTCACTGTGCACGAGGCGAACGTGTTACATCTGTGCCACTCAACTCTAGAACCTGAAAAATACATTAGCTTTATTACTATTGCCAAATTTAGATCAACATTTTCAGACTTGGTTTATGCTAGTTAAATGTAAATAGCATATAATAATATTCCCAGAAACCTGTGGACTGTCCGTTTTGGAAATGTGTCGAGAATGAACATCATGTTTTCTCTATTTGTCCATGTTACCAGTCTTTAAGAGAGAAATACGTTCTGAAACACTGCATAAACCCACATCAAGAAGCCATTTCTTATTTTGTTTCAGCTTGAAGATAACTCTTTGAGAGACGTTTAGCTTCTATGCTTTACAATTACGTGAGCAATTGTTAGCTTAGTGAATCCTCATTGCTAGTTCAGATTTTGTATTTTAATTCATTGTTGTTTGTATTATGTTGGGCAACTCTTTTGTGTACAGGTCGTTGGGTCCACAAGTTCCGAGTTCCTAGTACATTCTGCTTCCCGTGTTTATTTGGAATCACGGTGCCATCTTGTAAAGGCAAAATCCACAATTAGGCACACATGTTATGTCTGTTTTCCTTGTGCAGCGTCACATAGTGTTAAGATAGGGGAGACCGGGGCTAGTTCGCCACCCTGAGCAGGTCTGCCCCCAGGACATCTCTGTCATTTCGTTTTTATTGCTAAGGGCTTTGCTCTAGGATCATTTAGAGCATAGTATGATAGCCACATGCTATCCTCCTGCCATGTCCTGTTTAAGGTTGGAGAGTGTGCATCAATTTGAGAAAAGTTGAAAGCGAAAACGTTGAGTATTGCTAATTGTTTTGGTAACAGATGAATCCATGATTTAATTTCGGTTTTCATGGTTTTTTTGGTATACATGAAGATAAATTTTGGGTTTGGGTATTGAAAGGATGCTTAGTAATTGAAGATTCTGGGTGATTCTGGGTTTTATTTCTAGGCATTAGCGTGAGAGGGGCCGCCTTGCCTGAGCATGTGGGTGAACTTGCCCTGCCTCGAGGCAAGAAAGCCTACGTAAGGGCTTCGAGCAATTATGTAGAAAAACTCTTTTGTGCTTTAGCTGCATTTTCGATACCCATGCCAATTATCTCATGAAAAGAAGCAAATTTCCGTCACATTTTGCCCATGAGACGAACGCTAAACATTAACACTCGTCTCATGGGCAAAATATGACTGACATTTGCTTCATTTCATGAGATAATTGGCATGGGCTTCTTACCCGCCCATGGGCTTTTTACCCCGTCTTCCCGTATAGGTATGTTGTTTTATTTTATTTTGTTTTTACATTGTTTACGGTCCAGTCAACAGCATTGGTCTTCTCAGGACTGTCACCACAGTAATCATCAAACACGTCAGTGCGTGTGTTTTGTCCGTACATTCCCCTAACTATTTTGGTCTATAAAGGGAGCTTCTACTTTGATCAGCTTGTAATTTATAACGAGAAAAAAAACTGAAAACTAGACGGACTAGTCCCGTGCTCCCCCCCCCCCCCCCCCCCCCTACCTAGTACTGCTGAATCGATCGGAATGAAAATGTATAGGGAATTGTACCCTAATGTATATTGTGCCCAGGGTATAGAGTGGTGACACAGTGGTAGCGCGTTCGCTTCGTGTCAAGTAAACCCGAGTTCGAACCTGGGTACAGGTTTTTTTCCCTCTCGCTTTGCACTAGGCCTTGCGTTCTGAACGTGGAGTCTTTCGGATGAGACGATAAACCGAGGTCCCGTGTGCCCATGCACTTAGCATGTACGTTAAACCCAGTGGCAACGAAAAAGTTGTCATTTGGTGAAAACTCATCAGTCACACAAAAATCGCATGCCAATTTATGTTTTTTAAATTGGGTGGCGCGCCTCTGGCTGCGACGCCCTTTCCAGGTGGGAGCAACCCGAATTTCACAGAGACGCCTCTGTGACTATAAAGTACCTAATACCTAATAATTATGTTTATAGTTGTTTATAGTGAGAGATGAGCTATGTCATTATGGTGTTTTGTTTATAGTGAGAGATGAGCTATGTCATTATGGTGTTTTGTTTATAGTGAGAGATGAGTTATGTCATTATGGTGTTTTGTTTATAGTGAGAGATGAGTTATGTCATTATGGTGTTTTGTTTATAGTGAGAGATGAGTTATGTCATTATGGTGTTTTGTTTATAGTGAGAGATGAGTTATGTCATTATGGTGTTTTGTTTATAGTGAGAGATGAGTTATGTCATTATGGTGTTTTGTTTATAGTGAGAGATGAGTTATGTCATTATGGTGTTTTGTTTATAGTGAGAGATGAGTTATGTCATTATGGTGTTTTGTTTATAGTGAGAGATGAGTTATGTCATTATGGTGTTTTGTTTATAGTGAGAGATGAGTTATGTCATTATGGTGTTTTGTTTATAGTGAGAGATGAGTTATGTCATTATGGTGTTTTGTTTATAGTGAGAGATGAGTTATGTCATTATGGTGTTTTGTTTATAGTGAGAGATGAGTTATGTCATTATGGTGTTTTGTTTATAGTGAGAGATGAGTTATGTCATTATGGTGTTTTGTTTATAGTGAGAGATGAGTTATGTCATTATGGTGTTTTGTTTATAGTGAGAGATGAGTTATGTCATTATGGTGTTTTGTTTATAGTGAGAGATGAGTTATGTCATTATGGTGTTTTGTTTATAGTGAGAGATGAGTTATGTCATTATGGTGTTTTGTTTATAGTGAGAGATGAGCTAAGTCAACAACAAAAAACAAAACAACAACAAAAAACAGTGTTCTGTAGTGGCTTGCTAATTCACTCATTCTAGAGGCATGCTAGAAAACACCATCTGTAGAAGCAATGTTGATTTGACTGGGCATTCACACACACACACACATAGCCTACACACGCAAACACACATGTCATTATGGTGTTTTGTTTATAGTGAGAGATGAGCTATGTCAACAACAAAAACAACAAAACAACAACAAAAAACAGTGTTCTGTAGTGGCTTGCTAATTCACTCATTCTAGAGGCACAGAAAACACCACACACACATTTGACTGGGCATTCACACACACACACACACATAGCGCGCGCGCAAACACGCACACACACACACACACACACACACACACATACACACACACGGTACGCGCGCGCGCACACATACACACGGATAGGCTACACGCGCGTGCAGACACAGGCATACAGGGCCTACAGACTGGAGAGAGAGAGAGAGAGAGAGAGAGAGAGAGAGAGAGAGAGAGAGAGAGAGAGAGAGAGAGAGAGAGAGAGAGAGAGAGAGAGAGAGAGAGAGAGAGAGAGAGACTCACTCAACACAAACACAATTCACACTTTAAAAAGTATCATACACAGTCATGCGCGCGCGCACGCACGGACACACACATGCACATAATCACAGACAGAGACACGCACAGAGAGAGAGAGAGAGAGAGAGAGAGAGAGAGAGAGAGAGAGAGAGAGAGAGAGAGAGAGAGAGAGAGAGAGAGAGAGAGAGAGAGAGAGAGAGAATCACAGAGAGCAGAGAGAGAGAGAGAGAGAGAGAGAGAGAGAGAGAGAGAGAGAGAGAGAGAGAGAGAGAGAGAGAGAGAGAGAGGAGAGAGAGAGAGAGAGAGAGAGAGAGAGAGTAACTGTGAATGGCGCGTGCACGCGCTCATGATAAAATGAGGTGGGGTTTATTTTTGGCCAGTCAGGGGGGGGGGGGGGGGGGGGGGGGGGGGGCGCTTAGAGGGAGAGCGAGAGAGAGAGGAGAGGGGGGAGAGAGAGAGAGGGGGAGAGAGGAGAGAGAGAGAGAGAGAGAGAGTAACTGTGAGTGGCGCGTGCACGCGCTCATAATAAGATGAGGTGGGTTTATTTTGGGCCTGGGGGATTCAAGGAAAAGCACAGCACAAACCGAAAGTTGGCTCACTGCCAGTCAACGGGATCTAGGCTATCTTACCCAGCGCGAGAGAGAGAGAGAGAGAGAGAGAGAGAGAGTAACTGTGAGTGGCGCGTGCACGCGCTCATAATAAGATGAGGTGGGTTTATTTTGGGCCTGGGGGATTCAAGGAAAAGCACAGCACAAACCGAAAGTTGGCTCGCTGCCAGTCGACGGGGTCTATCTTACCAGCGCTCAATAGAGTCAATACTAACTGAAAGCTGAAAGGCAACCGTCAGTTTGAGCGAGCATACCAATTAAAAGCGCGAATACTTTCTGTATAGCAAATGCGCGAATGTCTGATCGTCAAAAAGCGCGAACCCTTTCCGTGAATGTCTGATTGCCAAAAAGTTCACAACAATGGTGATATTAGACTTTAAAAAACACACAACAAAAACAAGAAATCAATGAATTAAAATGGGGGTTGGGGGGTTGTGTGTATGTTGAGTGTGTGTGTGTGTGTGTGCGTGTGTGTATACGTGCGTGTGTGTGCGCGTGCGTGCGCGTCCCCGTTTGCTTTGCGTTCTATATCTCTGTCTCTTTCTGTCTCTTTATGTGGGATAGTCGTGCAAAATGTAGGCTATGCTTCACGTTCGCGCAAATTGTATAGAGGACAAGTAGCGCAAATGGACATATTTGCGCGTTTTGACAACTCCCAGCTGAAAGCACAGGCAAGGCCGATTGCATTATATTCATACATTGATTATGCTCATTGGGTTTCGTTTCTTTGATTACAATCACTAATAATGGAAGCACACAAAGAGCCTTAGTGATGTGCAGGGCTCCCAGGGACCCCCATTTGGGGGTCTATGAAGTACTAGAATTATAAGGGACCCTCTAAAAGAATGTGCAGGGGGTCCCAGTGATGCACTAGAACAAATTCTTGTTAGCATTCACAATGTCATTGGGACCCTCTATCCCGCCTCTAGGACCCGTTGTACTGTAAGTGAAGGGAAGGAGTCCCTGGGACCCCTTGTTTTGCGGGACGATTGGGAGCCCTGGATATGTCATGTGTGCACAAAGGGTTTGTGCACATTCCTGAAGAAGAAACAAAAATGTATCTTAAACATTACATTTCGCATGACTGTGTGAGGTTCACTGTATTGTGTAATAAAGACAGGGCTTACCAAAATCCGATAACTGCTTTATCAACTTTCACAAATATCATAGCTGTATCTCAGTTGTTGGCTAAAAGACTGCAGGGATCATTCCAACAGCCGAAGCATTCGAACCTATGGTGCAAACGCATCAGCTAGGGGGAGAACATTACGACCGTTTTTGATTACCCCGCCACGTGGGCAGCCACACTCCGACTTCGGGGGGTATAGCTGTATGTAAGTAGAGGCTTTATTGTCACCACGCCACTTTCGTTTGTTTTAAATGAGAGAGAAAATGGAGTTTTACGTCCTCTTGGTCTGAATCAGACACATATGGGACATTTGTAATACTGGAGGCAATGCCCGGCGGCAGTACGAAACCAGTAAAGTCCCGATTTGTTTTAAATGAGAATTCAATCTTTGTCATAAAGCTGCACACTGCTGGGGCTAAGTTGGGATTGAGACCTGACTAATAAAAGCAGCTTACCTGTTTCGGACGATTGAGCCATCCCGTAAAACAACAAAAAATGTCTAGTGTGTCGTAAACAACACAACGTTTTTCACAATTATTGTTTGTGTAGCTGCCAAAAGTGGCAGTCGAAGCAGACCTGGGTGGGGCTCTTTCTCCTTTCTCCTATCGGGAGGCCTTTTCTGTCTCTCTCTCTTTCTTCTTTCTTCCATCATGGCTATCCTGCCGAAAACGAGGGTTCATGGATCCGTTGTTGAGGGTGCACGCTCCGGGGTGTTGTAGGGTAGCTAAAACATTCCTCAACGAACAGGTTTTGGATCAGTGAGAAGCAGCACACACAGAGAAGACAGACGTTTTGGGCGTAGGTGTTAGTAGGC
>CM065691.1:49429986-49434986 GCA_017654935.2 Phymorhynchus buccinoides
TCAAACGAAAACAATAAGTAGGCTACAGATGACATACTAAATAATATGGTAGCATTTTAACCCTTTCACCGCCAGCCATATTTCAGCCAAATATTTCCATTAAATTTACCTGGGTAGAGAACAAAATCCATCTGCAGTATTGGGGATTCCTCTGTGACATATATAAAATAAGGTCTACCCTTACTTCCCAAAACTAAGACAATAGGGTCTTTGGATAATAGACCCCAATTTGATGCCTTTTAGTGACATAGGTGTTAAATCAATGTGGTGCTAAAATGCGACTTTGGCGGTGAAAGGGTTAATCCTCCAGCAAATGTTATTTTAGATTCGTCTTCACGTGCATAGCAATGTTACCTACACATAGACGGACACGCTAACAAATATATATTAAAAAAAAGTGTAATGTTTTCAAAATTAGATCCAGATAAGAAAGTTTGCAGTTGATGCTGGCTTTTACACTCATTTTGTTTAAAACATGTAATGACTGAGCTGTGGTTACATCCGATCAATCAATCGAAAACATAACATAAAAACATTAAAAAAAAGTTTGGAGATGAACGTTATGCTCAACACGTTGTTTGGTTTTTGTTTTCACAAAATTAAAAAAAGAACAAATGCAAACTGAATGTAAATCCGAACAAAATGTGTTATTAAAGAAAGCAAAATAATTTTCGAAAAAAACACCCACACGTAAAAGTAATGGTTTTGGGTGTATATCTTTCTTTGTATCTCTGTCTCTCTGTCTGCCTGTCTCTGTCTCTGTCTTTGCGCCCTCCCTCTTCTCTCTCTCTCTCTCTCTCTCTCTCTCTCTCTCTCTCTCTCTCTCTCTCTCTCTCTCTCTCTCTCTCTCTCTCTCTCTCTCTCTCTCTCTCTCTCTCTCTCTCTCTCTCTCTCTCTCTCTCTCTCTCTCTCTCCACACGTATCCTATATGATTATCTCCCCTCGATGTTTTATTCTACTTTTTCTTGGTCTGTGCGTAGTTGAAGAGTTGGAAAAAAAACCGGACAGAAAGACGGGTGTCGGCCTAAAGGGCCAGCCACACGTCCACTAAAATCGCACGACTGTACGATACGATTTGATCACGTGATCTCGATGCGCCAATCGCATTTTGTTTTCTTGGAGACCACGTGATCGAATCGTATCGTACAGTCGTGCGATTTTAGTGGACGTGTGGCTGACCCTTAAGCGTTGAGGATACGATGACAACAAAGAAACACTCCCCCCGTCCGTCTGGTTGAAATGAGATTTTTTACGGAATTATGTCCCTTTCTTTTCCTTTTTTGTGTGTACATTCAGTTTCATTGCTATATATGGCTTGATTTATACCATGATTCGGGAGCAAAAAACCAACAATCCTGATTTTAACAGTCCAGACACTTAACAAATAATCGAAGACGTGTTCAAGGCCAGGAGAAAAAAACAACCCACCAAGAAACTTAACACGAATTTTGAATTATTTTCGTAACTTAGTACTGTGAATCTTGGTATCTGTTTCACGTGTACAATCAGGAAGATTGTATTTAAATCGTTGCTTTTTAGTCCCCGAGCCGAAGTCCCGTCCCCGAGCTATTGTTTTTGTCTGGTCCGTCCGTCCGTCCGTCCGGTGTCCGTCCGTCAGGCGTGCCTCCGTCCGTCCGTCCGGCTATTCGTCCGTTTTTCTCAAAAACTATTCTGTCTATCATCATGAAATTTGGTATACTAGTTTGCCAAGATGCAAGCTATCCACTGATGTATTTAGTTTTACATTAAGGCCAAGGTCGCGCCAGTTACGGGGTTCAAACCCCGAAACACATAATCGCTAATATCTCGCGAAGTTTTGCATGTATTTTAATGCAGTTTTTTCACAACATTTCTTGTTGTTTTCTTTGTTTGTTTGTTGTTGATTTTTGTAATACTATTTTATGCAATAATAGAACTATAGATACGTAATATGGAACTTGAAACGGTTACATATAACGTGCTCAATTACTTTTCCGCGAACTCTTTCTCTTCATTCAAGGAGCACGGTATAAGCTTCGAGCTTGTTGTTGCTCTAATTCTCTTTCTGTTTGACTGTTTTCAAATGAATAAAGATTTGTTTAAACCAACTCTTTGTCAAGTTACCGAAAGGTGTACAGTAGAGCCTCCATATTAAGACCCTCCCTATTAAGACCCCCCCCTCCCGGATCCCACTTAGTATAGGACCTACTTCTCTGAGACATTGCCCTTCTTTGTAAGCATTAACATTATCTCCCTGTTGCAACTCCCTCTCAATTAAGGCCTTATTTGGCATGTATTGTTTTTAAATTTCAAGGTCTTAATAAGGATATTCCAATAATAATAATAGTACATTTATATAGCGCTTTACCTCAGATGAGCCCAAAGCGCTTTACAATCAATTAGTCATCAACAAATAGACAACAAAAACAGGATTCAAGAAATGACACCAACCAGCAACAACGCATATTATAAAAATGACAAAGCAACTCTCTCTCTCTCTCTCTCTCTCTCTCTCTCTCTCTCTCTCTCTCTCTCTCTCTCTCTCTCTCTCTCTCTCTCTCTCTCTCTCTCTCTCTCTCTCTCTCTCTCTCTCTCTTTCTCTCTCTCTCTCTCTGAGCTTGAAAGTTACTTTCGCAACCCTCAACCGCACAGCGAAAGAAAAAGTATGAGTAATCCATCAACAGTGTTCTCGACGTCTTTGATGTCAACAGTGCTCTCAACGTCTTCCCTCAGAGACGGACAGAAAGCCAAAGGCAAACAATGTGATGGGAAGACCTCGGACAAAGTGGGCGAAGGGCCTAGTATAGAGCAAGATGGGTGCATTCAAAGACGCGAGAAGTAAGAATTGAAGACGACGAGGTACGAGGTTAAATATTGACCGTCCTCGAGTTCCGGCCACCGAGTTTAAAGATGGACCCTGACGGATGTTGTTTTTGTAAGGAACACGTCGAGATCACCAGGAAAACACCCTTTACAGAGAATGCAACACTCACTTTGCTCTGGTTTCCTAGAAATCAAACCTTAGGCGCTTCTCCGCTCATAATTGACAGGAAAATGTCTGAGCGATCGAAGAAGAAGAAGAAGAAACCGTCAAATCGGCGATTCCTCCTTGGCAGAGGTGCTGGAAGTCAAATTATTTCACCCAAAGAGAAGGCGTGTCTGTCTCTTTTCTAATGGCTGCCAAATCGTTTGAACGATATTTTCGCAATACAAGCCTTTTTCTTTCTTTATTTAAATTTTATAGTTTATCTAAAGGAGTTTCGCTCACAACAAAGGAAATAGCGCCATTTGTTTTTTTTACTGCACTACAAAAAAAAGAAAACGCTTCAACCACAATGAGTGACCTCCACCCACCCCATCCAAAATGGCTACTCTCTCCGGCATCTCCGCCGAGGAGGAATCGCCGTTTTGACGGTTTAATTTCTAGGAAACCAGAGCAAAGTGAGTGTTCTGATCCTTGAAAAGGCCCTGTCTTTCTGGTGATCTCGACGTGTTTCTTACAAAAACACATCCGCCAGGGTGGCCCTTTAACTTATACTCTCTGAAGTTGTTTCGTCTGACAAGAACGCACCGTGATGAAGATGAAGGGACTGTTTGCATCGTGTCGAGGGATCGTCGGATCTACCCTTATTATATACCTTGGAGGGGGAGGGGGAGAGGGAGGGGGGGAGCGGGCGGGAGATGCGCTCTGACGAGGTTTGTATTCCAGTACAGAGTTGAAAATCTGAGAACTTCAAAGAATACGCGTGGAATGTTTGGGAGTTTGTTGTTTTCTTCTGTCTTTCTGTCTGTCTTTCTGTCTGTCTTTCTGTCTGTCTTTCTGTCTGTCTTTCTGTCTGTCTTTCTGTCTGTCTTTCTGTCTGTTCTTTCTTTAGTCCACTCGGGTTTTTTTCCTCTAAGATATGACTTTAACCCTTTCACCGCCAAAGTCGCATTTTAGCACCACAATGATTTAACTTCTATGTCACTAAAAGGCATCAAATCGGGGTCTATTATCCAAAGACCCTTTTGCCTTAGTTTTGGGAAGTAAGGATAGACCTTATTTTATATGTCACAGAAGAATCCCCAATACTGCAGATGGATTTTGTTCTCTACCCAGGTAAATTTAATGGACATTTTTGGCTGAAATAGGGCTGGCGGTGAAAGGGTTCAAAACAACAAGAAAAACCCGTCTTCTTTGTAATTAAAAGATTGATCAAACAACAGCTTCAACTGCCAGTATTCATCCATATACTCATAGTACGCTGATAAGAAAACGGTAGATAAATGTGACTCAGCACCGCGGAAGGGACATTAAGTGTCAAACTGACCATTCGGAGAAAATTATACATTGGAAACCGTAAGACAGTTCTCGTTCTAATGATACAAGAGCCATTCTTGTGTCTTTTTCCATGCCAGAGTTATGAGCATTTAAGTTTGGTAGGGTGAGTGTCGGCCATTTTGAGAAAAGAGTCTACAGTCTAGCCTAGCTGAAGAATTGAAAATTCAATTACCTACTCATTTTAACCCTTTCACCGCCAATGTCGCATTTATGCACCACAATGGTTTAACACCCATGTCACTAAAAGGCATCAAGTCAGGGCCTGTTATCCAAAGACCCTATTTTCTTAATTTTGGGAGGTAAGGATAGGCCTAATGTTATACATGTCACAGAGGAATTCCCAATATTGCAGGTAATTGTTTTTTCTTCCCAGGTAAGCTTAATGGTATTGTTTTATCAGAAACATGGCTGGCGGCGAAAGGGTTAAAACACTTAAAATTCCATTTAGAGACCATATTACATATTATCCTTTATAAATACGGAAGATAAGATGTTAGAGAACACAAAGATACTCATAACGCAACATTGACAACAACTGAGAGTTTTGACTTTGCAAGCCTGTTGTGAGAAACTAGCCCAGCGACTTAATGTCCCTTTCGTGGTGCTGGGTCACAAATAGTAAATAGTGACAACAACAACCAATCAATACACTGATTTGCTTAAAGGTGGACCCTGACGGATGAGTTTTTGCAAGAAACAC
>CM065691.1:49439986-49442486 GCA_017654935.2 Phymorhynchus buccinoides
ATTATCGCCATAAGTCGACCATAGAACAGATATTTCTTTTAAATTTACTCATTTTTTAATTTTTTGCTTTTATTAGTTGTTCGGATGATATTGGTATCCGTTTATTTAACCCATTGTCCTAAGATTAAATTGTTCTTCAGTTTCCCAATACACCCCCAACAACAACAACAACAAACAAAAATTCGACGACGATAAATAAAGTTAATGATGTTTCGGCATTGCGTTTTTTTAGAAACCCTCTTTAAAGTTTCAACAACAGCTAAACAGCAACTTCTATTACCGAAGGATCATGAAATCTGTGCTCTTTAATCTGAAGGCAATTTGTCAGTAAATTAGAGTGTTTTTCCCCCCCAGCGCTACAGAAAGTGGTTCGCCTCGTCTCCTATTCATCAATCAGGCTAAATGATGAGTTCCATAAACTGAAATTGACTTGTGTCAAGATCATGGCTAGCCTAGCACAAAACGAAATGTCTCTTATTGTGCTGTTTTCAGAAGAATAGAGCGAAAGGGTGAATCATATAGTAAAAAGCCAACTGTCCGTCCGTGTGTGTGTGTGTGTGTGTGTGTATGTGTCTGTGTGTGTCTGAAACACGAAACGGGCCTTATAACTCCGCCGTTTTTCGACCGAATCGCTTCACATTTGCTGTGAGCCCTCACGGGGCGATGGCAACGGCAACCGAGGCGGCCGTGTCATTTGCGCGGTTTCGCAAATGCGCGGCCTCTCGGCGCCCGTATCTCCGGCGTTTCTGGGCCGATTGCCTTCGCATTTGGCAGGAAGATGACCGGGGCCGGGGACTACCCGTGTACGAAACCGGAAGCGAATCGATTCAGAAACGCGCGCGCTATACGACTCCGCCGTTTCTTAACCGAATCGCTTCACATTTGCTGTACTCGGCGTTACCAGTACTTGGCGTTACCGTTACTAGGCGTTACTGGGACTAGGCGTTACTGGGACTCGGCGTTGCGCTAGTAATAATAAAATAAGCGAGCGAAAGATTATCAGTGGGCGATTTTTGTGACATTTAAAAAATGAAAGAAAGATGGTAGCGTTTAATGAAATAGTGCGCTGTACATTTTTTTTAAAGGTATTAGGTTAGGTATTAGGTACTTTAAAGTCACAGAGGCTTCTCTGTGAAATTCGGGTTGCTCCCACCTGGAGAGCGCGTCGCAGCCAGAGGCGCGCCACACCAATATTTTTGTTTGTTTTTGCATGCGCTTTTTGTGTGACCGATGAGGAAGGTGGTGGGTGGTAAATTTTGACCATTTGACAACTTTTTCGTTGCCACTGGGTTTAGCGTGTGCTAAGTGCATGGGCACACGGGACCTCGGTTTATCGTCTCATCCGAAAGACTCCACCGTTTAGACCGTAAGGCCTAGTGCAGAGTGAGATGAAGAATCCCCTGTCCCCAGGTTCGAACTCGGGTTTACTTGACACGAGGCGAACGCGCTACCACTGTGCCACTCTGATTGAGCATTGCCTTCTCATGATGGACATAAGTGTGGCGTTTTCATGCCACCCCTGTGTTTCTTAACCCCTTCCTTCGTCTGTCTGTCTGTCTGTCCGTCTGTCTGTTTGTCCGTGTGTCTCTTTCTCTCTCGATCTCTCTGTCTGTCATATGGCCAGATGCACACATACACACACAGCAAGCATACAACGACTCGGATGCACGCGCTCTTGCATGCACGCACGCACGAACCGAACACACACAAATACACCTCTCTGCCTCCATCTCTCTCTCTCTCTCTCTCTCTCTCTCTCTCTCTCTCTCTCTCTCTCTCTCTCTCTCTCTCTCTCTCTCTCTCTCTCTCTCTCTCTCTCTCTCTCTCTCTCTCTCTCTCTCTCTCTCTCTCACACACCAAAACAAGACAAGCAACAAAGCTCTCCATAAGCCAATTTCACGGCGAATGCGTCTTACATGTTGAGATGCGTCATGTTTGGTTTTCTTTCAGATTTATCCATGGTCCACAGAAATCTTAACAACAAAGGTTGTTTTTTTGCATGCTAAAGAAAAAAAATGTTTAGTTGTATTGATCTGTTTGTATGTAAAATGTAATGTTATATTTGTTGCCGTTTTTCACATGTTTTATACTTGTTTTCCTTGTCGTGTTTTGCCTGAGGGAATGGTGTGAAACAGCTGTCCCGGCTTATCCAATTTCCCTCATTAAAAATGTTTATGCATATTAGTAAGAACGATCACGCGCTTGTTATGTCATCATCCTCACACGCCTAACCCGTGTCTGTGATTATTCGTGTCTATGTTTAATTCCCTCTCTTTTTTCAATCTGTGTGTGTGTGCGCGTGCGTGCGTGTGTGCGCGTGCACGTGCGCTGCATTGTGCGTGCAAGAAGACATCCTGCTTAACGTCCTCCGGTCTGGAACAGACACATAATGGACATTAGTAGATACGAAGATGTGATGGTGGGAACGATCCTGGAGGCAATGCCCGGAGGCAGGGCAACACCAGGAAAGTCCTGAATTTTTAACAATACAGATGTATTT
>CM065691.1:49447486-49449986 GCA_017654935.2 Phymorhynchus buccinoides
TTTAAGTGCGCGACGAACGCCACCACGCCTCGTCTGGGAGCAGGCGTAAAAAACAAAAAACACAAAAACTAAATAGAATGGCAAGACATAAAAATACACTTCCAGTTTAGAAAAAAGGGAGAACCAAATTCTTCGGCTGGAGGACAAGAATCTGAAAATGTGATTTCCTCTCCTTTTTTGTTTTGTTCTTAATTTTTTTAATTTTTTTTGGTCTTTGCGTTTCTTGCAAAATATCAAACTCACTCGGAGTACGTTACTATCGCTTGTCATTGGGATACAATCTGATATCGCAAACCTTATCGCCTGTTCTTGTTCTTGTTCTTGGTGTGGGTGTGGGGATGTGGGGGGTGGGGTGGTGGTGGTGTGGGGGGGGGGGGGTGTGTTTACAATCCTACCAGTTTTCATTCTGATCAGCTTAGTAGCGTCTTTAACAATACGTTAACTGTGCCATGCGATCCTATTTTGAAAATACGCGGCATAGGAATTGCTCGGAAATAGTTAAGGGGAGTAAATTAAATTTCATGGTGTGTGGGAGTGATCTTGCCTAATTCAATCGGTCCAGCAGGGGAGGTTAGTCTACCACCAGGTAGATCCCAGCTCTCGCCTCGTGTGTTTGAGCAGACATACTGTACTTAGAACATCGTGCGTCATTCTATCATTGATGTCATTTATTACGTCACATCTTGCACGTTCTATCAGTTTGTGGCCACTGGCCACCCCTCATTTTTTCTATTAAAAGGAAAAAGTGTGCAAGTCGCTGACTCGATATCCTGCGGTTTCAAGCTTCGACGACATTGTTGCATTGTTGCTATGGCATTTGACCGAGTAATGGAAGTAAACAACTCTATTTTTCACGAAGTGCTCTCCCCTAGTGTTTTTCTCTCTCTCCCGAAAATCGTCTATTGGGCCGCAAAATGGCGACACTGATTTGTACGTGCATCACTAGTTATTGCGATTCAGGGGGCCACTATGCACAAGCTCCCTTGATGTTGGTTTTCGTGGTTTGGAGATTGGTTTGGCAGTTTGGTTGGAAGGTGTGAGATATACACTCCCTACGTAGTTGACCAAAACGCACGCGTGCACGTACGCACGCACGCACGCATGCGCGTACGCACACGCACGTACACACACACACAGTGTATCTTCTTGTTTTTCTTTGAGCACTCAGACAGTTTCCTGTCAATTATGAGCGCAGATGCGTTATGCTGCCGTCATGCGCCTAGCTAAAGAAAATTACATTGATTACATTTTGTCCATGCAGGATACTGTTCCAGATGTCAAGTCATGGATGACCTCCAATAAATTAAAACTCAATGATGATGAGTGAGGCAATGATCGTTTCCACTCAGAGAAGTTCCACCTCTGTTCAGTTTCCTGACTCTCTTGTCATTGGCGATGCTACTGTCCCTTTCTGTCAATCAGCTAAAAACCTTGGTGTAACCCTCGACTGTCAGCTAACTATGGTCATTCATGTCATGACTCTGATTCGCAATGTGAACTTTGCTAACTCCGTCGTATTAGTGCCATTCGTCACTATCTCACAGTCGAAGCCACCAAGACTCTAGTATCAGCTGTTGTACTGTCTCGCATCGATTATTGCAATTCCTTACTTGTAGGCTGTCCTCAAACCTAAGTTCAGTACAATGCAGCTCGGTTGATCCTTAAAGTCCCTCGTACATACCACATCAAACCCCACCTCAATACCTTACACTGGCTTCCAGTCGAGGCAAGAATAAAATATAAAATTACTTGCCTCTGTTTCAATGCTGTCCATTCATCTCGTCCTGCCTACCTCTCTGATCTCGTTCACCTGTACTCACCCTCCAGGTCTCTCCGTTCATCTTCTGACAAACTTATCCTTTCTATTCCTCGTACGAACACTAAGACATTATGGTGAACGTTCATTTTCTGTCAGCGTCCCTTCTGTCTGGAACTTCGTTCTGCTAAATCTTTCAAATCTTTCAAAACCGCTATTAAAACTCACCTCTTCCGGCAATACCTCTGATTTCTTCCTTGTCCTGTTTCCTGCCTTAAAATTATGTTCCCCACATTGTGTGTGTGTGTGTGTGCGCGCGCGTGTGTTGGTGTGGGTGTGTGCGGACGTGTGCGTGCGTGCGTGCGGACGTGTGCGTGCGTGCGTGCGTGCGTGTTGTGGATGTGTGCATGTTTGTGATAGTTAATATTGTAGTAGCTTATTTATGATCTATCTATTTCTTTTAATAATTGTGAAGCGCCGTGAGCTCAAGAGAGAAAGGGCGCTCTATAAATGTTAGTCATTATTATTATTATTATTGGAAACACAAACAAACAAACAAACAAAAAACAAAACGAAGTCTTTTGGTGCGTTCTATGAATTTTGTCTGCTCTCTCTCTCTCTCTCTCTCTCTCTCTCTCTCTCTCTCTCTCTCTCTCTCTCTCTCTCTCTCTCTCTCTCTCTCTCTCTCTCTCTCTCTCTCTCTCTCTCTCCTCTCTCTCTCTCTCTCTCTCTCTCTCTCTCTCT